>CM028367.1:396020-777989 GCA_016624345.1 Platycodon grandiflorus
AAGAGCTCAATAGAGATTGATTGTTGGAAGCTTTGTGGATCCTTTTAAAGGATCAAAGAATTGATTACAAAGGATAAACAATTGCTCAATTGAGATTGATTATTGGAAGCTTTGTTGATCCTTTTGAGGAACCAAAGACTTGATTACAAAGAATAAACAAAGAGAATCAATTGAGATTGATTGTTGGAGGCTTTGTGGATCCTTTTAGAGGATCAAAGACTTGATTAAAGAGGATAAATAAGAGCTCAATGAGATTGATTGTTGGAAGCTTTGGATCCTTTTAAGAAGGATTAAAACTTGATTACAAAGGATAAACAAGAGCTCAATTGAGATTGATTGTTGTGTCATTGTTGATCCTTTTGGAGGATCAAAGACTTGTTTTCAAGGATAAATAATATTTCAATTGAGATTGATTGTAGGAAGCTTTGTGGATCCTTTTAGAGGATCAAAAGCCTTGATTACAAAATAAATAAGAGCTCAATGAGATTGATTGTTAAAATCTTTGTTGATCCTTTTAGAGGATCAAAAGACTTGATTACTAAGGATAAACAAGAGCTCAATTGAGATTGATTATTGAAGCTTTGTGGATCCTTTTAGAGGATTCAAAGACTTGTTTACAAAGGATAAACAAGAGCTCAAATGAGATTGATTGTTGAAAGCTTTGTGGATCCTTTAGAGATAAAAGACTTGATTACAAAGGATAAACAAGAGCTCAATTGAGATTGATTGTTGGAATCTTTGTTGATCCTTTTAGAGGATCAAAAGACTTTATCAAAGGATAAACAAGAGCTCAATTGAGATTGATTGTTGGAAGCTTTGTGGATCCTTTTAAAGGATCGAAGTCTTGATTACAAATGATAAATAAGTGCTCAATTGAGATTGATTGTTTAAGCTTGTTGATCTTTTTCAAAATTCAAAAGACTTGTTTACAATGGATAAACAAGAGCTCAATTGAGATTAATTATTGGAATCATTGTGGATCCTTTTAGAGGATCAAAGTATTGATTACAAAGGACAAACAAGAGCTCAATTGAGATTGATTGTTGGAAGCTTTGTGGATCCTTTTAGAGGATCAAAAGACTTGATTACAAAGGATAAATAGAGCTCAATTGAGATTGATTGTTAGAATCTTTGTTGATCCTTTTAGAGGATCAAAAGACTTGTTTTCAAAAGATAAACAAGAGCTCAATTGAGATTGATTGTTGGAAGCTTTGTGGATCCTTTTAGAGTATCGAAGACTTGATTACAAATGATAAATATCAGCTCAATTGAGATTGATTGTTTTAAGCTTTGTGGATCTTTTCAAAATTCAAAAGACTTTGTTTACAATGGATAAACAAGTGCTCAATTGAGATTAATTGTTGGAATCATTGTGGATCCTTTTAGAGGATTAAAAGACTTGATTACAAAGGATAACAATAGCTCAATTGAGATGGATTGTTGGAATCTTTGTGGATCCTTTTAGAGGATCAAAAGTCTTGATTACAAAGGATAAATACAAGAGCTCAATTGAGATTGATTGTTGAAATCTTTGTTGATCCTTTTAGAGGATCAAAGACTTGCTTTCAGGAAAAGTAAGAGCCCAATTGAGATTGACTCTTGGAAGCTTTGTGGATCCTTTTAGATGGTAAAAAGACTTTTTACAAAGGATAAACAAGTGCTCAATAGAGATTGATTGTTGGAAGCTTTGTGGATCCTTTTAAAGAATCAAAAGACTTGATTACAAAAGATAAACAAGTGCTCAATTGAGATTGATTGTTGGAAGCTTTGTTGATCCTTTTTGAGGAACAAAAGACTTGATTACAAAGCATAAACAAGTGCTCAATTGATATTGATTGTTGAAGCTTTGTGGATCCTTTTAGAGGATCAAAGACTTGTTTACATTGGATAAACAAGTGCTCAATTGAGATTGATTGTTGGAAGCTTTTGATCCTTTTAGAGGATCAAAAGACTTAATTACAAAGGATAAACAAGAGCTCAATTGAGATTGATTGTTGGATTCTTTCTTGATCCTTTTAGAGGATCAAAAGGCACTTTCAAAGATAAACAAGTGTTCAATTGAGATTGATTGTGGGAAGGTTTGTGGATCCTTTTAGAGTATCCGAATACTTGACTACAAATGATAAATAAGAGCTCAATTGAGATTGATTGTTTTAAGCTTTGTGGATCTTTTGAAATTCAAAAGACTTGTTTACAATGGTTAAACAAGAGCTCAATTGAGATTAATTGTTGGAATCTTGTGGATCCTTTTAGAAGGTCAAAAGACTTGATTACAAAGGACAAACAAAAGCTCAATTGAGATGGATTTTGGAAACTTTGTGGATCCTTTTAGAGGATCAAAAGTCTTGATTACAAAGGATAAATAAAGAGCTCAATTGAGATTGATAGTGGAAATCTTTGTTGATCCTTTTAGAGGATCAAAGACTTGCTTTCAAAGGATAAACAAGAGCTCAATTGAGATTGATTGTTGTGCTTTGTGGATCATTTTAGAGGTCAAAGACTTGTTTACAAAAGGATAAACAAGTGCTCAATAGAGATTGATTGTTGGAAGCTTTGTGGATCCTTTTAAAGGATCAAAAGAATTGATTACAAAGGATAAACAAGTGCTCAATTGAGATTGATTATTGGAAGCTTTGTTGATCCTTTTGAGGAACAAAAGACTTGATTACAAAGGAATAAACAAGAGATCAATTGATATTGATTGTTGGAAGCTTTATGGATCCTTTTAGAGGATCAAAAGACTTGATTAAAAGGATAAATAAGAGCTCAATTGAGATTGATTGTTGGAAGCTTTGTGGATCCTTTTAGAGGATTAAAACTTATTACAAAGGATAAACAAGAGCTCAATTGAGATTGATTGTTGGAATCTTTGTTGATCCTTTTGGAGGATCAAAAGACTTGTTTTCAAAGAATAAATAAGATCTCAATTGAGATTGATTGTTGGAAGCTTTGTGGATCCTTTTAGAGGATCAAAAGCCTTGATTACAAAGGATAAACAAGAGCTCAATTGAGATTGATTGTTAAAATCTTTGTTGATCCTTTTAGAGGATCAAAAGACTTGATTACTAAGGATAAACAAGTGCTCAATTGAGATTGATTGTTGAAGCTTTGTGGATCTTTTTATAAATTCAAAGACTTGTTTTCAAAGGATAAACAAGAGCTCAAATGAGATTGATTGTTGGAAGCTTTGTGGATCCTTTTAAAGGATCAAAAGACTTTATTACAAAGGATAAATAAGAGCTCAATTGAGATTGATTGATGGAATCTTTGTTGATCCTTTTAGAGGATCAAAAGACTTGCTATCAAAGGATAAACAAGAGCTCAATTGAGATTGATTGTTGGAAGCTTTGTGATCCTTTTAAAGGATCAAAGACTTGATTACAAATGATAAATAAGTGCTCAATTGAGATTGATTGTTTTAAGCTTTGTTGATCTTTTTCAAAATTCAAAAGACTTGTTTACAATGGATAAACAAGAGCTCAATTGAGATTGATTATTGGAATCATTGTGGATCCTTTTAGAGGATCAAAAGTATTGATTACAAAGGATAAACAAGAGCTCAATTGAGATTGATTGTTGGAAGCTTTGTGGATCCTTTTAGAGGATCAAAAGACTTGATTACAAAGGATAAACAAGAGCTCAATTGAGATTGATTGTTGGAATCTTTGTTGATCCTTTTAGAGGATCAAAAGACTGTTTTCAAAAGATAAACAAGAGCTCAATTGAGATTGATTGTGGAAGCTTTGTGGATCCTTTTAGAGTATCAAAGACTTGATTACAAATGATAAATAGAGCTCAATTGAGATTGATTGTTTTAAGCTTTGTGGATCTTTTCAAAATTCAAAAGACTTTTGTTTACAATGGATAAACAAGTGCTCAATTGAGATTGATTGTTGGAATCATTGTGGATCCTTTTAGAGGATTAAAAGACTTGATTACAAAGGACAAACAATAGCTCAATTGAGATTGATTGTTGGAAGCTTTGTGGATCCTTTTAGAGGATCAAAAGTCTTGATTACAAAGGATAAAACAAGAGCTCAATTGAGATTGATTGTTAAAATCTTTGTTGATCCTTTTAGAGGATCAAAAGACTTGCTTTCAAAGGAAAGTAAGAGCCCAATTGAGATTGATTGTTGGAAGCTTTGTGGATCCTTTTAGATGGTCAAAAGACTTTGTTTACAAAGGATAAACAAGTGCTCAATAGAGATTGATTGTTGGAAGCATTGTGGATCCTTTTAAAGGATCAAAAGACTTGATTACAAAAGATAAACAAGTGCTCAATTGAGATTGATTGTTGGAAGCTTTGTTGATCCTTTTGAGGAACAAAAGACTTGATTACAAAGCATAAACAAGTGCTCAATTGAGATTGATTGTTGGAAGCTTTGTGGATCCTTTTAGAGGATCAAAAGACTTGTTTACAATGGATAAACAAGTGCTCAATTGAGATTGATTGTTGGAAGCTTTGTTGATCCTTTTAGAGGATCAAAAGACTTAATTACAAAGGATAAACAAGAGCTCAATTGAGATTGATTGTTTGAAGCTTTGTGGATCCTTTTAGAGGATCAAAAGACTTAATTACAAAGGATAAACAAGAGCACTTGAGATTGATTGTTGGATTCTTTTTGATCCTTTTAGAGGATCAAAAGCTTGCTTTCAAAGATAAACAAGTGTTCAATTGAGATTGATTGTGGGAAGGTTTGTGGATCCTTTTAGAGTATCCGAATACTTGACTACAAATGATAAATAAGAGCTCAATTGAGATTGATTATTTTAAGCTTTGTGGATCTTTTTCGAAATTCAAAAAACTTGTCTACAATGGTTAAATAAGAGCTCAATTGAGATTAATTGTTGGAATCACTGTGGATCCTTTTAGAAGGTCAAAAGACTTGATTACAAAGGACAAACAAAAGCTCAATTGAGATGGATTTTTGGAAACTTTGTGGATCCTTTTAGAGGATCAAAAGTCTTGATTACAAAGGATAAATACAAGAGCTCAATTGAGATTGATAGTTGAAATCTTTGTTGATCCTTTTAGAGGACCAAAAGACTTGCTTTCAAAGGAAATGTAAGAGCCCAATTGAGGTTGACTGTTGTATGCTTTGTGGATCATTTTAGAGGGTCAAAAGACTTGTTTACAAAAGGATAAACAAGTGCTCAATAGAGATTGATTGTTGGAAGCATTGTGGATCCTTTTAAAGAATCAAAAGACTTGATTACAAAAGATAAACAAGTGCTCAATTGAGATTGATTGTTGAAAGCTTTGTTGATCCTTTTTGAGGAATAAAAGACTTGATTACAAAGCATAAACAAGTGCTCAATTGATATTGATTATTGGAAGCGTTGTGGATCCTTTTAGAGGATCAAAAGACTTGTTTACATTGGATAAACAGTGCTCAATTGAGATTGATTGTTGGAAGCTTTGTTGATACTTTTAGAGGATCAATAGACTTAAATACATAGGATAAACAAGAGCTCAATTCAGATTGATTGTTTGAAGCTTTCTGGATTCTTTTAGAGGACCAAAAGACTTAATTACAAAGGATAAACAAGAGCTCACTTGAGATTGACTGTTAGATTCTTTCTTGATCCTTTTAGAGGATCAAAAGGCTTGCTTTCAAAGGATAAACAAGTGTTCAATTGAGTTTGATTGTGGGAAGGTTTGTGGATCCTTTTAGAGTATCCGAATACTTGACTACAAATGATAAATAAGAGCTCAATTGAGATTGATTGTTTTAAGCTTTGTGGATCTTTTTCGAAATTCAAAAGACTTGTTTACAATGGTTAAACAAGAGCTCAATTGAGATTAATTGTTGGAATCACTGTGGATCCTTTTAGAAGGTCAAAAGACTTGATTAAAAGGACAAACAAAAGCTCAATTGAGATGGATTTTTGGAAACTTTATGGATCCTTTTAGAGGATCAAAAGTCTTGATTACAAAGGATAAATACAAGAGCTCAATTGAGATTGATAGTTGAAATCTTTGTTGATCCTTTTAGAGGATCAAAAGACTTGCTTTCAAAGGATAATGTAAGAGCCCAATTGAAATTGACTGTTGCATGCTTTGTGGATCATTTTAGAGGGTCAAAATACTTGTTTACAAAAGGATAAACAAGTGCTCAATAGAGATTGATTGTTGGAAGCTTTGTGGATCCTTTTAAAGGATCAAAAGAATTGATTACAAAGGATAAACAAGTGCTCAATTGAGATTGATTATTGGAAGCTTTGTTGATCCTTTTTGAGGAACAAAAGACTTGATTACAAAGAATAAACCAGAGATCAATTGACATAGATTGTTGGAAGCTTTATGGATCCTTTTAGAGGATCAAAAGACTTGATTAGAAAGGATAAAAAAGAGCTCAATTGAGATTGATTCTTGGAAGCTTTGTGGATCCTTTTAGAGGATTAAAACTTATTACAAAGGATAAACAAGAGCTCAATTGAGATTGCTTGTTAGAATCATTGTTGATCCTTTAGGAGGATCAAAAGACTTGTTTTCACAGAATAAATAAGATCTCAATTGAGATTGATTGTGGGAAGCTTTGTGGATCCTTTTAGAGGATCAAAAGCCTTGATTACAAAGGCTAGACAAGAGCTCAATTGAGATTGATTGTTAATATCTTTGTTGATCCTTTTAGAGGATCAAACGACTTGATTACTAAGGATAAACAAGTGCTTAATTGAGATTGATTAATTGAAGCTTTGTGGATCTTTTTATAAATTCAAAGATTTGTTTTCAAACGATAAACAAGAGCTCAAATGAGATTGATTGTTGGAAGCTTTGTGGATCCTTTTAAAGGATCAAAAGACTTTATTACAAAGGATATATAAGAGCTCAATTGAGATTGATTGATCGAATCTTTGTTGATCCTTTAAGAGGATCAAAAGACTTGCTATCAAAGTTGATAAACAAGAGCTCAATTGAGATTGATTGTTGGAAGCTTTGTGATTCCTTTTAAAGGATCAGAAGTCTTGATTTCAAAGGATAAATAAGTGCTCAATTGAGATTAATTGTTTTAAGCTTCGTTGATCTTTTTCAAAATTCAAAAGACTCGTTTGCAATGGATAAACAAGAGTTCAATTGAGATTAATTATTGGAATCATTTTGGATCCTTTTAGAGGATCAAAAGTATTGATTACAAAGGACAAACAAGAGCTCAATTGAGATTGTTTGTTGAAATATTTGTTGATCCTTTTAGAGGATCAAAAGACTTGCTTTCAAAGGAAAAGTAAGAGCCCAATTAAGATTGACTCTTGGAAGCTTTGTGGATCCTTTTAGATGGTAAAAAGACTTTGTTTACCAAGGATAAACAAGTGCTCAATAGAGATTGATTGTTGGAAGCATTGTGGATCCTTTTAAAGAATCAAAAGACTTGATTACAAAAGATAAACAAGTGCTCAATTGAGATTGATTGTTGGAAGCTTTGTTGATCCTTTTGAGGAACAAAGACTTGATTACAAAGCATAAACAAGTGCTCAATTGATATTGATTGTTGGAAGCTTTGTGGATCCTTTTAGAGGATCAAAAGACTTGTTTACATTAGATAAACAAGTGCTCAATTGAGATTGATTGTTGGAAGCTTTGTTGATACTTTTAGAGGATCAATAGACTTAAGTACAAAGGATAAACAAGAGCCCAATTGAGATTGATTGTTTGAAGCTTTCTGGATTCTTTTAGAGGATCAAAGGACTTAATTACAAAGGATAAACAAGAGCTCACTTGAGATTGATTGTTGGATTCTTTCTTGATCCTTTTAGAGGATCAAAAGGCTTGCTTTCAAAGGATAAACAAGTGTTCAATTGAGATTGATTGTGGGAAGGTTTGTGGATCCTTTTAGAGTATCCGAATACTTGACTACAAATGATAAATAAGAGCTCAATTGAGATTGATTGTTTTAAGCTTTGTGGATCTTTTTCAAAATTCAAAAGACTTGTTTACAATGGTTAAACAAGAGCTCAATTGAGATTAATTGTTGGAATCACTGTGGATCATTTTAGAAGGTCAAAAGACTTGATTACAAAGGACAAACAAAAGCTCAATTGAGATGGATTTTTGGAAACTTTGTGGATCCTTTTAGAGGATCAAAATTCTTGATTACAAAGGATAAATACAAGAGCTCAATTGAGATTGATAGTTGAAATCTTTGTTGATCCTTTTAGAGGACCAAAAGACTTGCTTTCAAAGGAAATGTAAGAGCCCAATTGAGGTTGACTGTTGTATGCTTTGTGGATCATTTTAGAGGGTCAAAAGACTTGTTTACAAAAGGATAAACAAGTGCTCAATAGAGATTGATTGTTGGAAGCTTTGTGGATCCTCTTAAAGGATCAAAAGAATTGATTACAAAGGATAAACAAGTGCTCAATTGAGATTGATTATTGGAAGCTTTGTTGATCCTTTTTGAGGAACAAAAGACTTGATTACAAAGAATAAACAAGAGATCAATTGATATTGATTGTTGGAAGCTTTATGGATCCTTTTAGAGGATCAAAAGACTTGATTAAAAAGGATAAATAAGAGCTCAATTGAGATTGATTGTTGGAAGCTTTGTGGATCCTTTTAGAGGATTAAAACTTATTACAAAGGATAAACAAGAGCTCAATTGAGATTGATTGTTGGAATCATTGTTGATCCTTTTGGAGGATCAAAAGACTTATTTTCACGGAATAAATAAGATCTCAATTGAGATTGATTGTGGGAAGATTTGTGGATCCTTTTAGAGGATCAAAAGCCTTGATTACAAAGGCTAGACTAGAGCTCAATTGAGATTGATTGTTAAAATCTTTGTTGATCCTTTTAGAGGATCAAAAGACTTGATTACTAAGGATAAACAAGTGCTCAATTGAGATTGATTAATTGAAGCTTTGTGGATCATTTTATAAATTCAAAGACTTGTTTTCAAACGATAAACAAGAGCTTAAATGAGATTGATTGTTGGAAGCTTTGTGGATCCTTTTAAAGGATCAAAAGACTTTATTATAAAGACTTTATTAAAAAAGAGCTCAAGTGAGATTGATTGATCGAATCTTTGTTGATCCTTTTAGAGGATCAAAAGACTTGCTATCAAAGTTGATAAACAAGAGCTCAATTGAGATTGATTGTTGGAAGCTTTGTGATTCCTTTTAAAGGATCAGAAGTCTTGATTACAAATGATAAGTAAGTGCTCAATTGAGATTGATTGTTTTAAGCTTCGTTGATCTTTCTCAAAATTCAAAAGACTTGTTTGCAATGGATAAACAAGAGCTCAATTGAGATTAATTATTGGAATCATTGTGGATCCTTTTAGAGGATCAAAAGTATTGATTACAAAGGACAAACAAGAGCTCAATTGAGATTGATTGTTGGAAGCTTTGTGGATCATTTTAGAGGATCAAAGACATGATTGCAAAGGATAAACAAGAGCTCAATTGAGATTGATTGTGGGAATCTTTGTTGATCCTTTTAGAGGATCAAAAGACTTGCTTTCAAAGGATAAACAAGAGCTCAATTGTGATTGATTGTTGGAAGCTTTGTGGATCCTTTTAAAGGATTAGAAGACTTGATTACAAATGATAAATAAGTGCTCAATTGAGATTGATTGTTTTAAACTTCATTGATCTTTTTTAAATTTTAAAAGACTTGTTTACAATGGATAAACAAGAGCTCAATTGAGATTAATTATTGGAATCATTGTGGATCCTTTTAGAGGATCAAAAGTATTGATTACAAAGGACAAACAAGAGCTCAATTGAGATTGATTGTTGGAAGCTTTGTGGATCCTTTTAGTGGATCAAAAGACTTGATTACAAAGGATAAATAAGAGCTCACTTGAGATTGATTGTTAGAATCTTTGTTGATCCTTTTAGAGGATCAAAAGACTCGTTTTCAAAAGATAAACCAGAGCTAAATTGAGATTGATTGTGGAAGCTTTATGGATCCTTTTAGAGTATCAGAAGACTTCATTACAAATGATAAATATCAGCTTAATTGAGATTGATTATTTTTAAGCTTTGTGGATCTTTTTCAAAATTCAAAAGACTTTTGTTTACAATGGATAAACAGGTGCTCAATTGAGATTAATTGTTGGAATCATTGTGGATCCTTTTAGAGGATTAAAAGACTTGATTACAAAGGACAAACAATAGCTCAATTGAGATGGATTGTTGGAATCTTTGTGGATCCTTTTTGAGGATCAGAAGTCTTGATTACAAAGGATAAATACAAGAGCTCAGTTGAGATTGATTGTTGAAATCTTTGTTGATCCTTTTAGAGGATCAAAAGACTTGCTTTCAAAGGAAAAGTAAGAGCCTAATTAAGTTTGACTCTTGGAAGCTTTGTGGATCCTTTTAGATGGTAAAAAGACTTTGTTTACAAAGGATAAACAAGTGCTCAATAGAGATTGATTGTTGGAAGCATTGTGGATCCTTTTAAAGAATCAAAAGACTTGATTACAAAAGATAAACAAGTGCTCAATTGAGATTGATTGTAGGAGGTGACTTCAATATTATTCTTCAGCCTAGTGAGAAGTCTGGGGGTAATGGTTGGGATAGAGGAGGTGCTCTTGACTTCCATGCATGTCTTTCTGTGGCCAGTTTAACTGATTTAGGCTTCTCTGGAAGCGACTATACCTGGTGGAACAAACGTGAAGGGTCTTCCACAATCCACCAAAGAATTGATAGGGCTCTGTGCAATACCAGTTGGTTGGATCAGTTCCACTCCACTTCAGTTCAGCACCTTAACAGAACTTGTTCGGATCATTCTCCTATCCTTGTTTTTATCTCTCGGGTTGCTACCTCCAGACCAGCAGCCTTTCGTTTTCTGAATATCTGAATTAATCATGGCTCATTTAAGGAGCAAATTCAAACTGCTTGGGATTTGCCGGTGGTTGGTTCTCCTATGGTTCGATTTTCTCATAAGCTTCGCAACACCAAGATTGCTCTTAAAAACTGGAATAAAGATACGTTTGGCAATATCTTTGTTAACCTTCGCAATGCTGAGGAGGATGTTCTGGAAAAAGAATTGCTCTTTGAGCTTAATAATTCTGATGATAATAGAACTAATCTCATGGAAGCTCAAGCCAAATACCGTATTTTTCTATCTCGGGAGGAAGAGTTTTGGAGACAAAAGTCGAAACTCAAATGGCTCAAGGAGGGGCAAGGTAACTCTAAATTATTCCATGCTTCTGTTAAACAGACCCAGCGACGTCTTCATATTCACTCTATTCATGATGGGGATGGAAATCTCTTGACTACCGTCGCTATTAAACAGCTGCGAGTATTTTCGAACCAGCTTCAATCGGAAGGCATGGCTTATGACTATGATTTGGACATGATCCCAAATCTGATCTCGGATGATTGGAATTCTTTCCTTATTGCTCCCCCTTCACCTTCAGAAATTCTTACCGTCCGAAATGGGTGGTGATAGTCTTCGGTCCGGATGGTTTCTTGGTAAATTCTATTCTTCTTGCTGGGATATTATTGGTAATGATTTCTACGAGGCTGTTCTTGAATTTTTTTCTGGTTTCTCCCTTCCTAAAGCCTGGTCTAGTACTCTGATTGTCATGATCCCTAAAGTTGAGAGACCTTCATCCTTTAAGGATCTCTGTCCGATCAGCTTGTGCAACTTCTGTAATAAGGTTATTTCGAAAATCCTGTCCTCAAGGCTCTCCACTATCCTCCCTTCAATTATTTCAGACAATCAAAGTGCTTTCACTAAAGGGCGTATGATTCAGGATAATATCTTGCTGGCTCAGGAAATGATGCGTCATCTGGGAAAGAAGGTCTCTGGTTCCAATATTATTCTCAAGTTAGACATGGCCAAAGCTTTTGATCGTCTCTCTTGGGTTTTCTTAACTAAGGTTCTTCGTAAATTTGGATTTCATGAAGTTTTTATAGATCTTATTTGGCGGCTTTTATCGGACAACTGGTTCTCGGTCTTGATTAATAGAGATCCAACAGGGTTTTTTCACTCCTCTCGGGGATTGCGTCAAGGGGATCCTTTATCTCCGAGCCTTTTTATTATTGCGGCTGAAGTTTTTAGTCGAAGTATTGCAAGGCTTCATTCTCAATTTCTTGGTGTGATCTATTCGACGATTAGCGGATACCCTATTATATCTCACTTGGCGTTCGCTGATGACATAGTGATTTTTTGTAATGGTGGAAAAATTTCTCTTTTAAAGCACAAGGATTTACTCTCTAATTATGAGAGGATGTCAGGTCAGCTGATCAATGTGGGAAAGAGTTCTTTTTATGTTCACCCTAATACTCCTCCAGCTCGATCTCAGGCCATTGAATCTATTTTGGGATTTCAGGCAGGTCATCTCCCTATCATTTATCTGGGGTGCCCTCTTTATTTTGGTCGGAAACGTAAACATTATTTCGATGGGCTCGTTTTAAAGCTTCAGAATAAAGTTTCTTCTTGGATGAGCCCTTTCCTAAACTCAGCTGGGCGTCTTACTCTCATTAAACATGTGTTACATTCCATCACTACTTATCAAATTGCATCTTTGGATCCTCCCGTTTCGGTTATATCCTTTATTGAGAGAATTCTAGCTAATTTCTTTTGGGGTCGTCTTGAAGGAAAAAATAAAAGTCATTGGATTTCTTGGAAGTCTTGTTGTAAGCCTACATCGGAGGGAGGTATTGGTATTTCTTCGTTATCGGAAATTATCCAAGCCTATGGAATTCGGCTTTGGTGGCGTTTTAGATCCCAGCTCAATTTGTGGTCACAGTTCATGAAGGCAAAATATTGTCCCACCTCCCATCCTTCTTCCATTCTCTCCAAAGGATCCCATGTTTGGTCGCGGATGATTAAGGCTAGACTGATCGCGGAGCCTCATATTTTCTGGATTATTGGCAAAGGAAACTGCTCTATTTGGAATGACAACTGGATCAGAGATTACTGTCTTCTTCGGCCTGTTGACTGTGAGCTGTTTGCTATTAAAGAAATTTTCCAAGCTGTTCAATATATCAGCGATGTTGCTGCTGCTGTTCTGCCGCATTCTGCTCTTCAACATATTAGAGAGCAGCGCATCTCTATTGCTGCCTTGGATGACTTCCCGTATTGGGATCTTACCCCTACGGGAATTTTTACAATTTCTTCAGCTATCTCGCTCGTAAAGCCGTCAAATCCTTCGTTGATGTCTGCCCAATTTATCTGGCATTCTTCTCTTCCAAGGCAGATCAGTATCTTCCACTGGAAATTAAGTCGTAAGAAGTTACCTTCGGATGAAGGCCTTTGGAGTAAAGGGTTCTCTCTTGCTTCTAAATGTTCTTGTTGTGAATCGGGAAATATTGAAACTTTTGACCATGTCTTCCTGTTTAGCCGAGGTGCTGCTGAAGTCTGGAGTCTTTTTGATTCGGCCTATGGTATTAATTCCCCTCGTCGATCGATTCCTCAACATTGTTTTTCTTGGTGGCAGCACAATTCTTTGGCTTGCTCTATTCTTCCTTCCATCATCTTATGGCATCTCTGGAAATTCAGAAACAAAGCAGTTTTTGACAACTCTAGGCTCCCTGTTGCAAGAATTATCCAAGCTATTAAGCACGACTTTATTTCTATTCTCCATGCCAAACGCTTGAGTGTTTCCGATATTCACAGCTGTTTGAAAATTCGTTATAAGCGTTTCAAAGAAGTTCGCATTCAACAGGTTCTTTGGTCTAAGCCTCCGTCTGATATGCTTAAGCTCAACTCTGATGGTGCTAGTAGGGGCAATCCGGGTTGTAGTGGTGGAGGGGGAGTCGTTCGAGATAGTTCGGGTCATATGATTTTTGCTTATTCTCGGTTCTTTGGATCTTGTTCCAATATGGAGGCGGAAATTCGCGCCCTTCACTTTGGTGTTTTATGGCTCTCTGACCAAGGGTTCTTTGATGTTATCATTGAGATGGATTCTAAAGTTCTTCATGACTGCCTTGTTTTGGGTCATTCTCCTCCGTGGAAGTATGCTTATTTCTTCCGTGACCTTCTTAATATTCAGTCTGCTCGTCGTTTCTCTTTCAGGCATTGCTTTCGCGAAGCCAACAGAGTTGCTGATAGTTTGGCTAACATAGCTTGTGACTCTCGTGAGGACTCTGTTTTTTCCTCCTTGCAGTCCTTGCCTAGAAATATTCGTGGTCTTCTTATGCTAGATGCTAATGATACTCCTCATATTAGAATTTCTTAATGTTTGCTTGTATTTACTTTTCGAGGTCAGGCTCCTCCGTCCTCCCATTTATAAGGGCCAGGCTGGTTGTCCCCCTCAAGTTTGTATTATTTTCTTATTATTAGTAAAATTTAGCAGGGTGCCGCCCCTGTTTCTCTGAAAAAAAAAAAAAAAAAATTTTGAGATTGATTGTTGGAAGCTTTGTTGATCCTTTTTGAGGAACAAAAGACTTGATTACAAAGCATAAACAAATGCTCAATTGATATTGATTGTTGGAAGCTTTGTGGATCCTTTTAGAGGATCAAAAGACTTTTTACATTGGATAAACAAGTGCTCAATTGAGATTGATTGTTGGAAGCTTTGTTGATACTTTTAGAGGATCAATAGACTTAATTACAAAGGATAAACAAGAGTGAGAATTGACATTGATTGTTTGAAGCTTTCTGAATTCTTTTAGAGGATCAAAAGACTTAATTACAAAGGATAAACAAGAGCTCACTTGAGATTGATTGTTGGATTCTTTCTTGATCCTTTTAGAGGATCAAAAGGCTTGCTTTCAAAGGATAAACAAGTGTTCAATTGAGATTGATTGTGGAAAGGTTTGTGGATCCTTTTAGAGTATCCGAATACTTGATTACAAATGATAAATAAGAGCTCAATTGAGATTGATTGTTTTAAGCTTTGTGGATCTTTTTCGAAATTCAAAAGACTTGTTTACAATGGTTAAACAAGAGCTCAATTGAGATTAATTGTTGGAATCACTGTGGATCCTATTAGAAGGTCAAAAGACTTGATTACAAAGGACAAACAAAAGCTCAATTGAGATGGATTTTTGCAAACTTTGTGGATCCTTTTAGAGGATCAAAAGTCTTGATTACAAAGGATAAATACAAGAGCTCAATTGAGATTGATAGTTGAAATCTTTGTTGATCCTTTTAGAGGATCAAAAGACTTTCTTTCAAAGGAAATGTAAGAGCCCAATTGAGATTGACTGTTGTATGCTTTGTGGATAATTTTAGAGAGTCAAAAGACTTGTTTACAAAAGGATAAACAAGTGCTCAATAGAGATTGATTGTTGGAAGGTTTGTGGATCCTTTTAAAGGATCAAAAGAACTGATTACAAAGGATAAACAAGTGCTCAATTGAGATTGATTATTGGAAGCTTTGTTGATCCTTTTTGAGGAACAAAAGACTTGATTACAAAGAATAAACAAGAGATCAATTGATATTGATTGTTGGAAGCTTTATGGATCCTTTTAGAGGATCAAAAGACTTGATTACAAAGGATAAATAAGAGCTCAATTGAGATTGATTGTTGGAAGTTTTGTGGATCCTTTTAGAGGATTAAAACTTATTACAAAAGATAAACAAGAGCTCAATTGAGATTGATTGTTGGAATCATTGTTGATCCTTTTGGAGGATCAAAAGACTTGTTTTCACAGAATAAATAAGATCTCAATTGAGATTGATTGTGGGAAGCTTTGTGGATCCTTTTAGAGGATCAAAAGCCTTGATTACAAAGGCTTGACAAGAGCTCAATTGAGATTGATTGTTAAAATCTTTGTTGATCCTTTTAGAGGATCAAAAGACTTGATTACTAAGGATAAACAAGTGCTCAAATGAGAATGATTAATTGAAGCTTTGTGGATCTTTTTATAAATTAAAAGACTTGTTTTCAAACGATAAACAAGAGCTCAAATGAGATTGATTGTTGGAAGCTTTGTGGATCCTTTTAAAGGATCAAAAGACTTTATTACAAAGGATAAATAAGAGCTCAATTGAGATTGATTGATCGAATCTTTGTTGATCCTTTTAGAGGATCAAAAGACTTGCTATCAAAGTTGATAAACAAGAGCTCAATTGAGATTGATTGTTGGAAGCTTTGGGATTCCTTTTAACGGATCAGAAGACTTGATTACATAATAAGTGCTCAATTGAGATTGATTGTTTTAAGATTCGTTGATCTTTTTCAAAATTCAAAAGACTTGTTTGCAATGGATAAACAAGAGCTCAATTGAGATTAATTATTGGAATCATTGTGGATCCTTTTAGAGGATCAAAAGTATTGTTTACAAAGGACAAACAAGAGCTCAATTGAGATTGATTGTTGGAAGCTTTGTGGATCATTTTAGAGGATCAAAAGACATGATTGCAAAGGATAAACAAGAGCTCAATTGAGATTGATTGTGGGAATCTTTGTTGATCCTCTTAGAGGATCAAAAGACTTGCTTTCAAAGGATAAACAAGAGCTCAATTGTGATTGATTGTTGGAAGCTTTGTGGATCCTTTTAAAGGATCAGAAGACTTGATTATAAATGATAAATAAGTGCTCAATTGAGATTGATTGTTTTAAGCTTCGTTGATCTTTTTCAAAATTCAAAAGACTTGTTTACAATGGATAAACAAGAGCTCAATTGAGATTAATTATTGGGCTCAAAAGGCTAATATTTCTTGGCTTAAAGAGGGGGATCATAACACTCATTTTTTTCATGCAACGGTTAAGAAGAAGAGGCAAAAGCGTTTTATTCATAAGATTAAGGATCGACAAGGTCATTGGCTTACCAATAAGGAGGATATTCAGACTGAGGCGGTTGGTTTTTATGCAGATCAACTTCAAGGGCAATGTGCTAATCCATCGAATGATTATTTGTTTCTCATTCCTCGTCTTATTACAGAAGAGGATAATGGGAATCTCACGGTTGTTCCGTCTATGGAGGAGGTTAAGAATATTGTTTTTGATATGAATGGGCAAAGTGCAGCGGGTCCAGATGGGTTTACAGGTGAATTCTACAAGGCATGCTGGGATGTGATCAAGAATGATTTAGTCCGGGCCATTGGCAATTTCTTTTCGGGATTTCAGATGCCTCGAAGCTGGACTAGTACCTTAATAGTAACCATTCCCAAGGTGGACAATCCGACCTCTTTTTCGGATCTTAGGCTAATCAGCCTTTGCAATTTTTGTAACAAAATTGTCACCAACCTGTTAACTCGTCGTTTGGCTCCTATTCTTCCTCAGATTATTTCCCAGCAACAAAGTGGTTTTGTTCGGGGTAGAGTGATTCATGAGAATGTTCTTCTAGCTCAAGAGCTTATGCAATCCATCACCAAGAAAGTTCGTGATGCGGGAGCATTGAGATGCAACCTTCGCAAAGACCCAAACAAAGCCATGGACGCGTTACAAGTGGTTGAAGATGGGTTGACGTTGTCTCTCGAGGCTTTGATGATGCAAGGAGGGAAGTTTCAAGAGTTAGGAAGGCCTTTGGAGGTCACATGCACAACGAGGGGTGATACTTGGGAGAAAGAAGGCATTGGCAACATTCTGGATGGAGAGCGATCGCCCTGTCCAAGAGAAAACGATCGCATTTGAAGCAGTTTCGCGGACCAAGACACTGGCCACAAAGCGATCGCTTTGTGGTGAAGGAGGGCGATCGCCCTGTGACCAGAATGGTCAAGTCCGTCTTTCCTGCTGAGTTTTTGATTCCTAACTTGTATAGGTTTGATTATCTAGTCCTAGGAAGGATAGTATTGCTAATGCTTGTACAATTAGGAGTAGTTTTCTTGTCCTTTAATGATTAGGAAGCAATTGTAAAACACCTATAAATAGGGATAGATTTAGAGTTGTAAAATTCAGATTATTGTTTAATTCTCAAGGAGAAATTCAAAGAACAAAGGTTTGTTCTTATTTTGTCTATTATTTCCTTAGGTCTAGGAGGTAATATTCAAAGGATTCTTTACGATAGGTGAGTGAAGCCTATCCGGTGAATCCAAACGGGATCTTTACGTTAGGAGAGTGAATCCTAACCGGTGACCCGCGTTCTATCTTTTGTTTTCGCTGCAAACTTTCATCTTTATTCCATTATCTTTCATCTGTAACTTCGTAAACAACAACTTCTGCGTTTGTTACGCATCAAATTGGTATCAAAGCTTAGTCTTTTACAAATTCCAACTTTGTAAACGATCATGGCGGAAGAGACGGGATGCCCACGCGGAATTACCTTGGAACAAGCTCAAAACCTTCGACGAGACCGTGAGATCCAAGAGCTTCGACAACGAGTTGATCGCATTTTGCAATTGCTAGAAGAAAGACCACGAGGCCATGTAGAAGTTGAGGATTCCAACTCGGATGAGGAGGAAGTAAGGCGTCCAAGGCCTAGACAACATCAAGGACGGCTTAGGGAGGACGACGATCGAGGCTTGAAACTCGACATTCTGGATTTTGATGGTGCTATGGATCCGGAAGGATATTTTGATTGGATTCGAAGAGCGGAGCGGATTTTTGAATACAAGGAGTATAGTGACCGAAAGAAATTCAAAGTGGCTATTCTCAAACTCACAAGGTACGCTTCCATATGGTATGAAAATTTAAAATCTCAACGAAGGCATAAAGGGAAGTCAAAGATTGAGTCTTGGGACAAGTTTAAGAAATATCTTGACCGAAGGTTCTTACCTAGCACTTATCGCCAAGATAATTTTTCAAAACTCATACAATATTAAAGCAAGGAAGTTCTACCGTTGCCCAATATGTTGAGGAGTTCGAGAAGTTGTCGATTATTTGTGATATGCAAGAGCATGAAGAACAAAAAATTGCTAGATTTATGGGAGGGCTAGATGTCGAGATAGCCACTATAGTAGAGCTACAACCATGCTTTACTTTTGAAGAAATTTGCAAGGTTTCAATCAAGTGCGAAAGACAAGTGAAGAAGAAAAGGTTGGGTAACAAGATGA
Source organism: Platycodon grandiflorus (assembly GCA_016624345.1). Taxonomy (NCBI): domain Eukaryota; kingdom Viridiplantae; phylum Streptophyta; class Magnoliopsida; order Asterales; family Campanulaceae; genus Platycodon; species Platycodon grandiflorus. The sequence continues at coordinate 414,860 of CM028367.1, forward strand.
CTTTTTCGAGGGGTTTTTCAAGCAATTCGGCCACAAGCAACGTGGCACCAAGCAATCCAAAACCAAATACTCAAGCGGAGAAGTCCAACAAGGGTACTACAAGTGAGAAGGCCGAAGGAAAGAAACCCATCAAGAGCAAGGACAACGTCAAGTGTTTTAAAAGTCAAGGATATGGCCATTACCAATCCGAGTGCCCCACCAAGAGAGTCTTGACTATTCATGAGATTCGAGAGATTGAAGACGAACTTGCGACTCAAGATCAAGAAGATGAGTCCGAAGAAGAAGAGGTAGAGGAGTTTGATTTCGAAGATGTCAAGGGGGAGACACTAGTTTTGAGGAGATCGTTACATGCAAAGCCAACGGCCATGGAAGAGGAGCAAAGAGAACAAATCTTTCATGCGAAGTGTCTTGTGCAAGGAAAGGTGTGTGATGTGGTAGTAGATGGAGGGAGTTGTGTGAATGCCGTCTTAAATATTCTCATCGACAAATTGAAGGTCCCAACCACAAACCACTCTCGTCCTTACAAGCTCCATTGGCTCAATGATGGATCCGAAGTAAAGCTAAATCATCAAGCCCTAATCTCTTTTTCTATGGGAAACTATCAAGATGAGATACTTTGTGATGTGGTTCCAATGGATGTATGCCATATACTTTTGGGACGACCTTGGCAATATGATAGATATGTAACCCATGAAGGGAGGGGGAATGCTTATATTGTGAAGAAGGATGGTAAGAAGTTCAAGTTAAACCCTTTACCACCCTCCAAAATAGTTCCCATCAAGAAACGCCCACAAAAGACAAATTTATTGGCAAGTGAACGAGAAGCTGAACAAGCCGTCAAGGATGGCCAAGCAATTCTCGTTATTCCTCAAGGGGTCCAAAGTCAAGAAGGGGATGAACTACACCCCTTAATGAAACCCCTACTCAACAAGTTCAAGGATGTATTCCCCAAAGATCTACCACCGGGTTTGCCGCCAAAGCGAGGAATTGAACATCAAATCGATTTGATACCCGGAATGCCACTCCCCAACAAGCCGGCATATCGATGTAACCCGGAAGAAATGAAGGAACTTCAAAAGCAAATTGAAGAGCTTCTCTCAAAGGGATATGTGGAAGAAAGCATGAGTCCATGTGCGGTACCGGCTCTTCTTGTACCCAAGAAAGATGGCTCATGGCGTATGTGCGTGGATAGTCGAGCAATCAACAATATCACCATCAAGTATCGAGTTCCAATACCACGCTTAGATGATATGATTGATGAACTACATGGTGCTATCTTCTACTCAAAGATAGATTTGAGAAGCGATTATCATCAAATTCGCATGCGCGAAGGAGATGAATGAAAAACGGCGTTCAAGACAAAGCATGGATTATATGAATGGAAAGTGATGCCATTCGGGCTCACGAATGCCCCAAGTACTTTCATGAGGTTAATGAATGAAGTGTTGAGACCATTCTTGGGAAAATTTGTGGTCGTCTATTTAGACGATATTTTGGTATATAGCAAAAGTGAGGAAGAGCATGTGCGACATCTTGAGGAGGCACTACAAACTTTGCGGAAAAACAAGCTCTATAGAAAACTTGAGAAGTGTTCTTTTATGCAACCAAGTGTGACGTTCCTTGGTTATGTGGTGTCAAAGGAAGGAGTATCGGTTGATCAAACGAAGATTGAAGTAATCAAGACTTGGCCTATTCCAACCACTATTACGGAGGTACGCTCATTTCATGGATTAGCTTCTTTCTATAGACACTTCATTAAAGACTTTAGTACAATTGCAAGTCCCATGACCGAGACCTTGAAGAAAGGAAAATTTGAATGGACTTCGGCGGCCCAACAAGCTTTTGAAGAGCTTAAGGAGAAGTTATGTAAAACACCGGTTTTAGCCTTACCCGATTTCTCACAACCTTTTGAAGTTGAATGTGATGCTAGTGGAGTGGGTATTGGAGCGGTGTTGACTCAAGGAAAAAGGCCCATTGCTTATTTTAGTGAGAAGCTTGGAGGAGCGAGACTCAACTATTCTACGTATGATAAGGAATTCTATGCTATGGTTCGAGCTTTGGATCATTGGAGTCATTACTTGAGACCGAATCATTTCGTCCTTCATTCCGATCACGAGGCATTGAAGTCATTCATGAGTAGCACAAGTTGAAACCAAGGCACGCAAAATGGGTGGAATTTCTGCAATCCTTCAACTTTTCTTCGAAATATAAGGATGGAAAGAACAATGTGGTAGCGGATGCATTATCTCGAAGATATTCTATGCTCACCATGATGGATGCCAAGCTACTAGGGTTCAAACTAGTATGCGAGTATTACAAGGAAGATCCGGATTTTGGCTCGATTATTCTCGATTGTGAGAAAGGGAAGAATGGGAATTTCATGCTACAAGAAGGCTTTTTGTTCAAGGGCAATCAACTATGTATTTCCAAGTGTTCGATAAGAGAATTATTGGTACGAGAAACACATGGTGGAGGATTAGCGAGACATTTTGGCATCAACAAGACGTTGGATTTACTACAAGAGCATTTTTATTGGCCAAAGATGCTTGGTGATGTGCAATCTTTTATCTCTAGATGTGCCACTTGTCAAAAGATGAAGAGTACATTCCATCAAGGTTTGTATACACCTTTGCCCGTACCAAAACAACCGTGGAGTGATGTGTTGATGGATTTTAATGTGGCGTTACCACGAACGCAAAGAGGAAAGGATGCTATCATGGTGGTGGTTGATCGATTCTCGAAAATGGCGCATTTTATGCCATGTCACAAGACGGATGATGCTTCCTTAGTTGCGGATTTGTATTTCAAAGAAATTGTGCGTTTGCATGGGATACCAAAGACAATTGTGAGTGATAGAGATAGTAAGTTTCTTAGCCATTTTTGGAGATCTCTTTGGCGGATAATTGGAACAAAATTGTTGTTTAGCACATCTCATCATCCACAAACGGATGGACAAACGGAAGTAACCAATAGGACCCTTGGAGTTCTACTACGAGGACTAGTTGGGAAGACCCAAAAGGATTGGGATTTGAAGTTGGCTCATGCGGAATTTGCTTACAACCGTACACCAACATATGCAACTAAACATTCTCCATTTGAAGTTGTGTATGGGGTGAATCCTTGTTTGCCAATAGATATGGTTCCCGCAAGAAAAGGAAAGGAGCAACCGGATGCGTTCAACAAATTAAAAGATATACAACACTTCCATGAACAAGTTCGAGCAAGAATTGAGAAAGTGAATGAGTTATACAAGAAACGAGCCAACAAGGGTAGAAGACAACTGGAATTTCAACCTGGAGATTTGGTGTGGCTACATTTGAGGAAGGAACAATTTCCAAGCAAGAGGAAGAATAAGCTAATGCCAAGAGCCGAAGGACCTTTTCAAGTACTAGAAAGATTTGGTGATAGTGCTTACAAGTTGGACCTTCCCGAAGAATACGCAATTAGTTCTACATTCAATATGGGAGATTTGTCACCGTACTTAGAAGACAAAATGCTTGAAGAATTGAGTCCAATTCTTTCTCAAGAAGGGGAGGATGATGCGGGAGCATTGAGATGCAACCTTCGCAAAGACCCAAACAAAGCCATGGACGCGTTACAAGTGGTTGAAGATGGGTTGACGTTGTCTCTCGAGGCTTTGATGATGCAAGGAGGGAAGTTTCAAGAGTTAGAAAGGCCTTTGGAGGTCACATGCACAACGAGGGGTGATACTTGGGAGAAAGAAGGCATTGGCAACATTCTGGATGGAGAGCGATCGCCCTGTCCAAGAGAAAATGATCGCATTTGAAGCAGTTTCGCGGACCAAGACACTGGCCACAAAGCGATCGCTTTGTGGTGAAGGAGGGCGATCGCCCTTTGACCAGAATGGTCAAGTCTGTCTTTCCTGCTGAGTTTTTGATTCCTAACTTGTATAGGTTTGATTATCTAGTCCTAGGAAGGATAGTATTGCTAATGCTTGTACAATTAGGAGTAGTTTTCTTGTCCTTTAATGATTAGGAAGCAATTGTAAAACACCTATAAATAGGGATAGATTTAGAGTTGTAAAATTCAGATTATTGTTTAATTCTCAAGGAGAAATTCAAAGAACAAAGGTTTGTTCTTATTTTGTCTATTATTTCCTTAGGTCTAGGAGGTAATATTCAAACGATTCTTTACGATAGGTGAGTGAAGCCTATCCGGTGAATCCAAACGGGATCTTTACGTTAGGAGAGTGAATCCTAACCGGTGACCCGTGTTCTATCTTTTGTTTTCGCTGCAAACTTTCATCTTTATTCCATTATCTTTCATTCGTAACTTCGTAAACAACAACTTCTGTGTTTGTTACGCATCAGTTCGCGGATCCAATGTTGCTTTAAAGCTGGTTCTCCGTTCTTGTTAATGGGGAAGCTTGTGGTTTTTTTCACTCTACGAGGGGTTTGAGACAAGGCGATCCTTTATCTCCATGTTTGTTTATTATTGCTGCTGAAATTATGAGTAGGGGCCTTAACCAATTGCATGATTATTATCCTCGATATAGATTCAAAACTCATTTGAATGCTCCGGTGATCTCTCATTTAGCTTATGCAGATGATGTTTTAATTTTTTGTAATGGGTCAAAGGATTCGCTTGAGACTCATATGATGTATCTTGAATGGTATCAAGGGTTTTCGGGCCAGCTTGTTAATATTCAAAAATCATGTTTTATAACGGGGAAGTTTGATAGAGAGAGGGATGGTATTATTGCAGCAGCTATAGGTTTTGTTAAGCAAGATTTGCCTATTAAATATTTAGGCTGCCCGTTGTATATTGGGAGGTTAAAGCTCAACTTATTTAGTCCTTTATTTCGGAAAATGGAGGCCAGGCTTGCTTCTTGGCAAGGAAAGCTTCTTTCTTTCGGTGCAAAGCTTACCTTGATTAAATCTTGTTTGGCAGCAATCCCTCTTTACTATCTTTCTCTCATTCATCCTCTTAAAGGGGTTTTCCAAAGACTCAAACGTATTATCACAAGGTTTTTTTAGAGTAATGTGGATGGGTCCCGAAAATGTCATTGGCTTTCTTGGGAGCGTATGAGTTGGCCTATTGATGAGGGGGGTTTGGGTCTTCGGAAATTTGAGGATGTTTCTATGGCTTTTGCCATGAAGCTTTGGTGGAGATTTCGGACTGGGGACTCCCCTTGGAGCAGGTTTATGTTGGCCAAATATTGTAGAGACATTCATCCTATGGATGCAGCCCGGAAATCAGCTGAGTCCCATATCTGGCGTCGTATGATGGATACTAAACCTTTGGTAGAAAGTCGTCTAGGTTGGCGGCTTGGAAGAGGTGACATCTCGATTCATGAAAGGTGGCTGGAAGGTAACCTGGGTAATATTCCTTTTGATCATATTGCAGTCTCTTCTTTGTTTGATAATGGAATTCCTCGAATTGCTCATATTCGGGAGGTATATGGTGTCCAGCTTCTCTCTTTAATTCAAGATCAGTCCTTGACTAACATAGATCAGCCGGATACTCATATTTGGTTACCCTCTCCATCTGGTAAGTTCTCTGTTAGCTCGGCTTGGCGGGAATGTAGAAGACCAAGAGTTCGGTCGGCTATTTTATCCTTTTGTTGGCATAAATATATCCCGCTTAAAGTCTCGGTCTTTCTTTGGAGGGTATTTCATGGTGGCATTCCTACGGATGATCGAGTGAAACGAAGAGGTGTTCATTTCGCTTCCATATGTGATTGTTGTTCAGAGGCGGGGGAAGAATCCATTCCCCATATTTTTGTTATTGGTGACATCGCTAAGAAGGTTTGGCAGCATTATGGCTCTCTTTGTGGTGTTCATATGTTCTGGGGTGGTTTGAACCAAATGCTTTTTTGTTGGTGGGATGGTTTGCAAATAAAAAAGAATAGTGCTTCTTCTTTTTTATCCCAAGTTCTTCTGGCCTTCATTCTTTGGGAAATTTGGTTGTCTAGGAATAAAAGCAGATTTGAAGGTGATGCTATGAACCATTTGTCTATCATCTATAAAATTCGAGAGCAAATCCATAACATTGCTAGAGCCTTTGAGTTATCTTTTTTTTGGGATTCAAGTGATGATCACCTCTTTTCTTTCTTTGGTTTGAATAAGGTTGGCCGTGGTTGTCAAAACATTCGTTTGGTGATTTGGCAACATCCTTCTGATGGCTTCATTAAAGTTAATACGGATGGGGTGTCTCGTGGAAATCCGGGCTTAGCTGCGGGTGGGGGTGTCTTCCGGGATAACAATGGAGATTTTCTTTATGGTTTTGGCAAATTTTATGGTCACTCTTCTAACATGATGGCTGAGGCTATGGCTGTTCGTGACGGTCTTCTTTTGGCTTCTACTCGGGGTTACTTGCGGGTTTGGTTAAAAGTGGATTCTCTTCCCCTTATGCGTATCCTTATCAAGGAATATCATATCCCCTGGGCTATTTGGTATGTTGTTGCTCACATTCATAGAATTATGTCCTCCATGGAAGTTCGAGTTACCCATATCCTTCGGGAGGGTAATGGTGTGGCTGATGGCTTGGTGAATTTTGCTGCGGATGAGCAAAGGGATGTTGAATTTCTTTCTCATTCGGATCTCCCTAGTCGATGTCGAGGTAATTTTTATCTTAGACAAAGCTAACACTCCTTATCTTCGTTTGAAATGATCCCTTTTTGGTTTGGTTGGGCTGCTGCTGTTCTGTTGCTGTTGGTTTGCGTCCCTGCAAGCACGAGTCGTCCTGTAGGAGACGAGTCGTCCATTTTCTCCCAGATTCAGTCGTCCCTTTGGAAGGGACGAATTCAGCATTTTGAGGATGAGTCGTCCATTATGTCCCTGTTTCAGTCGTCCCTGGGTAAGGGACGAATTAGTGTTCATGGGGACGAGTCGTCCACTTTTCCTTGGTGTAGGTCTTTTTCGGTTTTTTGTTTATTTTTTGCTTTCCCTTATCCCCTTTGTAATGGGCAGCTTTCTAGAAGCTGGATCCCTCCCGGTAGTTGTTTCCTTATGTATTTCATTTCGGTGGTTGAGGTTGTCATGTCCCCCACCTTGTTTGTAATTTTCTTTTATTATCAATAAAATTTAGGGAGTGCCGTCTCCTTTCTCAAAAAAAAAAAAAAGAGATTAATTATTGGAATCATTGTGGATCCTTTTAGAAGATCAAAAGTATTGATTACAAAGGACAAACAAGAGCTCAATTGAGATTGATTGTTGGAAGCTTTGTGGATCCTCTTAGTGGATCAAAAGACTTGATTACAAAGGATAAATAAGAGCTCACTTGAGATTGATTGTTAGAATCTTTGTTGATCCTTTTAGAGGATCAAAAGACTCGTTTTCAAAAGATAAACCAGAGCTAAATTGAGATTGATTGTGGGAAGCTTTGTGGATCCTTTTAGAGTATCAGAAGACTTGATTACAAATGATAAATATCAGCTTAATTGAGATTGATTGTTTTTAAGCTTTGTGGATCTTTTTTAAAATTTAAAAGACTTTTGTTTACAATGGATAAACAGGTGCTCAATTGAGATTAATTGTTGGAATCATTGTGGATCCTTTTAGAGGATTAAAAGACTTGATTACAAAGGACAAACAATAGCTCAATTGAGATGGATTGTTGGAATTATTGTGGATCCTTTTAGAGGATCAGAAGTCTTGATTACAAAGGATAAATACAAGAGCTCAATTGAGATTGATTGTTGAAATCTTTGTTGATCCTTTTAGAGGATCAAAAGACTTGCTTTCAAAGGAAAAGTAAGAGCCCAATTAAGATTGACTCTTGGAAGCTTTGTGGATCCTTTTAGATGGTAAAAAGACTTTGTTTACAAAGGATAAACAAGTGCTCAATAGAGATTGATTGTTGGAAGCATTGTGGATCCTTTTAAAGAATCAAAAGACTTGATTACAAAAGATAAACAAGTGCTCAATTGAGATTGATTGTTGGAAGCTTTATTGATCCTTTTTGAGGAACAAAAGACTTGATTACAAAGCATAAACAAGTGCTCAATTGATATTGATTGTTGGAAGCTTTGTGGATCATTTTAGAGGATCAAAAGACTTGTTTTCATTGGATAAACAAGTGCTCAATTGAGATTGATTGTTGGAAGCTTTGTTGATACTTTTAGAGGATCAATAGACTTAATTACAAAGGATAAACAAGAGCTCAATTGAGATTGATTGTTTGAAGCTTTCTGGATTCTTTTAGAGGATCAAAAGACTTAATTACAAAGGATAAACAAGAGCTCACTTGAGATTGATTGTTGGATTCTTTCTTGATCCTTTTAGAGGATCAAAAGGCTTGCTTTCAAAGGATAAATAAGTGTTCAATTGAGATTGATTGTGGGAAGGTTTGTGGATCCTTTTAGAGTATCCGAATACTTGATTACGAATGATAAATAAGAGCTCAATTGAGATTGATTGTTTTAAGCTTTGTGGATCTTTTTCGAAATTCAAAAGACTTGTTTACAATGGTTAAACAAGAGATTAATTGTTGGAATCACTGTGGATCCTTTTAGAAGGTCAAAAGACTTGATTACAAAGGACAAACAAAAGCTCAATTGAGATGGATTTTTGGAAACTTTGTGGATCCTTTTAGAGGATCAACAGTCTTGATTACTTTTTTTTTTTGGCGAAAGGAGACGGCACTCCCTAAATTTTATTAATAAAGAAATAATTACAAACAAGGTGGGGGACATGACAACCTCAACCACCGGAAAGGAAAAAATATAAGGCTTATAGCCGTAAAAGACAATAATAAAAATATAAAGGGGAGCAGCAAACATAAGCTTGCCATTACAAGGGAGGAAAGGGAAAAGATCTAGCCTACCAACACAACTAGGAGTGGACGACTCGTCCCCAACATAACTAAGTCATCCCTCCTCAATGGACGACAGAATCAGCAGCTCCTTGGCAGAGTAGGACGACTCGTCCACAAAAGGCCCAAGTCGTCCCATACACAGGGACGACAGAATCAGCAACTTCTTAACAGATGAGGACGACTCGTCCCCTATAAGCCAAATTTGTCCCTTATACAGAGACGACAGAAACAGCAACTTCGTAACAGGTGAGGACAACTCGTCCCAAATAAGCCCAATTCATCCCTTCAACAGAGACGACAGAATCAGCAGCCAACCGCAAAAAAGACGAGTCGTCCCATGAAAGACGACTCGTGCCCAGCCTGGGAAAAGGACAAGCAACAACACCATGATTATTTCACACGAATATAAGGGGTCTTGGCTTTATCGAGGATAAAATACCCTCGACACCGACTAGGAAGATCCGAATAAGATAGGAATTCAAAATCCTTCTTCTCATCCGCAGCAAAATTTGCCAAACCATCCGCAACACCGTTTCCTTCCCGAAGGATATGAGTAACTCGGACCTCCATGGATGACATAATTCTATGAATGTGAGCAACCACATACCAAACGGCCCAAGGGATATGATATTCGCAGATAATTATATTCATGAGGGGAAGAGAATCCACTTCCAACCAAACCCTCAAATGACCACGATTATAAGCCAAAAGGAGGCCGTCACGAACAGCCAAAGCCTCAGCCATCATATTAGAGGAGTGACCATAATATTTGCAGAAACCAAAAAGGAAATCACCATTATTATCCCGAAAGATACCTCCACCCGCAGCCAAACCCGGATTGCCGCGAGAAACCCCATCCGTATTAACTTTGATGAAATCATGAGAAGGATGATGCCAAGTTACCAACCGAATATTATGACCACTAAAGCCAGCCTTATTCAAACCAAAGAAAGAAAAGAGGTGATCATCGGAAGGATCCCCCAAAAAGGACAAAGCAAAAGCCTTTGCAATATTACGGACTTGCTCTTGAACTTTGTAAATAATCAATGAAAGAGTCATGGCAGCTCCATCAAACCTACTTTTGTTTCTAGATAACCAAAGCTCCCAAAGGATTAAAGCTGGCAGAACTTGCAATAAATAGGAACAAACACTATTCTTGTAGGAAGGCGAACCATTCCACCAACAGAAAAGCATTTGGTTTAAATCACCCCAGAACATGCGAATACCACACAGGGAGCCAAAATGCTGCCAAACCTTTTTAGCAATCTCACCCTGAATAAAAATATGAGGGATAGACTCTTCCCTGGCTTCTAAACAACACTCATATTTAGAGGCAAGCTGAATACCCTTACTTTTAACTCTATCATCCGTAGGGATACCATCATGAAAAACCCTCCAAAGAAACACCGAGACTTTGATAGGAATGTATTTATTCCAGCAGAAAGACAAAATAGACGACCGAGCTTTCGGGCTTCTACATTCCCGCCAAGCCGAACTAACAGAGAACTTACCAGAAGAAGAGGGTAACCAAATAGGAATATCCGGCTGATCTATAATAGACAACGAATGATCTTGAATTAAAGAGAGCAATTAAACCCCATAAACTTCCCGGATGTGATCAAGACGAGGAACCCCGTTATCAAACAAGGAAGAAACTTCAATATGATCAAAAGGAAGGTTACCCATATTGCCATCCAACCATCGCTCATGAATCGTAATTGCACCTCTGCCAATCCTCCAACCTAACCGATTTTCAACCAAAGGCTTAGCATTCAGCATACAACGCCAAATATGGGACTCATAAGATTTCCGTGTAGCATCCATAGGGTGAATACCGCTGCAATATTTGGCCAACATGAATGCACTCCAAAGAGAGTCCGTAGTCCGAAATCTCCACCAAAGCTTCATGGCAAAAGCCATGGCAACATCCTCAAATTTCCGCAAACCCAATCCCCCTTCATCAATAGGCTAGCTCATTTTATCCCATGACAGCCAATGACATTTTCAGGACCCGTCAACATTGCTCCAGAAAAACCTTATGATAATACGCTCCATCCTTTGAATAATCCCTTTAAGAGGATGAATAAGGGACAAATAATAAAGCGGAATAGCTGCCAGACACGATTGAATCAAAGTAAGCTTAGCACCAAAGGAGAGAAGCTTTCCTTTCCAAGAGGCAAGCCGGGCTTCCATTTTCTGTAATAAAGGACTGAAAAGACTAGACTTTAGTCTCCCAATATATAGAGGGCAACCCAAATATTTAATAGGTAAGTCCTGCTTGATAAAACCCGTAGCTCTAGCAATAATACCATCTCGCACTATATCATGCTTTCCCGTAATAAAGCAAGAATTTTGGATATTAACAACTGGCCCAAAAACCCTTGGTACCACTCAAGATACTTCATATGAGCTTCAAGCGAAACTTTTGAGCCATTACAGAAGATAAGCACATCATCAGTATAAGCTAAGTGGGAGATCACCGGAACATTCGGATGAGTTTTAAATCTATAATGGGGGTTATCATCATGCAACTGGTTAAGACCCCGACTCATAATCTCAGCAGCAATAATAAACAAACATGGAGATAAAGGATCGCCTTGGCGCAAACCCCTCGTAGAGTGAAAAAAACCACAAACTTCCCCATTAACAAGACTTGCTTTCAAAGGAAATGTAAGAGCCCAATTGAGATTGACTGTTGTATGCTTTGTGAATCATTTTAGAGGGTCAAAAGACTTGTTTACAAAAGGATAAACAAGTGCTCAATAGAGATTGATTGTTGGAAGGTTTGTGGATCCTTTTAAAGGATCAAAAGAATTGATTACAAAGGATAAACAAGTGCTCAATTGAGATTGATTATTGGAAGCTTTGTTGATCCTTTTTGAGGAACAAAAGACTTGATTACAAAGCATAAACAAGAGATCAATTGATATTGATTGTTGGAAGCTTTATGGATCCTTTTAGAGGATCAAAAGACTTGATTACAAAGGATAAATAAGAGCTCAATTGAGATTGATTGTTCGAAGCTTTGTAGATCCTTTTAGAGGATTAAAACTTATTACAAAGGATAAATAAGAGATCAATTGAGATTGATTGTTGGAATCATTGTTGATCCTTTTGGAGGATCAAAAGACTTGTTTTCACAAAATAAATAAGATCTCAATTGAGATTGATTGTGGGAAGCTTTGTGGATCCTTTTAGAGGATCAAAAGCCTTGATTACAAAGGCTCCAAGAGCTCAATTGAGATTGATTGTTAAAATCTTTGTTGATCCTTTTAGAGGATCAAAAGACTTGATTACTAAGGATAAACAAAAGCTCAATTGAGATTGATTAATTGAAGCTTTGTGGATCTTTTTATAAATTCAAAGACTTGTTTTCAAACGATAAACAAGAGCTCAAATGAGATTGATTGTTGGAAGCTTTGTGGATCCTTTTAACGGATCAAAAGACTTTATTACAAAGGATAAATAAGAGCTCAATTGAGATTGATTGATCGAATCTTTGTTGATCCTTTTAGAGGATCAAAAGACTTGCTATCAAAGTTGATAAACAAGAGCTCAATTGAGATTGATTGTTGGAAGCTTTGTGATTCCTTTTAAAGGATCAGAAGACTTGATTACAAATGATAAATAAGTGCTCAATTGAGATAGATTGTTTTAAGCTTCGTTGATCTTTTTCAAAACTCAAAAGACTTGTTTGCAATGGATAAACAAGAGCTCAATTGAGATTAATTATTGGAATCATTGTGGATCCTTTTAGAGGATCAAAAGTATTGATTACAAAGGACAAACAAGAGCTCAATTGAGATTGATTGTTGGAAGCTTTGTGGATCATTTTAGAGGATCAAAAGACATGATTGCAAAGGATAAACAAGAGCTCAATTGAGATTGATTGTGGGAATCTTTGTTGATCCTTTTAGAGGATCAAAAGACTTGCTTTCAAAGGATAAACAAGAGCTCAATTGTGATTGATTGTTGGAAGCTTTGTGGATCCTTTTAAAGGATCAGAAGACTTGATTACAAATGATAAATAAGTGCTCAATTGAGATTGATTGTGTTTAAGCTTCGTTGCTCTTTTTCAAAATTCAAAAGACTTGTTTACAATGGATAAACAAGAGCTCAATTGAGATTAATTATTGGAATCATTGTGGATCCTTTTAGAGGATCAAAAGTATTGATTACAAAGGACAAACAAGAGCTCAATTGAGATTGATTGTTGGAAGCTTTGTGGATCCTTTTAGTGGATCAAAAGACTTGATTACAAAGGATAAATAAGAGCTCACTTGAGATTGATTGTTAGAATCTTTGTTAATCCTTTTAGAGGATCAACCGACTCGTTTTCAAAAGATAAACCAGAGCTAAATTGAGGTTGATTGTGGGAAGCTTTGTGGATCCTTTTAGAGTATCAGAAGACTCGATTACAAATGATAAATATCAGCTTAATTGAGATTGATTGTTTTTAAGCTTTGTGGATCTTTTTCAAAATTCAAAAGATTTTTGTTTATAATGGATAAACAGGTGCTCAATTGAGATTAATTGTTGGAATCATTGTTGATCCTTTTAGAGGATTAAAAGACTTGATTACAAAGGACAAACAATAGCTCAATTGAGATGGATTGTTGGATTTTTTGTGGATCCTTTTAGAGGATCAGAAGTCTTGATTACAAAGGATAAATACAAGAGCTCAATTGAGATTGATTGTTGAAATCTTTGTTGATTCTTTTAGAGGATCAAAAGACTTGCTTTCAAAGGAAAAGTAAGAGCCCAATTAAGATTGACTCTTGGAAGCTTTGTGGATCCTTTTAGATGGTAAAAAGACTTTGTTTACAAAGGATAAATAAGTGCTCAATAGAGATTGATTGTTGGAAGCATTGTGGATCCTTTTAAAGAATCAAAAGACTTGATTACAAAAGATAAACAAGTGCTCAATTGAGATTGATTGTTGGAAGCTTTGTTGATCCTTTTTGAGGAACAAAAGACTTGATTACAAAGCATAAACAAGTGCTCAATTGATATTGATTGTTGGAAGCTTTGTGGATCCTTTTAGAGGATCAAAAGACTTGTTTACATTGGATAAACAAGTGCTCAATTGAGATTGATTGTTGGAAGCTTTGTTGATACTTTTAGAGGATCAATAGACTTGATTACAAAGGATAAACAAGAGCTCAATTGAGATTGATTGTTTGAAGCTTTCTGGATTCTTTTAGAGGATCAAAAGACTTAATTACAAAGGATAAACAAGAGCTCACTTGAGATTGATTGTTGGATTCTTTCTTGATCCTTTTAGAGGATCAAAAGGCTTGCTTTCAAAGGATAAACAAGTGTTCAATTGAGATTGATTGTGGGAAGGTTTGTGGATCCTTTTAGAGTATCCGAATACTTGATTACAAATGATAAATAAGAGCTCAATTGAGATTGATTGTTTTAAGCTTTGTGGATCTTTTTCAAAATTCAAAAGACTTGTTTACAATGGTTAAACAAGAGCTCAATTCAGATTAATTATTGGAATCACTGTGGATCCTTTTAGAAGGTCAAAAGACTTGATTACAAAGGACAAACAAAAGCTCAATTGAGATGGATTTTTGGAAACTTTGTGGATCCTTTTAGAGGATCAAAAGTCTTGATTACAAAGGATAAATACAAGAGCTCAATTGAGATTGATAGTTGAAACCTTTGTTGATCCTTTTAGAGGATCAAAAGACTTGCTTTCAAAGGAAATGTAAGAGCCCAATTGAGATTGACTGTTGTATGCTTTGTGGATCATTTTAGAGGGTCAAAAGACTTGTTTACAAAAGGATAAACAAGTGCTCAATTGAGATTGATTGTTGGAAGGTTTGTGGATCCTTTTAAAGGATCAAAAGAATTGATTACAAAGGATAAACAAGTGCTCAATTGAGATTGATTATTGAAAGCTTTGTTGATCCTTTTTGAGGAACAAAAGACTTGATTACCAAGCATAAACAAGAGATCAATTGATATTGATTGTTGGAAGCTTTATGGATCCTTTTAGAGGATCAAAATACTTGATTACAAAGGATAAATAAGAGCTCAATTGAGATTGATTGTTGGAAGCTTTGTGGATCCTTTTAGAGGATTAAAACTTATTACAAAGGATAAACAAGAGCTCAATTGAGATTGATTGTTGGAATCATTGTTGATCCTTTTGGAGGATCAAAAGACTTGTTTTCACAGAATAAATAAGATCTCAATTGAGATTGATTGTGGGAAGCTTTGGGGATCCTTTTAGAGGATCAAAAGCCTTGATTACAAAGGCTAGACAAGAGCTCAATTGAGATTTATTGTTAAAATCTTTGTTGATCCTTTTAGAGGATCAAAAGACTTGATTACTAAGGATAAACAAGTGCTTAGTTGAGATTGATTAATTGAAGCTTTGTGTATCTTTTTATAAATTCAAAGACTTGTTTTCAAACGATAAACAAGAGTTCAAATGAGATTGATTGATTGTTGGAAGCTTTTATAAATTCGAATCTTTGTTGATCCTTTTCGAGGATCAAAAGACTTGCTATCAAAGTTGATAAACAAGAGCTCAATTGAGATTGATTGTTGGAAACTTTGTGATTCCTTTTAAAGGATCAGAAGACTTGATTACAAATGATAAATAAGTGCTCAATTGAGATTGATTGTTTAAAGCTTTGTTGATCTTTTTCAAAATTCAAAAGACTTGTTTGCAATGGATAAACAAGAGCTCAATTGAGATTAATTATTGGAATCATTGTGGATCCTTTTAGAGGATCAAAAGTATTGATTACAAAGGACAAACAAGAGCTCAATTGAGATTGATTGTTGGAAGCTTTGTGGATCATTTTAGATAATCAAAAGACATGATTGCAAAGGATAAACAAGAGCTCAATTGAGATTGATCGTGGGAATCTTTATTGATCCTTTTAGAGGATCAAAAGACTTGCTTTCAAAGGATAAACAAGAGCTCAATTGTGATTGATTGTTGGAAGCTTTGTGGATCCTTTTAAAGGATCAGAAGACTTGATTACAAATGATAAATAAGTGCTCAATTGAGATTGATTGTTTTAAGCTTCGTTGATCTTTTTCAAAATTCAAAAGACTTGTTTAGAATGGATAAACAAGAGCTCAATTGAGATTAATTATTGGAATCATTGTGGATCCTTTTAGAGGATCAAAAGTATTGATTACAAAGGACAAACAAGAGCTCAATTGAGATTGATTGTTGGAAGCTTTGTGGATCCTTTTAGTGGATCAAAAGACTTGATTACAAAGGATAAATAAGAGCTCACTTGAGTTTGATTGTTAGAATCTTTGTTGATCCTTTTAGAGGATCAAAAGACTCGTTTTCAAAAGATAAACCAGAGCTAAATTGAGATTGATTGTGGGAAGCTTTGTGGATCCTTTTAGAGTATCAGAAGACTTGATTACAAATGATAAATATCAGCTTAATTGAGATTGATTGTTTTTAAGCTTTGCGGATCTTTTTCAAAATTCAAAAGACTTTTGTTTACAATGGATAAACAGGTGCTCAATTGAGATTAATTGTTGGAATCATTGTGGTTCCTTTTAGAGGATTAAAAGACTTGATTACAAAGGACAAACAATAGCTCAATTGAGATGGATTGTTGGAATCTTTGTGGATCCTTTTATTTATTTATTTATTTTTTTGTAGCGAAAGGAGACGGTACTCCCTAAATTTTATTAATAAAGAAAATAATTGCAAAGAAGGTGGGGGACATGACAACCTCAACCACCGGAAAAGAAAATACATAAGACTTATAGCCGACATAGACAATTAAAAAATAAAGGGGAGCAGCAAACATAAGCTTGCCATTACAAGGGAGGAAGGGGAACAGATCTAGCCTACCAACACAACTAGGAGTGGACGACTCGTCCCCAGCATAACTAATTCGTCTCTCCTTAAGGGACGACGAAATCAGCAGCTTCTTGGCAGAGTAGGACGACTCGTCCCCAAAAGGCCCAATTCGTCCCACACACAGGGACGACAGAATCATCAAATTCTTAACAAGTGAGGACGACTCGTCCCCAATAAACCCAATTCGTCCCTTACACAGAGACGACAGAATCAGCAGCCAACGGCAAAATAGACGAGTCGTCCCATGAAAGACGACTCGTGCCCAGCCTGGAAAAAGGACAAGCAACAACACCATAATTATTTCACACGAAGAGCACGTGGCGTAACCACCCGTACTTAGGACAAAACACAATTGATAACTTGATTAACACGGTATGAACAATCTTCGGCAATAGCAAAGCCGGAACAACTAATAACAACCACGAGTTTACAACTCGGGAAAGACAACTACTACAAAAACCTCGGCCACAACATGCCGGAACAAAACATAACCACGAGCTACGACATGCTCGGGAAAGAAACTAACTTAACAACGAAACTGTACAAGAACACTACATACATATGTCGGCTACCAAAAGAATATACAAATTACACCAAGTACTACCCTTAGTAAAGTTTACATAACTTCACCACCATCGTCTTTGATGCGGGAGCATAGGGTAACAACCTTCACGAAGACCCAAGCAAAGCCATGGATGCATTACAAGTGGGTGATGATGGGTTGATGTTGTCTCTCGAGTCATTGATGATGCAAAATAGGAAGATTCAAGAGTTTGGAAGACCTTTGGAGGTTACGTGCACAACAAGGGGCGACACATGGGAAAAAGAAGGCATTGGAAACATTCTGGAAGAAGAGCGATCGCCTTGTCAAGGAGAGAGCGATCGCCTTTGAGACAGTTTCGCGGACCAAGTTACTGGCCACAAAGCGATCGCTTTGTGGCGTGACAGGGCGATCGCCCTCTGTGACCAGTATTGGCGAAACTCGTTTTCCTGCTGTTGTTTTGACTCCCAAACTGTATAGGATTGTTTTCTATTCCTAGGTAGGGTAGTATTCTAAATGCTTTTACAATTAGGATTAGTTTTCTATTCCTTGTAAGGTTAGGATGCATTGTAAAACAACTATAAATAGGGATAGATTTAGAGATGTAAAAATCAGATTATTATTTTAATTCTCAAGGAGAAATTCATAGAACAAAGTTTTGTTCTTATTTTGTCTATTATTTCCTTAGGTTTAAGAGGTAATATTCAAAGGGCTCTTTACGTTTGGTGAGTGAAGCCTGACCGGTGAACCCAAACGGGATCTTTACGTTAGGTGAGTGAAGCCTAACCAGTGACCCGTCATCTATCCTTTGTTTTCGCTGCAATTTTCATCATTGTTCATATAAACTTTCATCCATAAATTCGTAAGCAACAACCTCTGCGTTTGTTACGCATCAAATTGGTATCAGAGCTTAGGTCTTTTACAAATTCCAACTTTGTAAACGATCATGGCGGAAGAGACGGGATGCCCACGTGGAATAACCTTGGAACAAGCCCAAAACCTGCGACGAGATCGCGAGATGCAAGAGTTACGACAACGAGTTGATCGAGTTTTGCAATTACTAGAAAGAGCACAAGGCCGTGTAGAAGTTGAGGATTCCAACTCGGATGAGGAGGAAGTGAGGCACCCAAGGCCTAGGCAACCTCAAGGACGGCTTAGGGAGGACGACGATCGAGGCTTGAAGCTCGACATTCCTGAATTTGATGGTGCTATGGATCCGGAAGGATATCTAGATTGGATTCGAAGAACGGAGTGGATTTTTTAGTACAAGGAGTTTAGTGATCGAAAGAAGTTCAAGGTGGCTATTCTCAAACTCACAAGGTACGCTTCCATATGGTATGGAAATTTAAAATCTCAACGAAGGCGTGAAGGAAAGTCAAAGATCGAGTCTTGGGATAAGTTTAAGAAATATCTTGACCGAAGGTTCTTACCTAGCACTTATCGACAAGATAATTTTTCAAAACTCATTCAATTAAAGCAAGGAAGTTCCACCGTTGCACAATATGTTGAGGAGTTCGAGAAGTTATCGATTATTTGTGATATGCAAGAGCATGAAGAACAAAAGATTGCTAGATTTATGGGAGGACTAGATGTCGAGATAGCCAACATAGTAGAGCTACAACCATGCTTTACGTTTGAAGAAATTTGCAAGGTTTCGATCAAGTGTGAAAGACAAGTGAAGAAGAAAAGGGTGGGAAATAAGATGACTTTTTCGAAGGGTTTTCCAAGTAATTCGGTCACAAGCAATGCGGCACCAAGCAACCCAAAGCCATTCTAATCAAGGGGAGAAGTCCAACAAAGGTACCACAAGTGAGAAGGCCGAAGGAAAGAAACCAATCAAGAGCAAGGACAATGTCAAGTGTTTTAAATGTCAAGGATATGGCCATTACCAATCCGATTGCCCTACCAAGAGAGTCTTGACTATATATGAGATTCGAGATATTGAAGACAATCTTGCGACTCAAGACCAAGAAGATGAGTCCGAAGAGGAAGAGGTGGAGGAATTTGACTCCGAAGATGTCAAGGGGGAAACACTAGTCTTAAGGAGATCTCTACATGTGAAGCCAACGGCTATGGAAGAGGAGCAAAGGGAACAAATCTTTCATGCGAAGTGTCTTGTGCAAGGAAAAGTGTGTGATGTAGTGGTAGATGGAGGAAGTTGCGCGAATGCCGTCTCGAATATTCTCATCGACAAATTGAAGGTCCCAACCACAAACCACTCTCGTCCATACATGCTTCATTGGCTCAACGATGGATCCGAAGTAAAGGTAAATCGTCAAGCTTTAATCTCTTTTTCTATGGGAAACTATCAAGATGAGATACTTTGTGATGTGGTTCCAATGGATGTGTGCCATATACTTTTGGGACGACCTTGGTAATATGATAGATATGTAACCCATGAAGGGAGGGAAAATGCCTATATTATGAAGAAGGATGGTAAGAAGTTCAAGTTAAATCCTTTACCACCCTCCAAAATAGTTCCCATCAAAAAACCCCCACAAAAGACAAACCTATTGGCAATTCTCGTTATTCCTCAAAGGGTTCAAAGTCAAGAAGGGGAGGAGCTACACCCCTTAATGAAACCTCTACTCAATAAGTTCAAAGATGTATTCCCCGAAGATCTACCCCCGGGTTTACCACCGAAGCCAGGAATTGAACACCAAATCGATTTGATACCCGGAATGCCACTACCTAACAAGCCGGCCTATAGATGCAATCTGGAATAAACAAATGAGCTTCAAAGACAAATTCAGGAATTGCTCTCGAAGGGATACGTAGAAGAAAGTATGAGTCCATGCGCGGTACCGGCTCTTTTAGTACCCAAGAAGGATGGCTCATGGCGGATGTGCGTGGATAGTCAAGCAATCAACAATATCACCATCAAGTATTGATTTCCAATGCCACGCTTGGATGACATGATTGATGAACTACATGGTGCTATCTTTTATTCGAAGATCGATTTGAGGAGCGGTTATCATCAAATTCGCATGCGCAAAGGAGATGAATGGAAAACGGTGTTCAAGACAAAGCATGGATTATACGAGTGGAAAGTGATGCCATTCGGGCTCACGAATGCCCCAAGTACTTTTATGAGATTAATGAATGAAGTGTTAAGACCATTCTTGGGAAAATTTGTGGTCGTCTATCTAGACGATATTTTGGTATATAGCAAAAGCGAGGAGGAACATGTACGACATCTTGAGGAAGTACTACAAGCTTTGCGGAAAAACAAGCTCTATGGAAAACTTGAGAAGTGCTCTTTTATGCAACCAATTGTGACATTCCTTGGTTATGTGGTGTCAAAGGAAGGAGTATCGGTTGATCCAACGAAGATTGAAGCAATCAAGTCTTGGCCTATTCCAACCACTATTACGGAGGTACGCTCATTTCATGGACTAGCTTCTTTCTATAGACACTTCATTCAAGACTTTAGTTCCATTGCAAGTCCCATAACCGAAACCTTGAAGAAAGGAAAATTTGAGTGGACTTCGGCGGCCTAACAAGCGTTTGAAAAGCTTAAGGAAAATTTATGCAAAACACCAGTTTTAGCCTTACCCGATTTCTCACAACCTTTCGAAGTTGAATGTGATGCTAGTGGAGTGGGTATTGGAGCGGTGTTGACTCAAGGAAAAAGGCCCATTGCTTATTTTAGTGAGAAGCTTGGAGGTGCGAGACTAAACTATTCTACTTATGACAAAGAATTCTATGCTATGGTTCGAGCTTTGGATCATTGGAGTCATTACTTAAGGCCGAATCATTTCGTCCTTCATTCCGATCACGAGGCATTGAAGTACATTCATGGGCAACACAAGTTAAAACCAAGGCATGTGATGTGATCCTTGTAAGCTCAAGTCCATGTTTGAAATATGTGATCGATGGTTCGATAGATAGAATTCGAGCAAAGATGATCAAGAATATTGCGTTCGTGATAGCTCGAGAGTTCAAGCGTCAAAGGCATCAAACAAAGGCCGTGAGCTACGTAGAGTACAAGTGGAGGATTCAAGGATTCTACATCAATTTGATTCGAGGATTCATTGGTGATTCAGGCTACTTCAATGGATATTCAAACAATGGAGTCCATGGCAAAGACATGACTTGCTTTGTAAGCTTCAAAGACTCAAAGAGTTACGTTAGAATCATCCAAGGATATTTGGGAATGTTCGAGGGCCTAAACGAAAATTTTTGAGAGAAAAAACCTTAAAAAGTGAGCCCATAAGTTCAAGGATGACTTTGGGATCTTTTTAACGCTAAATGGATGACTTTAGGGGGTCAAAGTGCACTTTTTAAAATTAGGCCTTTAGAAAAACGGGATTGATAGTATTTTCCTTATTTTAGTTTGTTATTGTTTCCTAATTAGCCTAGGTAACTTACTTAGTTGTTTCCTACATGATTTAGGTAGTTAGTTAATTGTTTCCTTTTTATTTTAAGATTCTATTTCCTAGGTTATGTTGGATTGTTAGGCCTATATAAAGGCTTTTCTTTCATTGTAAAATATTAGAAGATTGATTATTATTAATTTAAATTAAGTTTTCACAATATTTTGAGCCTTTGAGAGATTTCTTGGATTAGAATTCTCAACCCTTCAACTTATCAAGTTTGTTGAGCTGCAGGCTTGTGGCGTTCCGTGATCTTGGTTCCTAATCAATTGCGATTAGTGGGTTAAGGTTGCACCCCAAGGTTCTAGGGAATAAATCTGCCCTATGGTTGAGGGAAGCTCCCTATCTTCGTTTCAAATTCGTTGTTCTCTGTCTTAATCCGCATTTTTGGTTGGTTCCGCTTTGACCCGATCTTGGGAATCACATCAATTGGTATCAGAGCAACAAAGAGGTAACCAACGTTTTCGTTCTAGCGTTCTTCATAAACTTTGTTTTCATCTTTCCTATATTTCGTTGGATTCATAGTTTTCTTCTTTCCTTCAGAATTTTCCGAAAATCTTATTTCTTTTTATTTCTTTCCAAACCCTAGTTACAAAAAAAAAATATATTATTGCTCCAAAGAAAATTCCTTGAATCAAGAAAATTAAAACTTGATCAAGAAGTTGCAAAAGTCAAAAAAAAAAAATTGAAGGAGCCGAAAATTGTGGACAAATAAATTAGGGTTTTGGAAAATTGCTTCAAAGTTATCACTTGCACTAAAGTGGTATTGCTAGATACTTTCATACATCCATCTTGTCCATCAAATCTTTCCAACATCCACTAAAATTCATTCTTTTCCTGCTTTCATTGTGAAATTGCATCTCACTTTAAAATTTTGCCAAAAAAATCTAAACCCTAGATTGCATTGTTTGAGTTCCAACTCGTGACGTTTTCAAAACTTGGACTCAATATTGATAATTTCGTGGGTAAGAGAATCTCTTCAAGAAATTATGAGTGTGTGAGTGAGAGAGTTATACACGAGAGTTTGGCGAGATTTTTGTCGGTGATATTCAATATGTCACGATATATTCCTATTCAAAGGGGTAGTGATGCGCAACAGAATCCTACAGAGCGCATGTTGAGGATGATGAAGGATGTTTCTCAACGTTTGGCTAGGTTAGAAGAGAGAGGGGATGCCCATCTTCAAAGGAATCCACCTCGATTTCACGCAAGGTGGGGAGTGTATGATGATGAGGAGGATGAGTGGTTAGAAAGTGAATATGAGGCAGATAGGAGACATAATATAAAGAGAGGTCCAAGAGTAGACATGAAAGTTCCTACTTTCAAAGGTAGGGATGATCCGGAGGACTACCTAGATTGGGTTGGGAGAGTTGAAGTCTTTTTTGAGTGTAACCACTACACAGAAACTCAAAAGGTGAAACTTACATCTAAGGAGTTCACCGATTATGCTTGTGATTGGTGGAAGCAAATAGTGGCCAACCCAAGGAAGATAGGAGAGGGTCGCATTGACACGTGGGAAGAAATGAAACGTGTAATGCATAGGAGGTTTGTCCCAAAATACTACCGTCGGAATTTGTTGAGGACTACTTCTTATTCTTCATTCTCTAGCACACCTAGTAAACCCAAGGTGGAGGAACAAAATAGCCTTAGTGTTGTACCTATAAGTACTTGTGTAGGTTCACAATATAAGGAGTGTTTGAGTGAAAATAATGAGAGGTCGGCTAAAGTAAAAAGTGTGAATCAAGAAATAGCCGAGCAAAAGGAAAGGATAGCTAGAGATGGGAAGCAAGTGAATAGTGAGAGTGAGGAGAAATAAAGAATGTGTTGAAGAAGACTTGAGAGAAAACCCAAGTGAAGAGGCCGAGAAAAGTGAGTCTAGTGAGGCCGAGAGGAAAAAAGAAAAGAGCGGTTTGATGGAAGAGAGTGAAAATAAGAGTGTTGAGAAAAGAAATAGAGAAAATGAAAAAAATAAGAGGGTGGAAACACGAGAGATTAAGGAAGAAAAAGAAATAGTTGAAAAGCCAAAGGGCAAAGATATACTGCAACCAATCTTATATGCTAAACCTAGTGAGGATGTGAAGGAGTGGGTGAAAAATCATGGTGAGAAATTTCTCATTCCTACGGAGAAATCTTTTTATGCTAACATGTCACCACAATTTTCTCTTCCATGTGTTGCTTCTTCTCTGCAGGCTTTCATTGATGTGTTTCCCGAATTAAGCAAGAGGGTTATGAGGTTCAAGTGGGGATATCATCAAGTTCCGGATTTGAGTACAAATCCTTTTGAAGAAGGGGAGAATGATGTGATCCTTGTAAGCTCAAGTCCATGTTTAAAATATGTGATCGATTTTTCGATAGATAGAATTCGAGCAAAGATGATCAAGAATGTTGCGTTCGTGATAGCTCGAGAGTTCAAGCGTCAAAGGCATCAAACAAAGGCCGTGAGCTACGTAGAGTACAAGTGGAGGATTCAAGGATTCTACATCAATTTGATTCAAGGATTCATTGGTGATTCGGGCTACTTCAATGGATATTCAAACAATGGAGTCCATGGCAAAGACATGACTTGCTTCGTAAGCTTCAAAGACTCAAGGAGTTACGTTAGAATCATCCAAGGATATTTGGGAATGTTCGAGGGCCTAAACGACATTTTTTGAGAGAAAAAACCTTAAAAAGTGAGCCCATAAGTTCAAGGATGACTTTGGGATCTTTTTAACGCTAAATGGATGACTTTAGAGGGTCAAAGTGCACTTTTCAAAATTAGGCCTTTAGAAAAACGGGATTGATAGTATTTTCCTTATTTTAGTTTGTTATTGTTTCCTAATTAGCCTAGGTAACTTACTTAGTTGTTTTCGACATGATTTAGGTAATTAGTTAATTGTTTCCTTTTTATTTTAGGATTCTATTTCCTAGGTTATGTTGGATTGTTAGGCCTATATAAAGGCTTCTCTTTCATTGTAAAATATTAGAAGATTGATTATTATTAATTTAAATTAAGTTTTCACAATATTGTGAGCCTTTGAGAGATTTCTTGGATTAGAATTCTCAACCCTTGAACTTATCAAGTTTGTTGAGCTGCAGGCTTGTGGCGTTCCGTGATCTTGGTTCCTAATCAATTGCGATTAGTGGGTTAAGGTTGCACCCCAAGGTTCTAGGGAATAAATCTGCCCTAGGATTGAGGGAAGCTCCCTATCTTCGTTTCAAATTCGTTGTTCTCTGTCTTAATCCGCGTTTTTGGTTGGTTCCGCTTTGACCCGATCTTGGGAATCACATCAGGATGCAAAATGGGTGGAATTTCTGCAATCTTTCAACTTTTCTTCGAAATATAAGGATGGAAAGAACAATGTGGTAGCGGATGCATTATCTCGAAGGTATTCTATGCTCACCATGATGGATGCCAAACTACTAGGGTTCAAACTAGTATGCGAATACTACAAGGAAGATCCGGATTTTGGCTCTATTGTTCTCGATTGTGAGAAAGGGAAGAATGGGAATTTCATGCTACAAGAGGGTTTTTTGTTCAAGGGCAATCAACTTTGTATTCCCAAGTGTTCAATAAGGGAGTTATTGGAGTTATTGCAAGAACATTTTTATTGGCCAAAGATGCTTGGTGATGTACAAACTATTATCTCTAGATGTGCCACTTGTCAAAAGATGAAGAGTACATTCCATCAAGGTTTGTATACGCCTTTGCCCGTACCAAAACAACCATGGAGTGATGTATCAATGGATTTTATTGTGGCTCTACCGCGAACGCAAAGAGGAAAGGATGCTATCATTTCGTGCCATGTCACAAGACGGATGATGCTTCCTTAGTCGCGGATTTATATTTCAAGGAAATTGTGCGTTTGCATGGGGTTCCAAAGACAATTGTGAGTGATAGAGATAGCAAGTTTCTTAGCCATTTTTGGAGATCTCTTTGGAGGATAATTGGAACGAAATTGTTGTTTAGCACATCTCATCACCCACAAACGGATGGACAAACGGAAGTGACCAATAGGACCCTTGGAGTTCTATTACGAGGACTAGTTGGGAAGACCCAAAAGGATTGGGATTTGAAGTTGGCTCATGCGGAATTTGCTTACAACCGTACACCAACGTATGCAACTAAACATTCTCCATTTGAAGTAGTGTATGGGGTTAATCCTTGTTTTCCGATAGATGTGATTCCCACACGAAAAGGGAAAGAGCAAACGGATGCGTTCAACAAGTTGAAGGATATACAACAATTCCATGAACAAGTCCGTGCAAGAATCGAAAAGGTGAATGAATTATACAAGAAACGAGCCAACAAGAGTAGAAGACAACCGGAATTTCAACCCGGAGATTTGGTGTGGCTACATTTACGGAAGGAGCGATTTCCTAGCAAGAGGAAGAATAAGCTAATGCCAAGAGCCGAAGGACCTTTTCAAGTGCTAGAGAGATTTGGTGATAGTGCCTACAAGTTGGACCTTTCCGAGGAATGCGCGATTAGTTCTACATTCAATGTGGGAGATTTGTCACCATACTTAGAAGACAAAATGCTTGAAGAATTGAGGCCAATTCTTTCTCAAGAAGGGGAGGATGATGCGGGAGCATGGGGTAACAACCTTCACGAAGACCCAAGCAAAGCCATGGATGCATTACAAGTGGGTGATGATGGGTTGATGTTGTCTCTCGAGTCATTGATGATGCAAAATAGGAAGATTCAAGAGTTTGGAAGACCTTTGGAGGTTACGTGCACAACAAGGGGCGACACATGGGAAAAAGAAGGCATTGGCAACATTCTGGAAGAAGAGCGATCGCCTTGTCAAGGAGAGAGCGATCGCCTTTGAGACAGTTTCGCAGACCAAGTTACTGGCCATAAAGCGATCACTTTGTGGCGTGACAGGGCGATCGCCCTGTGACCAGTATTGGCGAAACTCGTTTTCCTGCTGCTGTTTTGACTCCCAAACTGTATAGGATTGTTTTCTATTCCTAGGTAGGGTAGTATTCTAAATGCTTGTACAATTAGGATTAGTTTTCTATTCCTTGTAAGGTTAGGATGCATTGTAAAACAACTATAAATAGGGATAGATTTAGAGATTTAAAAATCAGATTATTGTTTTAATTCTCAAGGAGAAATTCATAGAACAAAGTTTTGTTCTTATTTTGTCTATTATTTCCTTAGGTTTAGGAGGTAATATTCAAAGGGCTCTTTACGTTAGGTGAGTGAAGCCTAACCGGTGAACCCAAACGGGATCTTTACGTTAGGTGAGTGAAGCCTAACCGGTGACCCATCATCTATCCTTTGTTTTCGCTGCAATTTTCATCATTGTTCACATAAACTTTCATCCATAAATTCGTAAGCAACAACTTCTGCGTTTGTTGCGCATCAGTCCTTACCAAAATACAACAACAAACTAAGGAAAGGTTCCTTGATCTAACAAACGTAGACAAACTGCGAGCTAGCGTGATCCTTCCCGATCTCATCGTGAACTCCCGGGTTGACTGGGATCTAAGGAAAAACAAATAAACACATAACGGGGTGAGTCATAATGACACAGTAAGTTACTAATACAACTAAATGGCATGGCATGATGCTCAAGCAATAAACATAACACGGTATCAACATTTATATACCATAACACAACATATATCATCTTACTTGATATACCATCATTTAACTCACATAGCACTTTGGTTAACACATAAGTGCTTATACATAAACCACGTTAGAGAAGGATATCATATCTCTTTCTTCAACTTTGTGTCGCTCCTGCAATACACAAACAACCAATAGTGCCTCGATACTCATGTACGTAGTATCGACGTCCCCGACTAATCCCATCGGGTTCAACTAGCAAGCCAAAGTCATGCGTATTGCTACAATAGTGGGGCTACTTCTCAACTGTGGCCAACAGAAGAGGGTGTGTGAACTCCAGTACGGCGACTTATAGCGATCACAAACTTTGATTTGTGAAGACGATAGGTCGTCCTACCATGACATAAACAATGACGACGCCAGCTGGACTTACACAACACACAAGTAGGTAATCTTACTCAACTTATGCAAATAACCGTCAAGTTCAAAAGTAGTGAACTTGACAAACATCATGCAGATTATATTTTCCTACAACATCTAATCATCAAACATATTGTTTAAAGCCATAAACCACAAATTTAGAGCTACTTTACAAGTCTCTAATATACCAGTATCAAATACACGGAGGACTAAAAATCATATCAAATGTACTCTAATTTTCGTAGTAATTTAACTAGTGATTCGGAGAATTATAATCTTCCCAAAAATCAACTTTTGGTGTTAAGTCATTAAATTCATAAAAATTGGGCATAATTGCTATATGCAATTTTCACCATCTAAAGTCTCTTAACATGTTCATTAGTTCACTACTTCGGTGATTATCAATCTCTACACTTTTTTTTTTTTTTTTGGCGAAAGGAGACGGCACTCCCTAAATTTTATTAATTAAGAAAAAATTACAAACAAAGGTGGGGGACATGACAACCTCAACCACCGGAAAGGAAAATACATAAGGCTTATAGCCAAAATAGACAATAAAAGAAAAGGGGAGCGGATCAACAAGCTGGACATTACAAAGGGGAAAGGGGAAAAGATCCACCCAATCAGCACTAGCAGGAGAGAACGACTCGTCCTGAAGAAGACTAATTCGTCCCCTACAAAGGGACGACAGAATCAGACACTTAATAGCAGGAAAGGACGACTCGTCCCGAATAGGTCTAAATCGTCCCATACAAAGGGACGACAGAATCAGACAAACACCAGCAGTAGAGGATGACTCGTCCCCAAGAAGCCTAAGTCGTCCCATACAAAAGCACGACAGAATCAGAAGGCAAAAACAAAACAGACGAATCGTCCCATGAAGACCAACTCGTGCCCAGCCATGAAAAGAAACCTCAGCAACCGAAACAGCACCAATCACACCATTAAAGTCTAACATATGGAATAGAAGCACGATCTAATCTATAAGAACCTCGGCAATCATGGGGGAGATCCTCCGAAAAGTAGAAAACCAAATTGGTTCTAGAAGAGGCAGCAATATTAGCTAAACCATCAGCCACACGATTTCCTTCACGAAAAATATGCGTAACACGAACACGAATCTGCATCATAAGCCTTTTTATTTGTTGAACTTCATACCAAATCGACCAAGGAATATGATAATCCAAAATCAGAATCTTCAAAGGAATTTCCGAATCAACTTCAAGCCAAATGGAAGACATGCCAAAAGAAACAGCAAAGTGTAAGCCATCCAAAATAGCTTTTGCCTCCGCCACCATATT
This sequence comes from Platycodon grandiflorus, assembly GCA_016624345.1. Lineage (NCBI taxonomy): Eukaryota > Viridiplantae > Streptophyta > Magnoliopsida > Asterales > Campanulaceae > Platycodon > Platycodon grandiflorus. The sequence continues at coordinate 443,691 of CM028367.1, forward strand.
GGTACCAACCCCATAAAAATTTGAATAGGCAAACAGCATATTACCATGAGAGTTACGAAAAATACCCCCACCCGAGATTAAACCAGGATTACCTTTCGCAGCCCCATCCGTATTGAGCTTGAAAAGCTCCAGAGACGGAGATTTCCAAAAAACAAACCGCAACGGCCGAAAAGAAGAAGAGTTGTGACATATGGAAAAGAACTAGAGGATGTCACTATCACCATGATAAAACTTGAACTTAATTTTGAAAGCCTTGACTACGAGAGAAACTTGATCATGAACAACCCCAATGATGGAATCGGCATTCATAGCAATATTCTCAAATCTAGCTTTATTACGACTTTTCCAAATCTCCCAAAGAATGAAACAAGGTAAAATCCGACAAAGCCACTTTAGACCTGGGCTAAAACCCCTAGCTGTGCCAAACCACCAGCTAGCAAGGATAGACCGAATGCTATGATAAATGATTGGGACTCCTAGCATATTAGCCAAAACAGACCTCACTTTACTAGCAATTCTGCCATGAACAAATAAATGATCCGCATCTTCCAGAGATCTAACCAAACAGCAGTCACATCCCGACACCAAATAAATACCTTTACGTTGAATCGCAGCATCAGTAGGAATACCATTATGCAAGAGCCTCCATAGAAACACTGAAATTTTGATAGGGACATGCTTATGCTAGCAATGCGCAAAAACAAAATCATGCGTTCCGACATCCCTACATAAGCGTCAAGCAGAAGAGACAGTAAACTGACCTTTACTAGATGGAAGCCAATATAATTGATCCGGAACATCGGATATGGATATATGTTGATTTTGTATAGACTGCAAAAGCTACGGGCCATAAACGTCAAGAATGTGATCAATCCGAGGATTCCCATCATCAAAAAGAGAGGAAACTTCTAAATGATTCCCAGGAAGAAGAAACCGAGACCCATCAAGCCAGTGTTCATGGACAGAAATATCCCCTCGCCCAATTCTCCAACCAATATTAGCCTCAACAACATCTTTAACTTGTAACATACGACACCAAATATGAGATGAAAAAGAAGGCTGAGAAGCATCCAAAGCAATACTTGGCAAGCATAAAATCAACTTCAACATGATTTCCAGGAAGAAGAGACCGAAACCCATCAATCCAATTTTCATTGATAGAAATATCCCCTCGCCCAATTCTCCAACCAATATTGTCTTCAACAACATTTTTAACTTGTAACATACGACACCAAATATGAGAAGCAAAAGAAGGTTGAGAAGCATCCATCGGGTGAGTACCAAAGCAATACTTGGCAAGCATAAAATCAGCCCATAAAGAATGATAACCACGAATCCTCCACCAAAGCTTCATAGCAAAAGCTTTAGCAATATCTTCAAACCTCCTCAAGCCTAAACCCCCTTCACAAGTAGGCTAAAACATAAGAGATCGACGAACCCAATGGCATTTTTTATTCCCATCTTCATCACACCAAAAGAAATTGGCAATAAGACGGTACATAGCTGCAAAAACTCCTTTTGGGGGATCAAGGAGAGAAATATAATATAAAGGAATGGCTTGAAGACAGGACTGAATAAGAGTAAGCTTAGCACCAAATGATAAAAGCTTGCCTTTCCACGAAGCCAACCTATCTTCCATCTTAGCAATAACCGAATCAAAAGAGAAAGGTTATTACTCTTCAGATTGCTCATCCTCAATGGTAGGATAAAATGAATATTTCAGTGGTGTATGCGAGTTGTGATAGATATACTCGTCGGGAGCTTTGGGATGAAATTATGGATTAGAGTTCTTGCAGGGATCCTTGGTTTGTTATTGGTGACTTTAATTGTGTCCTTGATCAGTCGGAAAAGTTAGGTGGCAAACCTATTAAGAGAAAGGTTATTGCTGAATTTTCAGATATGGTGCAATATTCTGGGCTTATTGATGCAAGTTATATTGGCAATATTTATACTTGGGTTGATAAACCCAAAGGGCAACCTTCTATTCTTCAGAGGCTTGATAGAGCCTTTTATAATGCAGCGTGGTTGGATAAATTTTATGCTACTACGGTTTCTCATATTAATCATACTTGTTCAGATCATGCTCCCCTTGTCGTTCAAGTTAAAGTTCATGGTGATATTATTCATGGGAGTTTCAGGTTCCTAAATATTTGGGCTAAGCATGTCTCTTTCCGTTCTGTGGTGGATAATTCTTGGAATTCTTTTATGGATGGCAGGTCTCTTGTGTGTTTTGCTAAAAAGCTGGTTCGATTAAAGAAAGATATTTCAAAATGGAATAAAGAAGTTTTTGGTCTGGTTGATCAACAAGTTAAGGATGCTGAAGATGAGGTGAGTCGTTGTGAGCTTAATCTTCAAAATGATCCTAGTGCTAATACCAAATATGCTCTCAGTATGGCTCAAGCTAGGTTATTGGCTAAGGTCAAGATGGATGAAGACTTTTGGCGTCAAAAGGCTAATATTTCATGGAAAAAGGATGGTGATCGAAATTTGAAGTTTTTCCACTCTTATGTTCGAAAGAAAAGACAGAAATTGTTTATTCATCGTATTCAGAATAGAGATGGTGATTGGATTTCTAAGAAAGAGGATATCCAACATGCTGCTGTTGATTTTTTCTCGGAACAACTTCAAAGCCCTGTTGATGCCCCATCTGATGATATCCTGGATGTCATTCCTCGCCTTGTCACTGAGATTGATAATGATATGCTCACAGCTGTTCCGTCTATGGAGGAGATCAAGGATACGGTTTGGTTGATGAATAGTCAAAGTGCTGCGGCTCCTGACGGGTTTAATGGTTTTTTCTATCAAGAATTCTGGGACATCATCAAATCTGATTTTTATAGGGCTATCACTGAATTCTTCTCTGGTTTTCCCATCCCTCGGAGTTGGATAGCCACTCTTATTGTTATGCTTCCTAAAGTTAGTGCTCCTATGAGATTCAGTGAGTTCCGGCCGATTAGTCTTTGTAATTTCTCTGATAAAGTTATTATAAAGCTTCTTACGTGTCGGCTTGCTTCTATTTTACCTCGTATTATTTCTCCGCAGCAAAGTGGATTTGTCCAAGGGCGGTTAATTTATGAGAATGTTCTTCTTGGGCAAGAATTGGTCCAACCTATAAAGAAAAAGGTTCGAGGAGCTAATGTGTGTTTAAAGCTTGATATGGCTAAGGCTTATGATAGGCTTTCTTGGTTCGCTTTGATTAAAGTCATGAGAAAGTTTGGTTTTTGTGAAGTCTGGAATGATTTAATCTTCCGGTGCATTTCTTCATGTTGGTTTTCGGTGCTTGTTAATGGTGAATCGTGCAGTTTTTTCCAATCTTCTTGAGGGCTTCGTCAAGGTGACCCAATTTCTCCTACCCTGTTTATCATGGCTGCTGAGGTTCTTAGTCGAGGCCTTAATATGCTTCATTCTAATTCTCCTCCGTTTTCGATATCGTTCTCACATCAATACTCCAATGATTTCTCACTTAGCTTATGCTGATGATATCGTTATTTTTTGCAATGGATCGAAGGATTCTATGGAAGCTCACATGAGATGCTTACATTGGTACCAATCTTTTTCTGGGCAATTGGTTAGTATTTCGAAATCTTGTTATATTTTGTTGGTGGAAGATGAAAATAGAGATGCAATCATTGCTGAGGCTACGGGATTTGTCAAAAAGACTCTTCCGATCATTTATCTTGGCTTCCCTTTATATGTGGGACGGAAGAAAATTTCTCTTTTTGATTCGGTCATTGCTAAAATGGAAGATAGATTGGCTTCTTGGAAAGGCAAACTTTTATCCTTTGGTGCTAAACTCACTCTTATTAAGTCATGTCTTCAAGCTATTCCGTTATATTATATCTTTCTCCTTGATCCTCCAAAAGGTGTTTTTGCAGCTATGTACCGTCTTATTGCCAATTTCTTTTGGTGTGATGAAGATGGGAATAAAAAATGTCATTGGGTTCGTCGATCTTTAATGTTTCAGCCTACTTGTGAAGGGGGTTTAGGCTTGAGGAAGTTTGAAGATATTGCTAAAGCTTTCGCTATGAAACTTTGGTGGAGGCTTCGTGGTCATAATTCGTTATGGGCTGAGTTTATGCTTGCTAAGTATTGCTTGGGTACTCACCCGATGGATGCTTCTCAACCTTCTTTTGCTTCTCATATTTGGTGTCGTATGTTACAAGTTAAAAATGTTGTTGAAGACAATATTGGGTGGAGAATTGGGCGAGGGGATATTTCTATCAATGAAAATTGGATTGATGGGTTTCGGTCTCTTCTTCCTGGAAATCATGTTGAAGTTGCTTATTTGTTTGAAGATGGGCATCCTCGGTATGATCACATTATTGATGTTTATGGCCCGCAGTTTTTGCAGTCTATTGAAAATCAGCATATCTCCATCTCCGATGTTCCGGATCAATTATATTGGCTTCCATCTAGTAAAGGTCAGTTTACTATCTCTTCTGCTTGGCGCCTTTGTAAAGATTCTAGTACGCGTGATTTTATTTTTGAGCACTGCTGGCATAAACATGTCCCTATTAAAATTTCGGTGTTTTTATGGAGGCTATTGCATAATGGCATTCCTACTGATGCTGCTGTTCAACGTAAGGGGATTTGTTTGGTTTCGGGATATGACTGTTGTTTGGTTCGATCCCTTGAAGATGCGGAGCATCTATTTGTTTATGGCAGAATCGCTAGTAAAGTGTGGTTTACTTTTGCTAATAGATTGGGGGTCCCAATCATTTATCATAGTATCCGGTCTATCCTTGCTAGCTGGTGGTTTGGTACAGTTCGAGGTTTTAGCCAAGGCATAAAGTGGCTATGTCAGATTTTACCTTGTTTCATTGTTTGGGAGATTTGGAAAAGTCGTAATAAAGCCAGATTTGAGAATATTGCTATGAATGCTGATTCAATTATTGGGGCTGTCCATGATCAAGTTTCTCTCGTAGTCAAGGCTTTCCAGATTACGTTTACGTTTTATCATGGTGATATTGATATCCTCCAATCCTTTTCCATACGTCATAATTCCTCTTCTTTTCGGCCGTTGCGTCTTGTTATTTGGAAATTCCCGACCCGTGAGCTATTCAAGCTCAATACGGATGGAGCTGCGAAAGGTAATCCTGGTCTAATCTCGGGTGGGGGTATTTTTCGAAACTCTCATGGCCATATGTTGTTTGCTTTCTCGAATTTTTATGGGGTTGGTACCAATATGGTGGCAGAAGCCAAAGCTATTTTGGATGGTTTACAGTTTGCTGTTTCTTTTGGTATGTCTTCCATTTGGCTTGAAGTTGATTCGGAGATTCTCTTGAAGATTCTAATTTTGGATTATCATATTCCTTGGTCGATTTGGTATGAAGTTCAACAAATTAAAAGGATTATGCTGCAGATTCGTGTTCGTGTTACTCATATTTTGCGTGAAGGAAATCGTGTGGCTGATGGTTTGGCTAATGCTGCTACTTCTTCTAGATCTAATTCGGTTTTTTACTTTCCGAAGGATCTCCCCCATGATTGCCGAGGTTCTTATAGACTGGATCGTGCTTCTATTCCGTATGTTAGGCTTTAAAGGTGTGTTTGGTCTGTTTCTGTCGTCCCTATGTGTGGGACGAATTGGGTCTCTTGGGGACGAGTCGTCCTCCCCTGCCTTGATATTGCTGCTTCTGTCGTCCCTTCATATGGGACGATTTAGACATGTTGGGGACGAGTCGTCCTCCCCTGCCTTGATGCTGCTGATTCTGTCGTCCCTTCATACGGGACGATTTAGACATGTTGGGGACGAGTCGTCCTCTCCTGCCATGATGTTCCTGATTCAGTCGTCCCTTCATATGGGACGAATTAGTTATTTTGGGGACGAGTCGTCCTCCCCTTATTGTTTTGTTAGGCTGGAATTTCCCCCCTTCCTCCTTTGTAATAGCAAGCTTGTAGATGCTGCTCCCCTTTTCCTTTTTTACTTTTCTATTTTGGCTATAAGCTATATGTATTTCCTTTTCCGGTGGTTGAGGTTGTCATGTCCCCCACCATGTTTGTAATTTTTTTCTTAATTAATAAAATTTAGGGAGTGCCGTCTCCTTTCGCCAAAAAAAAAAAAGAGAGATTTTCTTCCGACCCACATATAAAGGGCAGCCAAGATAAGTAATCGGAAGAGTCTTTTTGACAAAACCCGTTGCAGCAGTGATGATTTCATCTCTATTGTCATCTTCAACACCCAAAATATAACAAGATTTCAAAATACTAACCAATTGCCCAGAAAAGGATTGATACCAAAATAAACATCGCATGTGAGCTTCCATAGAATCCTTCGAACCATTGCAAAAAATAATGATATCATCGGCATAGGCTAAATGAGAAATCATTGGAGTATTGATGTGAGATCGATATCTAAAACGAGGAAAGTTAGAATGAAGCATATCAAGACCTCTACTAAGAACCTCAGCAGCCATGATAAATAGGGTAGGAGAGATCGGGTCACCTTGACGAAGCCCTCTAGAAGAATGGAAAAAACCACACGATTCTCCATTAACAAGCACCGAGAACCAACAGGAGGAAATACACCGGAAAATCAAATCATTCCAGACTTCAGAGAAACCAAACCTTCGCATGACTTTAATCAGAGCAAACCAAGATAGCCTATCATAATAAGCCTTTGCCATATCAAGCTTTAAACACACATTAGAACCTCTAACCTTTTTCCTTATAGATTGAACCAGTTCCTGCCCAAGAAGAACATTCTCATGAATTAACCGCCCTTGGACAAATCCACTTTGTTGCGGAGAAATAATACGAGGTAAAATAGAAGCAAGCCGACAAGTAAGAAGCTTTGTAATAACTTTATTAGAGAAATTACAAAGACTAATCGGCTGAAACTCACTGAATCTCGTAGGAGCACTAACTTTAGGAAGCATAACAATAAGAGTGGCAGTCCAGCTCCGAGGGAGGGAAAATCCAAAGAAAAATTCAGTGATAGCCCTATAAAAGTCAGATTTGATGATGTCCCAAAACTCCTTATAGAAAAAACCATCAAACCCATCAGGACCCGCGGCACTTTGACTATTCATCGACCATACCGTCTCCTTAATCTCCTCCATAGATGGAACAGCTGTAAGCATATCATTATCAATCTCAGTGACAAGGCGAGGAATGACATCCAGAATATCATCATATGGATTATCAACAGGGCTTTGAAGTTGGTCCGAGAAAAAATCAACAGCAGCATGTTGGATATCCTCTTTCTTGGATATCCAAACACCATCACTATTCTGAATCCGATGAATAAACAATTTTTTTCTTTTCTTTCGAACATAAGAGTGAAAAAATTTTGTATTCCTATCACCATCGATCCACGAGATGTTAGCCTTTTGACGCCAGAAATCTTCATCAATCTTAAGCTTAGCCAATAACCGAGCTTGTGCCAGGCTGAGAGCAGATTTAGTATTGTCACTAGGATCATTTTGAAGGTTTAGCTCACATCGACTCACCTCATCTTCAGCATCTTTAACTTGTTGATCAACTCTACCAAACACTTCTTTATTCCATTTCGAAATATCCTTCTTTAATCGAACAAGCTTTTTAGCAAAACACACAAGAGGCCTCCCATCCATATACAAATTCCAAGAATTGTCCACCACAGAACGGAAAGAGACATGCTTAGCCCACATATTCAGAAACCTAAAACTCCCATGAACAATATCACCATGAACTTTGACCTGAACGACAAGGGGAGTATGATCAGAACAAGTACGATTAATATGAGATACCGTAGTAGCATGAAATTTATCCAACCACGCTGTATTATAGAAGGCTCGATCAAGTCTCTGAAGAATAGAAGGCTTCCCTTTAGGTTTGTCAACCCATGTATAAATATTTCCAATATAACCAGCATCAATAAGCCCAGAATATTGCACCATATCCAAAAATTCAGCAACAACTTTTCGCTTAATAGGTTTACCACCTAACTTTTCGGATTGATCAAGAACACAATTAAAATCACCAATAACAAACCACGGATCTCTGCAAGAACTCATATCCATAATTTCATCCCAAAGTTCTCGACGAGTATATCTATCACAACTCGCATACACCACCGTAATATTAATTTTATCCTCCCATTGAGGATGAGCAAGTTGAAGAGTAATAGCCTGAGTCGAATCTCGAATGACCCTGCAATCAAAATCATGCTTCCTAAACAACCAGATTTTACCATTAACATTAGCCACACAATCAGCACACCCAAACAACCTCTACACCACACAACCAGATTTTACCATTAACATTATCAATCTCTACACAATTTACACTAACCAAACCATGTCTTTCATATTATAACATGTAATTTTCATCAACTTAACATTCCCACATGAATCCAACAACAATTCAAGTCATGCATGTTTACAAACATTCATACATGCAACAATTTCTAACATACAAGAGGGGGTTTAGTAACTTACCTCCAAAGTAGAAATTTAAACCAACAAATTCACAATCAAGGCTTGGTTATGAAGTCCCCTAGTCCCAAGCTATGTTTTGGTAGCCTTGCATGGATGATCCAATGGTTGGATGGTGAAGGATAGAACACACACAATATTCTCACTTTAAATCTCCCACACAAGTTCTCTAGGGCTTCAAGATAAAACTATGGAGAAGATGATGTGTTTTGAGTCTTCAAATGACTTATATATGGTCAACTGGTCAAGCCATGGTACAATACTTTCAGCCAAGGGTCCAAGGGTCTAAAGCCAAAAATTACAAGTCACTTAAGTGCTGTCCGTACGCTTTGCACGGCCGTGTCATATAAAGTCGCACGGCCGTGTCACTCTTGCACGGCCGTGCCAAGAAAGGCTGCGCGGCCGTGCCAAACTTACTGGAATCCTTGCACGGCCGTGTCAACAAAGCTGCGCGGCAGTGCCAAACTTACTGGAATGTCTGGCCACTTTTGCATGGCCGTGTCACAAAAAGGCGCGCGGCCGTGCAAACCTCTACTGTCCAGTCTTACTTCTAATTGTCTCTATTTCCTTGGTTAAATCACTTGGCCACCCTAGGTGTGATTACACAATACTCATAGAACCTTTAACAACACATAATACACATAGATCATCTCAACAATGCTAACAACAATCACCTCACACTTATGAATAATCACAAGGGCTTGTGCCGAGTTAGTGCATTAACATGAATATGAATTAAGGCAAAAAAAACCATATTGAACATATTTATACAAGCAATCAAACACACATGTTGAGCATAATAACACAAACAATGTAAACATCTAAAGTATTGCAATTAGAAGTAACAAGGATCAAAATCTTGTATCAAGAATTATGGCATAACTAAACTAACATGTTATTCAAGCAATTAAACACATAAAATGTATGCAAAAACTTAAGGTATTACACCCTCTCCCCCTTAAAAGAATTTATCCCCCTAAATTCCTTACCAAGTTTATCAAATAACTGGGGGTATTTCTCTCGCATCTCAACTTCAGTCTCCCAGGTAGCCTCTTCAATCTCGTGGTTTCTCCACAACACCATAACAAGTGGAATTCGCTTGGTTCGCAATATTTGTTCCTTAGTGTCGAGAATCCTTACCGGTTGTTCTACGTAGGACAAATCGGGCTCAAAGGTGATCTCTTCATACTCTAACACATGTGACTCATCTTTCATGTACTTTCGAAGCATCGACACATGGAATACATTATGAATCTCCGACAAAGATGGTGGCAATGCTAGTCGATAAGCCAATGTGCCAACCCTCTCAAGTATTTCAAAAGGCCCTATGTATCGAGGTGATAACTTGCCTTTCTTCTCGAACCTCTTAGTACCCCTACGCGGCGATACTTTAAGGAATACATAGTCACCCGCCTGAAATTCAAGATCCCTTCTCCGATTATCCGCATAACTTTTCTTTCGGCTTTAAGCGGTAAGTAACCTATCCCGAATTACCCTCACACTCTCAACCGACCTCGTCCCAACAAATTGGCGATCTACATTTCCGCCCATAAAGTGCTTCGTACGGTGCCATCTCAATACTCGCCTGGAAGCTGTTATTGTAAGCAAACTCCGCTAAAGGTAAGTGTGAATCCCAACTTCCTTTAAAATCTACCGCACACGCACGAAGCATATCCTCGAGTACTTGAATTAGTCTCTCCGATTGCCCATCCGATTGGGGGTGAAAAGCCGTGCTAAAGTTCAACTTGGTTCCCATAGCCTCTTGCAATGCTCCCCAAAATCTCGATGTAAACCTTGGGTCCCGATCTGATACAACACTAACTGGTACTCCATGTAGCCTCACTATTTCTTGAATGTACAACGCCGCCAACTGATTCAAAGAGTAGGTCATCGCAATAGGTATAAAATGAGCTGATTTTTTTTTTTTTTTAGCCAAAGAAGACGGTACTCCCTAAATTTTATTAATAAAGAAAATAATTACAAACAAGGTGGGGGACATGACAACCTCAACCACCGGAAAAGAAAATACATAAGGCTTATAGCCGAAATAGACAATTAAAAAATAAAGGGGAGCAGCAAACACAAGCTTGCCATTACAAGGGAGGAAGGGGAACAGATCTAGCCTACCAACACAACTAGGAGTGGACGACTCGTCCCCAGCATAACTAATTCGTCCCTCCTCAAGGGACGACAGAATCAGCAGTTTCTTGGCAGAGTAGGACGACTCGTCCCCAAAAGGCCCAATTCGTCCCATACACAGGGACGACAGAATCAGCAACTTCCTAACAGGTGAGGATGACTCGTCCCCAATAAACCCAAATCGTCCCATACACAGAGACGACAGAATCAGCAGCCAACAGCAAAATAGACGAGTCGTCCCATGAAAGACGACTCGTGCCCAGCCTGGAAAAAGGACAAGCAACAACACCATAATTATTTCACACGGATATAAGGAGTCTTGGCTTTATCAAGGATAAAATACCCTCAACACCGACTAGGAAGATATGAATAAGATAGGAATTCAACATCCTTCTTCTCATCCGCAGCAAAATTTGCTAAACCATCCGCAACACCGTTTCCTTCCCAAAGGATATGAGTAACTCGGACCTCCATAGAGGACATAATTCTATGATGTGAGCAACCACATACCAAACGGCCCAAGGGATATGATATTCGCGGATAATGATATTCATGAGGGGCAGAGAATCCACTTCCAACCAAACCCTCAAATGACCACGATTATAAGCCAAAAGGAGGCCGTCACGAACAGCCAAAGCCTCAGCCATCATATTAGAGGAGTGACCATAATATTTGCAGAAACCAAAAAGGAAATCACCATTATTATCCCGAAAGATACCTCCACCCGCAGCCAAACCCGAATTGCCGCGAGAAACCCCATCCGTGTTAACTTTGATGAAATCATGAGAAGGATGTTGCCAAGTTACCAAACGAATATTATGACCACTAAAGCCAGCCTTATTCAAACCAAAGAAGGAGAAGAGGTGATCATCGAAAGGTTCCCCCAAAAAGGACAAAGCAAAAGCCTTTGCAATACTTCAGACTTGCTCTTGAACTTTGTAAATGATCGATAAAAGGGTCATGGCAGCTCCATCAAACCTACTTTTGTTCCTAGATAACCAAAGCTCCCAAAGGATTAAAGCTGGAAGAACTTGCAATAAATAGGTACAAACACTATTCTTGTAAGAAGGCGAGCCATTCCACCAACAGAAAAGCATTTGGTTTAAATCACCCCAGAACATGTGAACACCACACAGAGAACCAAAATGCTGCCAAACCTTTTTAGCAATCTCACCATGAATAAAAATATGAGGGATGGACTCTTCCCTTGCTTCTAAACAACACTCACATTTAGAGGCAAGCTGAATTCCCTTTCTTTTAACTCTATCATCCGTAGGGATACCACCATGAATAACCCTCCAAAGAAAAACCGAGACTTTGATAGGAATGTATTTATTCCAGCAGAAAGAGAAAATAGACGACCGAGCTTTCGGCCTTCTACATTCCCGCCAAGCCGAACTAACAGAGAACTTACCAGAAGAAGAGGGTAACCAAATAGGAATAACCGGCTGATCTATAATAGACAACGAATGATCTTGAATTAAAGAGAGCAGTTGAACCCCATAAACTTCCCGGATGTGGTCAATACAAGGAACCCCGTTATCAAACAAGGAAGAAACTTCAATATGACCAAAAGGAAGGTTACCCATATAGCCATCCAGCCACCGCTCATGAATCGTAATGTCACCTCTGCCAATCCTCCAACCTAACCGGTTTTCAACCAAAGGCTTAGCATCCAACATACGACGCCAGATATGGGACTCATAAAATTTCCGTGAAGCATCCATAGGGTGAATACCGCTGCAATATTTGGCCAACATGAATGCACTCCAAAGAGAGTCCGTAGTCCGAAATCTCCACCAAAGCTTCATGGCAAAAACCATGGCAACATCCTCAAATTTCCGCAAACCCAATCCCCCTTCATCAATAGGCCAGCTCATTTTATCCCATGACAGCCAATGACATTTTCGGGACCCGTCAACATTTCTCCAAAAAAACCTTGAGATAATACACTCCATCCTTTGAATAATCCCTTTAAGACGATGAATAATGGACAAATAATAAAGCGGAATAGCTTCCAGACACGATTTAATCAAAGTAAGCTTAGCACCAAAGGAGAGAAGCTTTCCTTTCCAAGAGGCAAGCCGGGCTTCCATTTTCTGAAATAAAGGACTGAAAAGACTAGTCTTTATTCTCCCAATATATAGAGGGCAACCCAAATATTTTATATGTAAGTCCTGCTTGATAAAACCCGTAGCTCTTGCAATAATACCATCTCGCACTATATCATGCTTTCCCGTAATAAAGCATGATTTCTGGATATTAACAAGCTGGCCCGAAAACTCTTAGTACCACTCAAGATACTTCATATGAGCCTCAAGCAAAACTTTTGAGCCATTACAGAAAATAAGCACATCATCAGCATAGGCTAAGTGGGAGATCACCGGAACATTCGGATGAGTTTTAAATCTATAATGGGGGTTATCATCACGCAACTGGTTAAGGCCCCGACTCATAATTTCAGCAGCAATAATAAACAAACATGGAGATAAAGGATCGCCTTGTCGCAAACCCCTCGTAGAGTCACAAACTTCCCCATTAACAAGAACGGAGAACCAGCTATTAGAGATGCATCTATATATCAAATCAATCCATACCTCATTAAATCCAAACTGTCGCATGACCTTTATGAGCCCAAACCAAGAAAGCCTATCATAGGCTTTTGCCATGTCCAGCTTTAACGCAACATTTGATCCGCGAACTTTCTTTGTGATGGATTGCATAAGCTCTTGAGCTAGAAGAACATTCTCATGAATCACCCTACCCGGAACAAAACCACTTTGCTGCTGGGAAATAATCCGAGGAAGAATAGGAGCCAGACGACGAGTTAACAGGTTGGTGACAACTTTGTTACAAAAATTGCAAAGGCTGATTGTCCTAAGATCCGAAAAAGAAGTCGGAGTGTCCACCTTGGGGATAGTCACTATTAATGTACTAGTCCAGCTACGAGGCATCTGAAATCCCGAAAAGAACTCACCAATGGCACGGACTAGATCATTCTTGATCACATCCCAGCATACCTTGTAAAAATCCCCTGTAAAACCATCCGGACCCGCTGTACTCTGCCCATTCATGTCAAAAACAATAGTCTTAACCTCATCCATAGACGGAATAGCCGTGAGATTCCCATTATCCTCTTCTGTGATAAGACTAGGAATGAGAAATAAATAATCATCCGACGGATTAACACATTGCCCTTGGAGTTGATCTGCATAAAAACCAACTGCCTCAGTCTGAATATCATCCTTATTGGTAAGCCAATGACCCTGCCGATCCTTAATCTTATGGATAAAAAGCTTTTGCCTCTTCTTCTTAACCGTTGCATGAAAAAAACGAGTGTTACGATCCCCCTCTTTTAGCCAAGAAATGTTAGCCTTTTGAGCCCAAAAATCCTCCTCAATTTTAAGTTTAGACAAGAGATGAGCCTGAGCTAGATTAAGAGCATTCCTGCTATCTTCAGTACCATGCTGTTGATGAAACAACTCGCAAGCAAGAACCTCATCTTCCGCATTTTTAACCTGTTGATCAATATGCCCAAAAACCTCCTTGTTCCAAACCGAGATACATTTTCGAAGTCGACCAAGCTTCTTTGCAAAACAAACCATTGGCCTCCCATCCATAGACAAATCCCACGAATCACGAACAATGTTTAGAAAATTATGATGCTTCAGCCACACATTAAGAAATCGAAAAGACCCCTTGATAAGTTCAGCCTCGATCTGAATATTTATAAGAAGTGGGGCGTGATCCGAACAAGAACGGGGTAAATGAGAAACTCCAGTCAGGTGAAAAAGACTCATCCATTTTTCATTATAGAAAGCCCTGTCAAGCCTTTGATAAATAGCCCTGCGCCCCATTCTTTTATTATACCAAGTTGCCATATTCCCATCATAACCCGCATTGATAAGATTAGAGTATTGGATCATATCAGAAAACTCAGCCACATTGGCCTCATTAATAGGATTACCACCCACCTTCTCTGTCTGATCTAAAACAACATTAAAGTCCCCAACCACCATCCAGGGAAAATCAACCTCACTTATCACCATAAGATCATCCCAAAGGGTCCGACGAGAGTATTTGTTACAGCTAGCATGGACAAAAGATACCCAAACCACTTCATGCCAAAGAGGATGAGATATTTCCAGCGTTAAGGCCTGCTTAGAATCATGCACGACCACACAATGAAGACCATGTTTCCAGACAACCCAAACTCTATTATTCAAATTCATTAAGCCAGCTTCACAACCAACTTTCCGAACAAAAGCACCCAACGTATCACCCCTTGCTTTCGGCTCATAAATAGCAAAAAGAGAAACATTATGTAAACGAAATAACCGTTTAATCCTTCGAACTGTGGCACCATTGCTGATACCCCTAGCATTCCAACTTAAGAAAGACACCATAGCAAAATAGCAGAGTAAAAGTATGTGAACCAAGAAGGTATGAGATACTCACAGAGTAAAAGAATTCGCGAATTGTGGCTGCAGCGCAAACCTTTTTCTTTGCTTTTACGCTTCTTATTGATCACTTCGGTGAATGCACCTTCCCCATCATCTAGGTTAACCAACTCACTCTCCTTTCTATCCATGTGAAGCTCCATAACATGAGAGATAGAGGTAACTGCCGGACCTCTAGGGGATAAATTTAGCGAACCATACGTATTCAACTTGGCAGTAGATGACCCTTTTGCTCTTAAAGCCGAATCATCCTTGAGTGGAGTGCACAGTTTCTTTAAATTTTGCAACTCCGGAATAGCACAAGATTCCTCCAGAACAGCAGAAGACAAAGCTTTTTAAGAGCCTCATTTACTGCTTTAGGAAGTTCTAAACCCCTACGAGCCAGCCTTGGAACATAAGCCTTCTTTGGCTTCTCCTTAGTACCATTCTTCACCTTCAAAGTCTCACCAACAAGGTTAGAATTCAGCCCTTTATCAAGACCATCCCCCGTAACCTTTTTGTAAGCAGCAGTCTTTCCTTTATCGTCTTTCTTACCCTCCTTCTTATACTCCTTATTTAGCACACGACAGCTGGAATGATCGTGTCCCAAAATTGAGCAGTGACGACAATAAAGAGGAAGATTATCATATACCACATCTTGAAAGAAACTAGGCGAAACATCCCCACAGTCAATATGAATCTTCTCTAGAAGAGATTTAAGCAAGTCCACTTGGACCAAAATTTTAGCAACACTTGGCCTTGACAATTCCGCCGTAGCCTTATCAATAGCCAAAGGTTTGCCAAATGTACTAACAAGAGAAAATAGGAAGACCTTATTGAACAAATGAACGGGTAACCCCGGAAGACTAACCCATACCGGTGCCAATGGAGAGTCTTGCTTGGGTCGCCAAGAAGGAGTCCAAACAGTAGTGCGCATAGGAAACTTCGTGACATACCAAACTTCCTTCGTCCATAACCTATGAAAATCTTCCTCGGTGGATAGTTGAATGAGCATATGTTGTTGATCAATATGGCCAAGCTTATAATTGCCCTTAAGATGAAACTTAGCAAAGGCCAACCTAGCCGCTTCCATGGTAGGCCGGCCATTTAAAAATTTCCCAACTAAAGTCCATGCAAAAGGCTTGGCAAAGGCGGCAATGGTCTCCTTTGTAAGCTTTAGAGAAGGGACCCCCTTATGCATGGCGGAAGCAATCTTAGGAATATCACTAGCATGATGAGTCGGGCTGTTGGTGAGGAGAGAAACGAAGGACTTGTTTAAAGCGGCGGGCTAGGGTTTGCGGTAGAAGGGCCGGCGGCTGTTGAAGAGGTAGCGCCGCTGTTAGGGTTGAAGGTATTAGGGTTTGCATGAGAGAGGTGTAGCGGTGTTTGAGTAGTCGGGGTAGGGTTAGGAGGCGTGGGGATTGCATGGGAGAAAACAAAGGAAAGAGACGGGTTGAGAGAGGAAGACGGAAGAGGGGGAAACGGTTCCGCCATGACAGGCCGCCGGCGGCCGGAATTGCGAATACCCTAGGGCTAGGGTTGTCACCGGTCTAGAGAGAGAAAATATCTGATTTAGTTAACCTATCCACAACAACCCAAACAGCGTCAAAACCCCGACGAGTACGCAGCAACCCTGTCACGAAATCCATCGTAATATGTTCCCATTTCCACTCCGGGATCTCCAACGGTTGTAATAACCCTGCAGGCCTTTGATGTTCAGCCTTCACTTGTTGACATGTCAAGCACCTAGATACATACTCCGCTATTTCTCGCTTCATACCATTCCACCAAAACTGTTTCTTTAAATCTCTATACATTTTTGTACTCCCCGGATGTATTGTATACTTAGCCTTGTGAGCTTCATCAAGTACTTGCCGTTTTACCATTTCGTCCGACGAAACACAAACTCTCCCCCTAAAAGTCAAGATACCATCCCTGTTCATCGTAAAGTCAAGTGTCTTGCTTTCATTCAACTGTCCCCTCAGCTTCTCGAACTCCGGGTCACTAACCTGAGCTTCCTTAATTCGTTGCAACAAAACTGGAGTAGCCCGGACATTCGCAAAGATCACACTATGTTCCGACTCACTAGGACTCCAATCCCTCAAGTCCTCTAATGTCTTCCATTCTTGAACCATCATGCACGACATGTACACCTTCCTACTCAACGCGTCTGGGACTACATTCGCCTTTCCCGGGTGGTAAAGAATCGTGCAATTGTGGTCCTTTAACTTTTCCACCCATCAGCGCTGTCTCATGTTCAACTCCTTTTGCGAGAAAAGGTACTTTAAGCTTTTGTGATCCGTGAAGACCTCAAATTTCGCCCCATAAAGGTAATGTTTCCATTTGTTCAACGCAAACATAATTGCCGCTAATTCAAGATCATGAGTAGCATAGTTCCGTTCCGCATCCTTTAATTTCCTCGAAGCATACGCTATAACTTTCCCATTTTGCATAAGCACACATCCCAAACCTTCTTTGGATGCATCGCTGTAAATTATGAAGTTATCCCCGTCGTTCGGTAATGTCAATACAGGAGCCGTTGTCAATCGCCGCTTTAACTCTTGGAAGCTGTTCTCGCATTTATCATCCCAAACAAACGGCGTTGACTTCTTTGTTAAATTTGTCATAGGAGTCGCAATCTTTGAAAATCCCTCAATGAACCTCCGATAGTAACCTGCCAAACCCAAGAAACTTTGGATCTCCGTCACTGAAGTTGGTCTTTTCCAATTCGTCACTGCTTCTACCTTTGACGGATCCACCGCTATCCCGTCTTTCGAAACAACATGCCCTAGAAAGGAAACCTCCTCAAGCCAGAAAGCACATTTGCTAAACTTGGCAAACAATTTCTTCTCTCGAAGGACCGATAGTACTAACCTTAAATGTGGCGCATGTTCTTCCCGAGATTTGGAATACACAAGAATGTCGTCGATGAACACTACCACAAAACAGTCTAAATACTCATGGAATACCCGATTCATCAAGTCCATGAATACCGCCGGTGCATTTGTCAACCCGAATGGCATAACCACAAATTCATAGCGACCATACCTTGTGCGAAAAGCTGTTTTAGGAACATCTTCAGCTCGCCCCTTCAACTGGTGGTAGCCACTTCTCAAGTCTAGCTTGGAATACACCACTGACCCCTGTAACTGATCGAACAAATCATCAATGTGTGGTAAAGGGTACCTATTGTCGCGACCCGCACCCGGACTCCTACGTGGAATCTCGAGTCGGACCGCGAGCGGGACTCATGAAATACGCATAATAAAAATTCCATGTGCAAAAGATGCAAGTATAAAGCATATGCACAAAAACCTGTAATGCACGTGCGATACTTTTCTTTGAAAACCATGTCAACACATCATCGGCATTAATAACAAGCCGGAAAGAACGATTTAAAACTTGGTTTGAATTTAAAATCAAACATATATCATAAACCTCCACGAGCAACAAGCTCGGAGAACCATAACCACTACAAATCAGAGTATGCGGAAGTAACGAATGTTAATAAATACATCACGCACGACAACCGTGTCGGCACATACAAAAGAATATTACAGTTATAAAGACCACACACTACCCAACATTACAAAGTTTAGGTAACATTGTATTCCTCGGCCTCACCAAAATAAACACCAAGCCCAAAAGAACAACTGCGTAAAACGCCGAGACGAAGCCAAGACTCAACTAAGGGTTCCTCGCCGGACCGTGATCTAAGGAAAACAAATAAACATTGAACGGGGTGAGTTTAAAACTCAATAAGCTACTAATGCAACAATATGTCATACGAGATGCAAGACAAATATAAGAACAAGTAATATAGGCTATAACAAGATTTCATCAATTTTCGTGCATAGCAATATAAGCATCTCATAACAACACATTACCCTACACTACACGAGAGGCTCAACGATCGCCAACCGACCCATACCAGTTGGAAACCATGACCAACATTCGCATATGTAGGAACCATATAAGTGCGATAAGTAAACACATTCTAAAAGGATACGGTATTGAGGTACACCTCCAATATACCCAATACCTCCAACCAACCAACATATAATATACCAATGTAGGAGCCGTTGTTGACGTGCTCGATCGACGAATCAAAACCGTTAACCAATACTCAATAACCAATACGTGTGAACCATTTTCGTATTCACGTCGACGGGTGATCTTAGTCCCTACAACCCAAGAATCAACCACGGAATAGCTTACCAAGGTTGCGTTTATTCCATACAACGAATGGCGCTATGCCCCTACCGCGGCCAACGGTAAGGCGAGGCCAGTGTATTGGCCTTCAATTATTACGTAGCCCGGCTCCCGCAATAATCGAGCGTCAATACACCGCCAACAAATAATCCATGGACATAACAAATGTACAAGTAGATGTTTACTTGACATTCTCAACAACAATTCAAACTTCCAAAATGTGGAGCACAACAACATTTAACATAATTGTCTCAAGTAGGTCATAATAATCCTACTCACATAATCAATCATCTCATAGTATTTACGAGAATTAAACAACAACATCATGCATAATTTCGGGTAACTAATTTTCCCGACAAACTCTCGTATCACAACGAAATCCCCAAGTCACACACGTGGTCTCATCAATTATGGAAACCTATTTGACTCCGTTAGAGTCTTTATTTGTTTCTAATGAGTTCGAATCGAAGAGAAGCCATTATACTTCAATATTAACAAATGATACCATTTCTATGTGTATCAACCAAGACAAAACAAGTCTTTTAACATGCAAAATGTGTCATCCACGAATTTCACAAGGCTCAACAATAAAACATACTCCAACATGTTGATTTCAACATATACATGCCATTTTGCAAGGCTAAGATGTCATACAAGACATAAGTAGAGAAGGAGAGGGGTAGTAGCTTACCTCTTGAAGAATTCAACCAAGGAAAAATCTCTAAGAAACCCACATGCAAGCCAAGGATTGTGTTCTCCTAGTTGGTAGCTCCACAATGGTGAAGTTGGATTGTGATTTGGACAAGAATTGAGCAAACTAGCTCACTTTCTCTCTCAAGAACTCTCTCAAGCTTCTCTCTAAGTTTGCTGGTGTAAAAGGGTTGAAATGAGAGTGTTCTATACTCTCCCATGGTGTTATAAGGGTCAAGGAGGTCTGTTATAAGCTGTGGGGGACGTGGCTCACTCTAGGCCAAGAACTGGGAGTCAATGCTGGTCAAATAGGAGTAAGTTCGTAACAGCTGTCACAGGGCGCGCAGGCAAAATCAACATTCTGCCTATGAAGCGATCGCTTTGAGTCGGGACAAGGCGATCGCTTTGGTACAGGGCGATCGCTTTGTGGAATACAGGGCGATCGCTTTGTCTCCAGATTCAAACTACAACTTTCTGCTTAGAGAGCGATCGCCTAGGAAGGGGACAGGGCGATCGCTTTGTGTCCAGAACAATGGTACGACTTACTGCCTAGAGGGCGATCGCCTAGGAAGGGGACAGGGCGATCGCTTTGTACCCAGTAAGTCTCAAACTGTTATAAAACTCTCCCAAAGTGGTTCTCAACAACCCAAAATGTTTCTAAGTCCAAAATGAGGTCAAAATACTCATTAAAAGTTCTCAAAAAGTCTGGAACAAAGCTAGGATTACAACACAAGTTTAACACAATAATCAACATGTATCCAACAATAATTCCAAGGTATATAAAAATGCATGTAATCAATATGAGCAAGAATATGTTCAAGAAATATGCACAACATCACATGAATTTGATAAGGAGAATGATCATGCAAGTGATGCAAACGATACGGGTGTTACACCTATTCTTGATTGTTACCTGATTCAATTGCTTGTAATCGATACACAATCTCAACGTACCATCCTTCTTTCTAACAAACAACACCGGTGCACCCCACGGTGATACACTCGGTTTAATAAACTCCCTGTCAAGCAATTCTTGCAACTATTCTTTCAATTCCTTTAATTCTGCCGGTGCCATTCTATACGGGGCTTTAGAAATCGGGGTAGTCCCTGGTAACAATTCAATACAAAACTCAATTTCTCTATCAGGAGGCAATGCATAATCAGAAAAGAACACATCTGAAAATTCACACACTACAGGAACTTCTTCTAACACAGGAGTAGCAATACTTCTATCCACCACACACGCCAAATAACCCGCACACCCATGCGATAACAGTTTCCTAGCTTTTAATGCAGATATAACATGCAAACCACTCTTGACAGCATGATGCGTAATAAACGCAGTGGTTGTTGCTTACAAAGTTATGGATGAAGGTTTATGGAATAAAGATGAAAATTGCAGCGAAAACAAAAGATAGAACACGGGTCACCGGTTAGGCTTCACTCACCTAACGTAAAGATCCCGTTTCGATTCACCGGATAGGCTTCACTCACCTATCGTAAAGAATTCTTTGAATATTACCTCCTAGACCTAAGGAAATAATAGACAAAATAAGAACAAACCTTTGTTCTTTGAATTTCTCTTTGAGAATTATAACAATAATCTGCCCTTTACATCTCTAAATCTATCCCTATTTATAGTTGTTTTACAATGCATCCTAACCTTACAAGGAATAGAAACCTAATCCTAATTGTACAAGCATTTAGAATACTATCTTACCTAGGAATAGAAAATCAAACCTATACAAGCTAGGAATCAAAACAGCAGCAGGAAAGTCGACTACACCAATTCTGGTCACAGGGCGATCGCCCTCTTGCGCCACAAAGCGATCGCTTTGTGGCCAGAAACTTGGTCCTCGAAACTGCTTCAAAGGCTATCGCTTTCTCCTAGGCAAGGCGATCGCTCTTGCTCCAGAATGTTGCCAATGCCTTCTTTTTCCCATGCATCGCCCCTTGTCGTGCACGTAACTTCCAAATGCCTTCCAAACTCTTGAAACCTCCCTCCTTGCATCATCAAAGCCTCGAGAGATAGCGTTAACCCATCATCACCCACTTGTAATGCGTCCATGGCTTTGTTTGGGTCTTTGCGAAGGTTGTAACCCAATGCTCCCGCATCATCCTCCCCTTCTTGAGAAAGAATTGGCCTCAATTCTTTAAGCATTTTGTCTTCTAAGTACGGTGACAAATCTCCCACATTGAATGTAGAACTAATCGCGTATTCATCGGGAAGGTCCAACTTGTAAGCACTATCACCAAATCTCTCTAGCACTTGAAAAGGTCCTTCGGCTCTTGGCATTAGCTTATTCTTCCTCTTGCTAGGAAATCATTCCATCCGCAAATGTAGCCACACCAAATCTCCGGGTTGAAATTCCGGTTGTCTTCTATTTTTGTTGGCTCGTTTCTTGTAAGCCTCATTCACTTTCTCAATCCTTGCACGAACTTGTTCATGGAATTGTTGTATGTCCTTCATCTTGTTGAACGCATCCGGTTGCTCTTTCCCTTTTCATGTGGGAACCATATCTATCGGCAAACAAGGATTAACCCCATACACAACCTCAAATGGAGAGTGTTTAGTTACATAAGTTGGTGTACGGTTGTAAGCAAATTCCGCATGAGCCAACTTCAAATCCCAATCTTTTTGGGTCTTCCCAACTAGTCCTCGTAGTAGAACTCCAAGGGTCCTATTGATGACTTCTGTTTGTCCATCCGTTTGTGGGTGATGAGATGTGCTAAACAACAATTTCGTTCCAATTATCCTCCAAAGAGACCTCCAAAAATGGCTAAGAAACTTGCTATCTCTATCACTCACAATTGTCTTTGGTACTCCATGCAAACGCACAATTTCTTTGAAATACAAATCCGCAACTAAGGAAGCATCATCCGTCTTGTGACATGGCACGAAATGTGCCATTTTTGATAATCGATCAACCACCACCATGATAGCATATTTCCCTCTTTGCGTCCGTGGTAACGCCACAATGAAATCCATCGACACATCACTCCACGGTTGTTTTGGTACGGGAAAAGGTGTATACAAACCTTGATGGAATGTACTCTTCATCTTTTGACAAGTAGCACATCTAGAAATAATAGTTTGTACATCACCAAGCATCTTTGGCCAATAAAAATGCTCTTGTAGTAACTCCAACGTCTTGTTGATGCCAAAATGTCCCGCTAGTCCTCCTCCATGAGTTTCTCGTACCAATAACTCTCTTATCGAACATTTGGGAATACAAAGTTGGTTGCCTTTGAACAAAAATCCCTCTTGTAGCACAAAATTCCCATTCTTTCCTTTTTCACAATCGAGAACAATAGAGCCAAAATCTGGATCTTCCTTGTAGTATTCGCATACTAGTTTGAACCCTAGTAGCTTGGCATCCATCATGGTGAGCACAGAATATCTTCGAGATAATGCATCCGCTACCACATTGTTCTTTCCATCCTTATATTTCGAAGAAAAGTTGAAGAATTGCAGAAATTCCACCCATTTCGCGTGCCTTGGTTTCAACTTATGTTGCCCATGAATGTACTTCAATGCCTCGTGATCGAAATGAAGGACGAAATGATTCGGCCTTAAGTAATGACTCTAATGATCCAATGCTCGAACCATAGCATAGAACTCTTTATCATAAGTAGAATAGTTGAGTCTCGCACCTCCAAGCTTCTCACTAAAATAAGCAATGGGCCTTTTTCCTTGGGTCAACACCGCTCCTATACCCACTCCACTAGCATCACATTCCACTTCGAAAGGTTGTGAGAAATTGGGTAAGGCTAAAACCGGTGTCTTGCATAACTTTTCTTTAAGCTCTTCAAAAGCTTGTTGGGCCGCCGAAGTCCATTCAAATTTTCCTTTCTTCAAGGTTTCGGTCATGGGACTTGCAATAGTACTAAAATCTTTGATGAAGCGTCTATAGAAAATCTTTGATAAACAAGAGCTCAATATAGATTGATTGTTTGATTCTTTGTGGATCCTTTTAGAGGATCAAAAGACTTGTTTTTAAAGGATAAACAAGAGCTCAATAGAGATTGATTTTTGGAAGCTTTGAGGATCCTTTTATAGGTTCAAAAGACTTGTTTACAAAGGATAAACAAGTGCTCAATAGTGGTTGATTATTGGAAGCTTTGTGGATTCTTTTAGATGATCAAAAGACTTGCTTTCAAAAGATAAACAAGAGCACAATAGAGATTGAATGTTGGAATCTTTGTGGATCCTTATAGATGATCAAAAGACTTGCTTTTAAAGGATAAACAAGAGCACAATTGGGATTGAATATTGGAATCTTTGTGGATCCTTATAGATGATCAAAAGACTTGCTTTCAAAAAATAAACAAGGCCGCAATAGAGATTGATTGTGGGAAGCTTTGACGATCCTTTTAGATGATCAAAAGACTTATTTTTAAAGGATAAACAAGTCCTCAATATAAATTTATTGTTGGAAGCTTTGTGGATCCTTTTAGAGGATCAAAAGTCTTTATTACAAATGATAAACAAGAGCTCAATATAGATTGATTGTTGGATGCTTTGTGTATCCTTTTAAAGGATCAAAAGACTTGTTTTTAAAGGATAAACAAGAGGTCAATAGAGATTGATTGTTGGAAGCTTTGAGGATCCTTTTAGAGGTTCAAAAGACTTGTTTACAAAGGATAAACAAGTGCTCACTAGTGGTTGATTATTGGAAGCTTTGTGGATTCTTTTAGATGATCAAAAGACTTGCTTTAAAAGGATAAACAAGAGCGCAATAGAGATTGAATGTTGGAATCTTTGTGGATCCTTATAGATGATTAAAAGACTTGCTTTCAAAGGATAAACAAGGGCGCAATAGAGATTGATTGTGGGAGGCTTTGACGATCCTTTTAGATGATCAAAAGACTTATTTTTAAAGGATAAACAAGTCCTCAATAGAGATTTATTGTTGGAAGCTTTGTGGATCCTTTTAGAGGATCAAAAGTCTTTATTACAAATGATAAACAAGATCTCAATATAGATTGATTGTTGGATGCTTCGTGGATCCTTTTAGAGGATCAAAAGACTTGATTTTAAAGGATAAACAAGAGCTCAATAGAGATTGATTGTTGGAAGCTTTGATGATCCTTTTAGAGGTTCAAAAGACTTGTTTACAAAGGATAAACAAGTGCTCACTAGTGGTTGATTATTGGAAGCTTTGTGGATTCTTTTAGATGATCAAAAGACTTGCTTTTAAAGGATAAACAAGAGCACAATAGAGATTGAATGTTGGAATCTTTGTGGATCCTTATAGATGATCAAAAGACTTGCTTTCAAAGGATAAACAAGAGAACAATAGAGATTGAATATTGGAATCTTTGTGGATCCTTATAGATGATCAAAAGACTTGCTTTCAAAGGATAAACAAGGGCGCAATAGAGATTGATTGTGGGAAGATTTGACGATCCTTTTAGATGATCAAAAGACTTGTTTTTAAAGGATAAACAAGTCCTCAATAAAGATTTATTGTTGGAAGCTTTGTGGATCCTTTTAGAGGATCAAAAGTCTTTATTACAAATGATAAACAAGAGCTCAATATAGATTGATTGTTGGATGCTTTGTGTATCCTTTTAGAGGATCAAAAGACTTGTTTTTAAAGGATAAACAAGAGCTCAATAGAGATTGATTGTTGGAAGCTTTGAGGATCCTTTTAGAGGTTCAAAAGACTTGTTTACAAAGGATAAACAAGTGCTCACTAGTGGTTGATTATTGGAAGCTTTGTGGATTCATTTACATGATCAAAAGACTTGCTTTCAAAGGATAAACAAGAGCACAATAGAGATTGAATGTTGGAATCTTTGTGGATCTTTATAGATGATCAAAAGACTTGCTTTCAAAGGATAAACAAGGGCGCAATAGAGATTGATTGTGGGAGGCTTTGACGATCCTTTTAGATGATCAAAAGACTTGTTTTTAAAGGATAAACAAGTCCTCAATAGAGATTTATTGTTGGAATCTTTGTGGATCTTTTTAGAGGATCAAAAGTCTTTATTACAAATGATAAACAAGAGCTCAATATAGATTGATTGTTGGATGCTTTGTGGATCCTTTTAGAGGATCAAAAGACTTGTTTTTAAAGGATAAACAAGAGCTCAATGGAGATTGATTGTTGGAAGCTTTGAGGATCCTTTTAGAGGTTCAAAAGACTTGTTTACAAAGGATAAACAAGTGCTCAATAGTGGTTGATTATTGGAAGCTTTGTGGATTCTTTTAGATGATCAAAAGACTTGCTTTCAAAGGATAAACAAGAGCACAATAGAGATTGAATGTTGGAATCTTTTTGGATCCTTATAGATGATCAAAAGACTTGCTTTCAAAGGATAAACAAGGGCGCAATAGAGATTGATTGTGGGAGGCTTTGACGATCCTTTTAGATAATCAAAAGACTTGTTTTTAAAGGATAAACAAGTCCTCAATAGAGATTTATTGATGGAAGCTTTTGGATCCTTTTAGAGGATCAAAAGTCTTTATTACAAATGATAAACAAGAGCTCAATATAGATTGATTGTTGGATGCTTTGTGGATCCTTTTAGAGGATCAAAAGACTTGATTTTAAAGGATAAACTAGAGCTCAATAGAGATTGATTGTTGGAAGCTTTGGGGATCCTTTTAGAGGTTCAAAAGACTTGTTTACAAAGGATAAACAAGTGCTCAATAGTGGTTGATTATTGGAAGCTTTGTGGATTCTTTTAGATGATCAAAAGACTTGCTTTCAAAGGATAAACAAGAGCACAATAGAGATTGAATGTTGGAATCTTTGTGGATCCTTATAGATGATCAAAAGACTTGCTTTCAAAGGATAAACAAGAGCGCAATAGAGATTGATTGTGGGAAGCTTTGACGATCCTTTTAGATGATCAAAAGACTTGTTTTTAAAGGATAAACAAGTCCTCAATAGAGATTTATTGTTGGAAGCTTTGTGGATCCTTTTAGAGGATCAAAAGTCTTTATTACAAATGATAAACAAGAGCTCAATATAGATTGATTGTTGGATGCTTTGTGGATCCTTTTAGAGGATCAAAAGACTTGATTTTAAAGGATAAACTAGAGCTCAATAGAGATTGATTGTTGGAAGCTTTGAGGATCCTTTTAGAGGTTCAAAAGACTTGTTTACAAAGGATAAACAAGTGCTCAATAGTGGTTGATTATTGGAAGCTTTGTGGATTCTTTTAGATGATCAAAAGACTTGCTTTCAAAGGATAAACAAGAGCACAATAGAGATTGAATGTTGGAATCTTTGTGGATCCTTATAGATGATCAAAAGACTTGCTTTCAAAGGATAAACAAGAGCGCAATAGAGATTGATTGTAGGAAGCTTTGACGATCCTTTTAGATGATCAAAAGACTTGTTTTTAAAGGATAAACAAGTCCTCAATAGAGATTTATTGTTGGAAGCTTTGTGGATCCTTTTAGAGGATCAAAAGTCTTTATTACAAATGATAAACAAGAGCTCAATATAGATTGATTGTTGGATGCTTTGTGGATCCTTTTAGAGGATCAAAAGACTTGTTTTTAAAAGATAAACAATAGCTCAATAGAGATTGATTGTTGGAAGCTTTGAGGATCCTTTTAGAGGTTCAAAAGACTTGTTTACAAAAGATAAACAAGTGCTCAATAGTGGTTGATTATTGGAAGCTTTGTGGATTCTTTTAGATGATCAAAAGACTTGCTTTCAAAGGATAAACAAGAGCACAATAGGGATTGAATGTTGGAATCTTTGTGGATCCTTATAGATGATTAAAAGACTTGCTTTCAAAAAATAAACAAGAGCACAATAGAGATTGAATATTGGAATCTTTGTGGATCCTTATAGATGATCAAAAGACTTGCTTTCAAAGGATAAACAAGAGCGCAATAGAGATTGATTGTGGGAAGCTTTGACGATCCTTTTAGATGATCAAAAGACTTGTTTTAAAGGATAAACAAGTCCTCAATAGAGATTTATTGTTGGAAGCTTTGTGGATCCTTTTAGAGGATCAAAAGTCTTTATTACAAATGATAAACAAGAGCTCAATATAGATTGATTGTTGGATGCTTTGTGGATCCTTTTAGAGGATCAAAAGACTTGTTTTTAAAGGATAAACAAGAGCTCAATAGAGATTGATTGTTGGAAGCTTTGAGGATCCTTTTAGAGGTTCAAAAGACTTGTTTACAAAGGATAAACAAGTGCTCAATAGTGGTTGATTATTGGAAGCTTTGTGGATTCTTTTAGATGATCAAAAGACTTGCTTTCAAAGGATAAACAAGAGCACAATAGAGATTGAATGTTGGAATCTTTGTGGATCGTTATAGATGATCAAAAGACTTGCTTTCAAAGGATAAACAAGAGCGCAATAGAGATTGATTGTGGGAAGCTTTGACGATCCTTTTAGATGATCAAAAGACTTGTTTTTAAAGGATAAACAAGTCCTCAATAGAGATTTATTGTTGGAAGCTTTGTGGATCCTTTTAGAGGATCAAAAGTCTTTATTACAAATGATAAACAAGAGCTCAATATAGATTGATTGTTGGATGCTTTGTGGATCCTTTTAGAGGATCAAAAGACTTGTTTTTAAAGGATAAACAAGAGCTCAATAGAGATTGATTGTTGGAAGCTTTGAGGATCCTTTTAGAGGTTCAAAAGACTTGTTTACAAAGGATAAACAAGTGCTCAATAGTGGTTGATTATTGGAAGCTTTGTGGATTCTTTTAGATGATCAAAAGACTTGCTTTCAAAGGATAAACAAGAGCACAATAGAGATTGAATGTTGGAATCTTTGTGGATCCTTATAGATGATCAAAAGACTTGCTTTCAAAGGATAAACAAGAGCGCAATAGAGATTGATTGTGGGAAGCTTTGACGATCCTTTTAGATGATCAAAAGACTTGTTTTTAAAGGATAAACAAGTCCTCAATAGAGATTTATTGTTGGAAGCTTTGTGGATCCTTTTAGAGGATCAAAAGTCTATTACAAATGATAAACAAGAGCTCAATATAGATTGATTGTTGGATGCTTTGTGGATCCTTTTAGAGGATCAAAAGACTTGTTTTTAAAGGATAAACAAGAGCTCAATAGAGATTGATTGTTGGAAGCTTTGAGGATCCTTTTAGAGGTTCAAAAGACTTGTTTACAAAGGATAAACAAGTACTCAATAGTGGTTGATTATTGGAAGCTTTGTGGATTCTTTTAGATGATCAAAAGACTTGCTTTCAAAGGATAAACAAGAGCACAATAGAGATTGAATGTTGGAATCTTTGTGGATCCTTATAGATGATCAAATGACTTGCTTTCAAAGGATAAACAAGAGCGCAATAGAGATTGATTGTGGGAAGCTTTGACGATCCTTTTAGATGATCAAAAGACTTGTTTTTAAAGGATAAACAAGTCCTCAATAGAGATTTATTGTTGGAAGCTTTGTGGATCCTTTTAGAAGATCAAAAGTCTTTATTACAAATGATAAACAAGAGCTCAATATAGATTGATTGTTGGATGCTTTGTGGATCCTTTTAGAGGATCAAAAGACTTGTTTTTAAAGGATAAACAAGAGCTCAATAGAGATTGATTGTTGGAAGCTTTGAGGATCCTTTTAGAGGTTCAAAAGACTTGTTTACAAAGGATAAACAAGTGCTCAATAGTGGTTGATTATTGGAAGCTTTGTGGATTCTTTTAGATGATCAAAAGACTTGCTTTCAAAGGATAAACAAGAGCACAATAGAGATTGAATGTTGGAATCTTTGTGGATCCTTATAGATGATCAAAAGACTTGCTTTCAAAGGATAAACAAGAGCACAATAGAGATTGAATATTGGAATCTTTGTGGATCCTTATAGATGATCAAAAGACTTGCTTTCAAAGGATAAACAAGGGCGCAATAGAGATTGATTGTGGGAAGCTTTGACGATCCTTTTAGATGATCAAAAGACTTGTTTTTAAAGGATAAACAAGTCCTCAATATAGATTTATTGTTGGAAGCTTTGTGGATCCTTTTAGAGGATCAAAAGTCTTTATTACAAATGATAAACAAGAGCTCAATATAGATTGATTGTTGGATGCTTTGTGGATCCTTTTAGAGGATCAAAAGACTTGTTTTTAAAGGATAAACAAGAGCTCAATAGAGATTGATTGTTGGAAGCTTTGAGGATCCTTTTAGAGGTTCAAAAGACTTGTTTACAAAGGATAAACAAGTGCTCAATAGTGGTTGATTATTGGAAGCTTTGTGGATTCTTTTAGATGATCAAAAGACTTGCTTTCAAAGGATAAACAAGAGCACAATAGAGATTGAATGTTGGAATCTTTGTGGATCCTTATAGATGATCAAAAGACTTGCTTTCAAAGGATAAACAAGCGCAATAGAGATTGATTGTGGGAAGCTTTGACGATCCTTTTAGATGATCAAAAGACTTGTTTTTAAAGGATAAACAAGTCCTCAATAGAGATTTATTGTTGGAAGCTTTGTGGATCCTTTTAGAGGATCAAAAGTCTTTATTACAAATGATAAACAAGAGCTCAATATAGATTGATTGTTGGATGCTTTGTGGATCCTTTTAGAGGATCAAAAGACTTGTTTTTAAAGGATAAACAAGAGCTCAATAGAGATTGATTGTTGGAAGCTTTGAGGATCCTTTTAGAGGTTCAAAAGACTTGTTTACAAAGGATAAACAAGTGCTCAATAGTGGTTGATTATTGGAAGCTTTGTGGATTCTTTTAGATGATCAAAAGACTTGCTTTCAAAGGATAAACAAGAGCACAATAGAGATTGAATGTTGGAATCTTTGTGGATCCTTATAGATGATCAAAAGACTTGCTTTCAAAGGATAAACAAGAGCGCAATAGAGATTGATTGTGGGAAGCTTTGACGATCCTTTTAGATGATCAAAAGACTTGTTTTTAAAGGATAAACAAGTCCTCAATAGAGATTTATTGTTGGAAGCTTTGTGGATCCTTTTAGAGGATCAAAAGTCTTTATTACAAATGATAAACAAGAGCTCAATATAGATTGATTGTTGGATGCTTTGTGGATCCTTTTAGAGGATCAAAAGACTTGTTTTTAAAGGATAAACAAGAGCTCAATAGAGATTGATTGTTGGAAGCTTTGAGGATCCTTTTAGAGGTTCAAAAGACTTGTTTACAAAGGATAAACAAGTGCTCAATAGTGGTTGATTATTGGAAGCTTTGTGGATTCTTTTAGATGATCAAAAGACTTGCTTTCAAAGGATAAACAAGAGCACAATAGAGATTGAATGTTGGAATCTTTGTGGATCCTTATAGATGATCAAAAGACTTGCTTTCAAAGGATAAACAAGAGCACAATAGAGATTGAATATTGGAATCTTTGTGGATCCTTATAGATGATCAAAAGACTTGCTTTCAAAGGATAAACAAGGGCGCAATAGAGATTGATTGTGGGAAGCTTTGACGATCCTTTTAGATGATCAAAAGACTTGTTTTTAAAGGATAAACAAGTCCTCAATATAGATTTATTGTTGGAAGCTTTGTGGATCCTTTTAGAGGATCAAAAGTCTTTATTACAAATGATAAACAAGAGCTCAATATAGATTGATTGTTGGATGCTTTGTGGATCCTTTTAGAGGATCAAAAGACTTGTTTTTAAAGGATAAACAAGAGCTCAATAGAGATTGATTGTTGGAAGCTTTGAGGATCCTTTTAGAGGTTCAAAAGACTTGTTTACAAAGGATAAACAAGTGCTCAATAGTGGTTGATTATTGGAAGCTTTGCGGATTCTTTTAGATGATCAAAAGACTTGCTTTCAAAGGATAAACAAGAGCACAATAGAGATTGAATGTTGGAATCTTTGTGGATCCTTATAGATGATCAAAAGACTTGCTTTCAAAGGATAAACAAGAGCGCAATAGAGATTGATTGTGGGAAGCTTTGACGATCCTTTTAGATGATCAAAAGACTTGTTTTTAAAGGATAAACAAGTCCTCAATAGAGATTTATTGTTGGAAGCTTTGTGGATCCTTTTAGAGGATCAAAAGTCTTTATTACAAATGATAAACAAGAGCTCAATATAGATTGATTGTTGGATGCTTTGTGGATCCTTTTAGAGGATCAAAAGACTTGTTTTTAAAGGATAAACAAGAGCTCAATGGAGATTGATTGTTGGAAGCTTTGAGGATCCTTTTAGAGGTTCAAAAGACTTGTTTACAAAGGATAAACAAGTGCTCAATAGTGGTTGATTATTGGAAGCTTTGTGGATTCTTTTAGATGATCAAAAGACTTGCTTTCAAAGGATAAACAAGAGCACAATAGAGATTGAATGTTGGAATCTTTTTGGATCCTTATAGATGATCAAAAGACTTGCTTTCAAAGGATAAACAAGGGCGCAATAGAGATTGATTGTCGGAAGCTTTGACGATCCTTTTAGATGATCAAAAGACTTGTTTTTAAAGGATAACCAAGTCCTCAATAGAGATTTATTGTTGGAAGCTTTGTGGATCCTTTTAGAGGTTCAAAAGACTTGTTTACAAAGGATAAACAAGTGCTCACTAGTGGTTGATTATTGGAAGCTTTTTAGATTCATTTACATGATCAAAAGACTTGCTTTCAAAGGATAAACAAGAGCACAATAGAGATTGAATGTTGGAATCTTTATGGATCCTTATAGAAGATCAAAAGACTTGCTTTCAAAGGATAAACAAGAGCGCAATACAGATTGATTGTGGGAAGCTTTAACGATCCTTTTAGATGATCAAAAGACTTGTTTTTAAAGGATAAACAAGTCGCCAATCGAGATTTATTGTTTGAAGCTTTGTGGATCCTTTTAGAGGATCAAAAGTCTTTATTACAAATGATAAACTCAGTTCAATATAGATTGATTGTTTGATTCTTTGTGGATCCTTTTAGAGGATCAAAACACTTGTTTTTAAAAGATAAACAAAAGCTCAATAGAGATTGATTGTTGGAAGCTTTGAGGATCCTTTTAGAGGTTCAAAAAACTTGTTTACAAAGGATAAACAAGTGCTCACTAGTGGTTGATTATTGGAAGCTTTGTGGATTCTTTTAGATGATCAAAAGACTTGCTTTCAAAGGATAAACAAGAGCACAATAGTGATTGAATGTTGGAATCTTTGTGGATCCTTATAGATGATCAAAAGACTTGTTTTTAAAGGATAAACAAGAGCACAATAGAGATTGAATATAGGAATCTTTGTGGATCCTTATAGATGATCAAAAGACTTGCTTTCAAAGGATAAACAAGAGCGCAATAGAGATTGATTGTGGGAAGCTTTGACGATCCTTTTAGATGATCAAAAGACTTGTTTTTAAAGGATAAACAAGTCCTCAATAGAGATTTATTATTGGAAGTTTTGTGGATCCTTTTAGAGCATCAAAAGTCATTATTACAAATGATAAACAAGAGCTCCATATAGATTGATTGTTGGATGCTTTGTGGATCCTTTTAGAGGATCAAAAGACTTATTTTTAAAGGATAAACAAGAGCTCAATAGAGATTGATTGTTGGAAGCTTTGAGGATCCTTTTAGAGGTTCAAAAGACTTGTTTACAAAGGATAAACAAGTGCTCAATAGTGGTTGATTATTGGAAGCTTTGCGGATTCTTTTAGATGATCAAAAGACTTGCTTTCAAAGGATAAACAAGTGCACAATAGAGATTGAATGTTGGAATCTTTGTGGATCCTTATAGATGATCAAAAGACTTGCTTTCAAAGGATAAACAAGAGAACAATAGAGATTGAATATTGGAATCTTTATGGATCCTTATAGATGATCAAAAGACTTGCTTTCAAAGGATAAACAAGGGCGCAATAGAGATTTATTGTGGGAAGATTTGACAATCCTTTTAGATGATCAAAAGACTTATTTTTAAAGGATAAACAAGTCCTCAATATAGATTTATTGTTGGAAGCTTTGTGGATCCTTTTAGAGGATCAAAAGTCTTTATTATAAATGATAAACAAGAGCTCAATATAGATTGATTGTTGGATGCTTTGTATATCCTTTTAGAGGATCAAAAGACTTGTTTTTAAAGGATAAACAAGAGCACAATAGAGATTGAATGTTGGAATCTTTATGGATCTTTGTATATACTTCGTTAGAGATTGAAAGTTTGGAACGTCAATTCTCAAATACATTGATAATGAAGTTTTCGGTGGGTCGGCCCTCCATTCAAGTGATTAAGGAACATATTTCTATGAACTGGAAACTGGCTGGGGATTTTATTGTGGGATTGCTTGATCCGAGGCATATTATGGTACATCTTGCTTCAGAAGATGACTTGGTTAGGGCTTTATCTAAGGAGTCTCGAATGATTAATAGTTGTATGTTTCGATTGTGCCGATGGTCATCGGAGTTTGCTTTCAAGAAAGATAATCCCGTAGTAGCTGTTTGGGTTCGATTGCATCATCTTCCTCTTCCTTTCTTCACGCCGTCGAGTCTTCGAAGAATAGGGAGCACCATGGGACAGTTTTTACGTGCGGATGATAGAACTCTAACTCTCAGTCATCCCATGTATGCGAGAATTTGCTTGGAGGTCGACGTGTCGAACCCTTTACCATCACGCATCTGGATTGGCACGTCGAAAGAAGACGGTTTCTGGCAACAGGTTGAGTTTGAAGGTAATGTCTCTTATTGTTTTGTGGCTTATTGGGTCATGTAGCTATGGATTGTCGGAAAAAGAAGAGAATGGGTGCTCAACGAAGGAATGTCGATATTACTGTTTTCCTACTACCATGGGTCCTAGTGATCAAACTAAAACCGAGGCTATCATACGAAGTTCCTAATAAACCAAAGCAACAATGGGCGCTGAAATTGGATCAACGTGGGGATGCTGCTGGGGTGTCAACTGTTAAGGATTCTTTCGGGCAGACTAAGGATGATGAAGTGCTTATTGGGGGAGGCAATGGGAACTTTGTTGATCAGGACAAGCAGACAAAGAATAAGAATAGTGACTTAGTATCTTCAAAGGGGAAAGAAATGGCTAAGGATCTAAGATCCCTTTCGGTTTTGAAAGACAACACTAACCCAATTGAGACACAAAATGCGTTCGATATTTTATCGGCATTGGAGACTGACGAAGAGATTGATCATGGTTCAGATTGTGGACTCCATTGGAGATGAGGATATTCAAACAGATCATCAGCTTGCAGATGTTGTGGAACCTGACTTGTCTGGAGTTTGGGAATCGGTTAAGATAGGGGATCAGAAAGCAAGATCATGGTGTGGTGTTGAGGAGGAGGACAGAAACTTTGGTTTTAAGGATGCTACTAAACTGTTCCGCTCAAATTCCTTATCCAGACTGGGTAACTTAGAAGCTATTAGCACTGAATTCAAGGAGTTTTTGCATAAACAAAAATCAAAGAAGAAAAAGAATGCAGGAAAGAAAATGATCATTTCTAATAAGAGATTGACAAGGGCTGCCTGTAAAGTTGCGGTGGAGGCCCCAGGTATGACAATTTAATTAGTTTCCTTATGGCTGTTCTTTTATGGAATGCGAGGAGTTGCGAATAAAGAAACTATGGAGTATATTAGGCTTCTTAAAGTTCAACATCAGCTGCAGTTATGTGCTATTCTTGAACCAAAAGTTCCAGGTATTCGGCTTCGGAAAATTGCAAAGCGTTTGGGTTATAGAAATTTTATGCATCAAAATCCAATTAATCATCATATTTGGATAATGTGGAATGATGATATTGATGTTACTTTTGTTTCGACGAATCAACATATCATGTTAGGATTGTTTTTCGAGACTCTATTTGTTCTTGTATCCTTTGTTTATGCAAAATGTGATCGTGAGGAAAGGAAGGATTTATGGAGAGAGTTGATTAATATTTCTAATCAGGCTTTGGAACCATGGATTGTTGGTGGTGACTTTAATATAATTTCTCACTCTTCAGAGAAGCTTGGTGGTTTGGCTTGTGATTATAATAGTATTCAGGATTTTGTGCAATGTCAACAGCAAGCCGGCTTAGACGATGCGGGTTTTGTTGGAAGTATGTTTACTTGGTGTAATAATCAGGATGGTAATAATCGAATTTGGCAACGTTTGGATCGGTTTTTGGTTAATGGTGCTTATAAGGCCTCTCATCCTATGTTTACTGTCAAGCATTTGAGTAGAGTTCTTTCTGATCATTCTCCTTTGGTGTTGGATTTTCCGTTTTTTCCCAAACCGAAAGGGGTTTTTAGATTCCACCGTATGTGGTGGATCATCCTCGGTTTTGGATTTTGTTCGGGCTCAATGGACTCGGTCGGTGTATGGTAATCCAATGGAGCGGCTTCATCGAAAGCTTTTTCTTCGCCGTGAGTGAAAAGTTGGAATTGGAATGTCTTCGGAAATGTGCACAATCAAATAGCAGTTCATCAAGATTTAATATTACGTCGGATGTTGATTTACAGCAACATTGGAATGATGCTACCGACAGGCTTAGAGGCGCGACAACGGCTTGGCCGTCTTGAAATGGGAAATAGAGCATGCGGCGAAATCTCGCCAACATTGGTTAACGGATGGTGATAGAAACAGTGCTTTTTCCATGCTAGTATTAGAGATAGAGCAAAAGAATCTCATTCGGTTAAAACAAGCGAGATGGTAGCTGGTGTAGTGATGGGGCTCAGATTGGTTCTATGGCAGTACAATATTTTGAATCGCTTTTTTCCTCGACAGATCATGAAGTGAATGAAGATCTTTTTCGTGATATTCCAGCTAGTATTTCTTCGTCTGATAATAATGGTTTAACTTGCAGTCCGGATGAGACCGAAATATGGGAGGCAATTACTGCGTTAAATCCAGATAGTGCTCCGGGTGTTGATGGTTTTACAGGGTGGTTCTTTCAGGGATGCTGGCACATTATAAAAGATGATGTGATAGCTGTGGTGAGGGATTTTTTTGATGGGAATCAACTTCCTCGTGGTTTGGCTTCGACTGCTTTGGTTTTGATCCCAAAGGTGTCTAACCCTTCTGGTCTGGGAGATCTGCGTCCAATAAGTCTTTGCACTTTTGTAAGTAAGATCATTTCAAAAATTCTAGCTTCTCGGTTGGCAGTTATTCTTCCAAAAATTATTTCTTTGGAGCAATCGGGTTTCGTGAGGGGTCGTAACATTCAGGAGAACATCGTGCTTGCTCATGAGCTGGTTCATCGTATAAACAGCCCTACTCATGGAGGTAATGTGGTTTTCAAACTTGATATGTCTAAGGCTTATGACCGTGTGGAATGGGATTTTCTTCGTAGAGCTATGATGGCGTTTGGGTTTAGTTTTGAGGTCTGCAATCTGTTTCAAAGGATTTTAGGAGACATCTGGTACTCGATTCGGATTCATGGGGAGTCTCATGGTTTCTTCCATTCTACTCGGGGAGTTAGACAAGGTGATCCTTTATCTCCATTATTTTTTATTATGGCTCAGGAGGTGCTCTCTCATAATATTAAAAGAGCTTTGCATGAAGGTTCAATTCTTCCGTATAATCATGGACGGGGTGATATGGTCATTTCACATCTCTTTTATGCGGATGACATGCTTCTCTTTTGTAATGCTTCTAAACGTTCGATTCTGTCTTTGAGAAAGATCTTGGCGAGTTATGAGAAGGCTTCAGGCCAACTGATCAATTTACAAAAGAGCGGCTTTTATGTCTCTTCCAAATGTTCTCGGAGGAAAATGGTTCGTATCGTGGAATGGTCTGGTTGTGTTCAGCACAATTTTTCGATGAGGTATTTGGGAATTCCTTTATTCTCAGGGCGTATTAAACGTCAATATTTTGAGGATCTTGAGGCCAAAGTGATTCGTCGTATTAGTGGATGGAAAGCCAAACTTTTATCTTTTGGAGGTAAAATTACTTTGTTGAAAAGTGTGTTGAGTAGTATCCCTATTTACTCTTTAGCTGCTATTCGGGTTCCTTCATCTGTTTGTAAAAGAATTGAGGGTCATTTTGCAAATTTCTTATGGGATAGTGGTGGGGAATCCCGCACTCATTGGATATCTTGGAAAAAGATTTGTTGTCCTACTAACGAAGGTGGCTTGGGTGTTCGTTCTCTTGGGCAAGTTATGGATTCTTTACATGCTAAATTAGCTTGGAGTGTATTACAAGGTAAGAGTTTGTGGGCTCTTTTGCTAGAAGTAAATACTATCGGAGGTCTGAGTTTGTTTCTCCTAGCATTGCATCTCATGTTTGGAAGGCTATTATGATCCAAATGCCCTTTGTTCAAAACTGTTCTTCCTGGGTGGTTGGTAAAGGAAACCTATCCTTTTGGTGTGACAATTGGAATGGGCAAGCCTTGGAAGGTCCTCGACCTATTGATGCTCATCTCAGTGTTAGAGATGCGATGGGTCAGCTTGATCAGTTGCTTCCATTGATTGATCCCGGCCGACACGATAGTTTGCGTAAGGTTTATTTGGATCCATCTCTTGAGGATCGTTTGGTTTGTACACTTACAAATTCTGGGGATTTTTCGACAGCAGCTTTTTGGAAGTATATTCAGCAGCCTAATCCTCACCTTAACTGGGCTAAACGCATATGGCAACCTTGGTTACCTATGCGTGCTAGTTTTATGTGGAAATTCATGCATCGAGCCCTCCCAGTTGATCTTAATTTGATTAAGAAACATGTGGTTTTGGCATCAAAATGTGTCTGTTGTGTGGAGAGCCCGCAAATGGAATCTATGGATCATTTATTTATTCAGTCTGAGGTTGCTGTTATTCTATGGAAACAATTTGCGCGGCCT
The DNA here is from genome assembly GCA_016624345.1 of Platycodon grandiflorus. NCBI lineage: Eukaryota > Viridiplantae > Streptophyta > Magnoliopsida > Asterales > Campanulaceae > Platycodon > Platycodon grandiflorus. The sequence continues at coordinate 482,256 of CM028367.1, forward strand.
TTTCATAAAGTGGATAGTTATACTTCTCTCTCCCATTTATGGAACACATGGGGTGAGGGTATTTCTCTTCGCACTCAGTTGGGAGCATGTTTTTTGGGCATTATGACCTTTACTTGCTGGGAGATTTGGAAAAGTAGGTGTAGGGCTATTTTTGAGGGCATCCCTATGCGGACAGATTACATATCTAGTAAAATCTTACGGGATTTGCATGACATGTTTTCTTTGTTTGTTCCAAAAGCCATCTCGAACAGTATTGGGAGATTAGGTCTACAGTATTTCAATTTTAGAGTGCAAAGGCCGATTGTTCGGCCTGGTAAATGGTTACGGTGGAGACCTCCTACTGATTTTGATTTTAAACTCAATACGGATGGTTCGGCTCAAAATGGTCTGGCTACGGGAGGTGGTGTTATTAGAGATAATTCTGGATTTATTGTAAGAGCTTTCTCAAGTTTTTATGGTCCTGGTTCAAATATGTTAGCTGAAATTTTAGCGCTTCGTGATGGTTTACTTCTCTGTCGTGAAATGGATTTAGATTCAGTGATTGTGGAAACGGATTCCCGGACTGCGATGCTGGCTCTTCATCAACATCAGAGGCTTCCTTGGAGGTATGAGTATGAGTTACATCATTGTTTAGCGATGATTGGAGATTATTCTGTTGTCCATGTGTACCGCGAAATGAATCAGGTTGCGGATCGTTTGGCAGCCTATGCTCATCAGACTCGGGCTAAGAATATTTACGATTCCTTAGATCAATTGCCTCGTAGTGTTCTCCAAGTTTATCACTTAGATGCTTATGGATTTTATAGTTTTAGAAACACTAGTACTATGTTGTTTTGTATTTCGTTTCGAGGTCAGGCTCCTCTGTCCTCCCGTTTATAAGGGCAAGGCTGGTTGTCCCCCTCAAGTTTGTATTTTTATTTCTTTTATTAATAAAATTTTCAGGGTGCCGTCCCTGTTTCCCAAAAAAAAAAAAAAAAAAGGATAAACAAGAGCACAATAGAGATTGAATATAGGAATCTTTGTGGATCCTTAGAGATGATCAAAAGACTTGCTTTCAAAGGATAAACAAGAGCTCAATAGAGTTTGATTGTTGGAAGTTTTGAGGATCCTTTTAGAGGTTCAAAAGACTTGTTTACAAAGGATAAACAAGTGCTCACTAGTGGTTGATTATTAGAAGCTTTGTGGATTCTTTTAGATGATCAAAAGACTTGCTTTCAAAGGACAAACAAGAGCACAATAGAGATTGAATGTTGGAATCTTAGTGGATCCTTATAGATGATCAAAAGACTTGCTTTTAAAGGATAAACAAGAGCACAATAGAGATTGAATATAGGAATCTTTGTGGATCCTTAGAGATGATCAAAAGACTTGCTTTCAAAGGATAAACAAGTGCGCAATAGAGATTGATTGTGGGAAGCTTTGACGATCCTTTTAGATGATCAAAAGACTTGTTTTTAAAGGATAAACAAGTCCTCAATAGAGATTTATTGTTGGAAGCTTTGTGGATCCTTTTAAAAGATCAAAAGTCTTTATTATAAATGATAAACAAGAGCTCAATATAGATTGATTGTTGAATGCTTTGTGGATCCTTTTAGAGGATCAAAAGACTTGTTTTTAAAGAATAAATAAGAGCTCAATAGAGATTGATTGTTGGAAGCTTTGAGAATCCTTTTAGAGGTTCAAAAGACTTGTTTACAAAGGATAAACAAGTGCTCAATAGTGGTTGATTATTGGAAGCTTTGTGGATTCTTTTAGATGATCAAAAGACTTGCTTTCAAAGGATAAACAAGAGCGCAATAGAGATTTATTGTGGGAAGCTTTAACGATCCTTTTAGATGATCAAAAGACTTGTTTTTAAAGGATAAACAAGTCGTCAATAGAGATTTATTGTTGGAAGCTTTGTGGATCCTTTTAGAGGATCAAAAGTCTTTATTACAAATGATAAACAAGAGCTCAATATAGATTGGTTGTTTGATTCTTTGTGGATCCTTTTAGAGGATCAAAAGACTTGTTTTTAAAAGATAAACAAAAGCTCAATAGAGATTGATTGTTGGAAGCTTTGAGGATCCTTTTAGAGGTTCAAAAGACTTGTTTACAAAGGATAAACAAGTGCTCACTAGTGGTTGATTATTGGAAGCTTTGTGGATTCTTTTAGATGATCAAAAGACTTGCTTTCAAAGGATAAACAAGAGCACAATAGAGATTGAATGTTGGAATCTTTGTGGATCCTTATAGATGATCAAAAGACTTATTTTTAAAGGATAAACAAGAGCACAATAGAGATTGAATATAGGAATCTTTGTGGATCCTTATAGATGATCAAAAGACTTGCTTTCAAAGGATAAACAAGAGCGCAATAGAGATTGATTGTGGGAAGCTTTGACGATCCTTTTAGATGATCAAAAGACTTGTTTTTAAAGGATAAACAAGTCCTCAATAGAGATTTATTATTGGAAGCTTTGTGGATCCTTTTAGAGCATCAAAAGTCATTATTACAAATGATAAACAAGAGCTCCATATAGATTGATTGTTGGATGCTTTGTGGATCCTTTTAGAGGATCAAAAGACTTGTTTTTAAAGGATAAACAAGAGCTCAATAGAGATTGATTGTTGGAAGCTTTGAGGATCCTTTTAGAGGTTCAAAAGACTTGTTTACAAAGGATAAACAAGTGCTCAATAGTGGTTGATTATTGGAAGCTTTGCGGATTCTTTTAGATGATCAAAAGACTTGCTTTCAAAGGATAAACAAGTGCACAATAGAGATTGAATGTTGGAATCTTTGTGGATCCTTATAGATGATCAAAAGACTTGCTTTCAAAGGATAAACAAGAGAACAATAGAGATTGAATATTGGAATCTTTGTGGATCCTTATAGATGATCAAAAGACTTGCTTTCAAAGGATAAACAAGGGCGCAATAGAGATTGATTGTGGGAAGATTTGACAATCCTTTTAGATGATCAAAAGACTTGTTTTTAAAGGATAAACAAGTCCTCAATATAGATTTATTGTTGGAAGCTTTGTGGATCCTTTTAGAGGATCAAAAGTCTTTATTACAAATGATAAACAAGAGCTCAATATAGATTGATTGTTGGATGCTTTGTGGATCCTTTTAGAGGATCAAAAGACTTGTTTTTAAAGGATAAACAAGAGCTCAATAGAGATTGATTGTTGGAAGCTTTGAGGATCCTTTTAGAGGTTCAAAAGACTTGTTTACAAAGGATAAACAAGTGCTCAATAGTGGTTGATTATTGGAAGCTTTGTGGATTCATTTACATGATCAAAAGACTTGCTTTCAAAGGATAAACAAGAGCACAATAGAGATTGAATGTTGGAATCTTTGTGGATCTTTATAGATGATCAAAAGACTTGCTTTCAAAGGATAAACAAGGGCGCAATAGAGATTGATTGTGGGAGGCTTTGACGATCCTTTTAGATGATCAAAAGACTTGTTTTTAAAGGATAAACAAGTCCTCAGTAGAGATTTATTGTTGGAATCTTTGTGGATCTTCTTAGAGGATCAAAAGTCTTTATTACAAATGATAAACAAGAGGTCAATATAGATTGATTGTTGGATGCTTTGTGGATCCTTTTAGAGGATCAAAAGACTTGTTTTTAAAGGATAAACAAGAGCTCAATGGAGATTGATTGTTGGAAGCTTTGAGGATCCTTTTAGAGGTTCAAAAGACTTGTTTACAAAGGATAAACAAGTGCTCAATAGTGGTTGATTATTGGAAGCTTTGTGGATTCTTTTAGATGATCAAAAGACTTGCTTTCAAAGGATAAACAAGAGCACAATAGAGATTGAATGTTGGAATCTTTTTGGATCCTTATAGATGATCAAAAGACTTGCTTTCAAAGGATAAACAAGGGCGCAATAGAGATTGATTGTCGGAAGCTTTGACGATCCTTTTAGATGATCAAAAGACTTGTTTTTAAAGGATAACCAAGTCCTCAATAGAGATTTATTGTTGGAAGCTTTGTGGATCCTTTTAGAAGATCAAAAGTCTTTATTACAAATGATAAACAAAAGCTCAATATAGATTGATTGTTGGATGCTTTGTGGATCCTTTTAGAGGATCAAAAGACTTGTTTTTAAAGAATAAATAAGAGCTCAATAGAGTTTGATTGTTGGAAGCTTTGAGGATCCTTTTAGAGGTTCAAAAGACTTGTTTACAAAGGATAAACAAGTGCTCAATAGCTGTTGATTATTGGAAGCTTTGTGGATTCTTTTAGATGATCAAAAGACTTGCTTTCAAAGGATAAACAAGAGCACAATAGAGATTGAATATAGGAATCTTTGTGGATCCTTATAGATGATCAAAAGACTTGCTTTCAAAGGATAAACAAGAGCGCAATAGAGATTGATTGTGGGAAGCTTTGACGATCCTTTTAGATGATCAAAAGACTTGTTTTTAAAGGATAAACAAGTCCTCAATAGAGATTTATTATTGGAAGCTTTGTGGATCCTTTTAGAGCATCAAAAGTCATTATTACAAATGATAAACAAGAGCTCCATATAGATTGATTGTTGGATGCTTTGTGGATCCTTTTAGAGGATCAAAAGACTTGTTTTTAAAGGATAAACAAGAGCTCAATAGAGATTGATTGTTGGAAGCTTTGAGGATCCTTTTAGAGGTTCAAAAGACTTGTTTACAAAGGATAAACAAGTGCTCAATAGTGGTTGATTATTGGAAGCTTTGTGGATTCTTTTAGATGATCAAAAGACTTGCTTTCAAAGGATAAACAAGTGCACAATAGAGATTGAATGTTGAAATCTTTGTGGATCCTTATAGATGATCAAAAGACTTGCTTTCAAAGGATAAACAAGAGAACAATAGAGATTGAATATTGGAATCTTTATGGATCCTTATAGATGATCAAAAGACTTGCTTTCAAAGGATAAACAAGGGCGCAATAGAGATTGATTGTGGGAAGATTTGACAATCCTTTTAGATGATCAAAAGACTTGTTTTTAAAGGATAAACAAGTCCTCAATATAGATTTATTGTTGGAAGCTTTGTGGATCCTTTTAGAGGATCAAAAGTCTTTATTACAAATGATAAACAAGAGCTCAATATAGATTGATTGTTGGATGCTTTGTGTATCCTTTTAGAGGATCAAAAGACTTGTTTTTAAAGGATAAACAAGAGCTCAATAGAGATTGATTGTTGGAAGCTTTGAGGATCCTTTTAGAGGTTCAAAAGACTTGTTTACAAAGGATAAACAAGTGCTCAATAGTGGTTGATTATTGGAAGCTTTGCGGATTCTTTTAGATGATCAAAAGACTTGCTTTCAAAGGATAAACAAGTGCACAATAGAGATTGAATGTTGGAATCTTTGTGGATCCTTATAGATGATCAAAAGACTTGCTTTCAAAGGATAAACAAGAGAACAATAGAGATTGAATATTGGAATCTTTATGGATCCTTATAGATGATCAAAAGACTTGCTTTCAAAGGATAAACAAGGGCGCAATAGAGATTGATTGTGGGAAGATTTGACAATCCTTTTAGATGATCAAAAGACTTGTTTTTAAAGGATAAACAAGTCCTCAATATAGATTTATTGTTGGAAGCTTTGTGGATCATTTTAGAGGATCAAAAGTCTTTATTACAAATGATAAACAAGAGCTCAATATAGATTGATTGTTGGATGATTTGTGTATCCTTTTAGAGGATCAAAAGACTTGTTTTTAAAGGATAAACAAGAGCTCAATAGAGATTAATTGTCGGAAGCTTTGACGATCCTTTTAGATGATCAAAAGACTTGTTTTTAAAGGATAACCAAGTCCTCAATAGAGATTTATTGTTGGAAGCTTTGTGTCGTGACCCGACCCGAGATCCGATGTGAATCACGTTCGAGCCGCGAGACAAATGCGGAAAACACGAAAATAGCATCTCAAAAATTCCATTTAAAGGAATGCAAAGTCATGAGAAAACCCTGTAATGCACGTGCAAATTTTCTTTAAACAACAAAAACCTTTTTAAACAACACTAAACCTCGACGGCGTAACAAGCCGGAGAAACAACACGTTAGCTAGCAACAACAAACTCGAGCTAACATGCTCGGTACATATATAATCACATCAGAGTACGCGGAATAAAAGTTAGCAACTATATATACAACTGCACAGCAACCATGCCGGCACTACAAAAGAATATAACAATAACAGTCAAGACTACTACCCAACAAATACATTGTTTAGATAACAAGTACACCCTCGGCCTCACCAAAATAAAACACTTAGGCACAAGGTGCACTACCAAAAGAAGTCGCCCAACGAACCCGAACTCGCACACTAAGGATTCCTCGCCGGCGCTTGATCTAAGGAAAACAAATGAAAACAAACGGGGTGAGTTGAAAACTCAATAAGCTACTAATGCAACAATATGGCATGCTGGATGCAAGACAATAAATATAACAAGTATTCATGTTATAATAATATCAATTCAATATTAAACAGGAATAACATGTATCGCACATAACCAAACAACCCCATACTACACAAGAGAGGCTCGACGATCGCCAACCGTCCCATACCGGTTGGAAACCATGACCAACATTCGTTCATATAGGAAGCACATAAGAACTATAAGTAAACACATTAAAGGGATACGGTGTCGAGGTACACCTCCGACCAAACCAAAACTTCCAACCAACCAACCAATAATATACCAATGAAGAGCCGTTGTTGACGTGCTCGAACAAGAAACCAATAATATACCAATGAAGAGCCGTTGTTGACGTGCTCGAACAAGAAACCAAGAACCAAGAACAAACACATGTGAACCATTTTACGTATTCACGTCGACGGGTGATCTCGGTCCCTACAACCCAAGAATCTACCACGGATATAGCTTACCATGGTTGCGTTTATTCCGTACAACAAATGGCGCTATACCCCTACCGCGGCCAACGGTAGGGCGAGGCCCGATGTATTGGCCTTCAACTATTACGTAGCCCGGCTCACGCAATAATCGGCGTCAATACACCGCCAACAAATATGCCATGGACTTAACTAAATGCACAAGTAGATGTTTACTCGACATTTAAATATAAAAGGTCATACTCCAAAGTAGGGAGTATACCACAACAACAACAATTGACAATAAAATGAATGTCACAAGTGAGTTATAATAATCTCATACCACAAATAACCAACTTACAATAATTACGACAATTTACGTAATATCAAACACACAATCGGTGTAACCATATTTTCTAACGAATCACTCGAATCATTCAAGTATTCCCAAATCACACACGTGGTCTCTTTGATTATGAAATCCTAACGAACTCCGTTAGAGTCATTTTCGGTTTCTAATGAGTTCGAGCTTACGCGAATTAATCATACCGTAAACTTAACAATTACTACTCATAATTCACAATTCAAACATGTAAACATGAGTCTTTAAACACAACCAACAAGTCAACCACGAATTTGAAAAGTCAACATAGTCAAACATACTCAAATTTGATGATTTTTAACAAATATCATCATCTAACAAGTCTAACATGTATAACAACTTATAAAAGAGGGAGAACAAGGGGTAGTAGCTTACCTCCACAAGAAAATCTACCCAAAGAATTCTCAATCCAAGCTTAGCAATGGATTCCCCAAGTCTTAAGCAACACAATAGTGGTGTTGCATGCAAGAATCTATGGTAGGATGAAGAAGGAGATGAATACACACACTAATCTTACTATGCATCTCCCACACAAACTCTCTAGGCTTTAGGAAGAAATGAAATGTTTTGGAGTCTCTCTCATGGTGAGGAGTGACTTAAATATGGTCAAAAAGTCAAGCCCAAAGTACAACATTTACAGCTAAGAGTCCAAGGTCTAAAGTCAAGAAAATTACAAATCAGAAACTCTGTCCGTACCTCTTCGCACGGCCGTGCCACAAATTGGCACACGGCCGTGCCAAAGTTACTGGCCCATTCTGGATTCCCGGATTAGCCTAGCACGGTCGTGCCCTATGAGGCGCACGGTCGTGCCAAACCCAAAATCACAAACCCAACATTCTGTTACTCTCGCACGACCGTGCCACACAAGGCGCACGGTCGTGCGAAGCCCTCCAGTGTACAAAAGTGTCAAAACTCCAATTCTAAGGCATACCACACAATCCCAAACACATAAAATGAAGCTTTATATGCATATCAACTCAAATGCACTTAACCAAGCAACTCCTAACACATTTTCATATACTAAAAAGGTGCCCAACAAACTCAATTGTAAGTGTAAGAGAATAAGATTTGCACATGAAATGATAGCATCAAAATGCAAGACATAACATAGGAAGGATGCAAATAATGCAAATGGTGCGGGCGTTACACCCTCACCCCCTTAGAATAAATTCGTCCACGAATTTACTTACCAAACTCCACAAACAAAGAAGGGTACTTGTCACGCATCTCATGTTCTAACTCCCAAGTGGCCTCCTCGATTTTATGACTTCTCCACAAGACTTTCACAAGGGGAATGGACTTCGACCTCAACACTTGTTCTTTAGTGTCAAGTATCCTCACGGGTTGCTCAATGTAGGATAGATCGGGTGTCAAATCTACCGGCTCATACTCCAAAATATGCGATGCATCCGATAAGTACTTCCTCAACATGGATACGTGAAACACCGCATGAACACCCGACATCGACGGTGGTAGGGCAAGTCTATAGGCCAACTTCCCAACCCTTTCTAAAATCTCGAACGGACCAATGAACCTTGGTGTCAATTTTCCCTTCTTACCAAACCTCTTGACTCCAATCCGTGGCGAAACCTTCACAAACACATGATCACCCACCTCGAATTCAAGGTCTCTTCGTCGATGATCCGCATAACTCTTTTGCCGACTCTGAGCCGTCTTCAATCTTTCCCGAATGAGCTTCACACTCTCAACCGACTCGTGCACCATGTCAGGACCCCAAATCTTTGCTTCGCCGACTTCATCCCAACAAATTGGAGAGCGACACTTTCTTCCATACAACGCTTCATAAGGAGCCATCTCAATGGTCGACTGGTAGCTGTTGTTGTACGCGAACTCTATCAATGGTAGGTGTGAATCCCAAACTCCTTTAAAATCCATCGAACAGGCTCGTAACATGTCCTCAAGTATTTGTATAGTCCTCTCCGATTGTCCGTCCGTTTGTGGGTGGAAAGCCGTGCTAAGTGTTAACTTCGTACCCAAAGCATCCTGTAGTGACCCAAAACCGCGATGTGAACCGTGGATCTCGATCGACACTATACTAACCGGTACCCCATGTAACCTCACGATCTCTGTATGTACAAGGTAGCAAGTCTATCCATCGAGTAAGTCATCGCAATCGGAAGGAAATGTGCCGATTTGGTCAACTGTCAATAATCACCCAAAGCGCATCATGACCCTTACGAGTCTTTGGCAACCCTGTCACAAAATCCATCGCTATATTCTCCCATTTCCACTCCGGAATCTCCAATGGTTGTAACAAGCTGCCGGTCGTTGATGTTCCGCTTTTACACGTTGACACGTCAAGCATCTCGACACGAACTCCGCCACCTCTCTCTTCATACCACTCCACCAAAATTTCTCTTCAAGTCTCGATACATCTTAGTACTCCCGGATGAATCGTGTATCTAGACTTGTGAGCCTCCTCTAACACTTGTCTCTTTACCTCATCTATCGCCGGTACACAAATTCTGTTTGAAACACAAGGATCCCATCATTGTTCTTCGCAAAATCTTTCGTCTTTTCTTCATTCAACCCATCAATCAACGCCTTCAACTCGGGTCGTCCTCTTGTGTCCCTTTAATCCTTTGAATCAATGCCGGCGTAGCCCGAAGGTTCGCAAAAATCACTCCCCGTCTCGATCTACTCGGACTCCAATCTCGAATATCCTCAAGCATCTTCCATTCACGGGTCATTAAGCAAGACATGTACGCCCTTCGGCTAAGCGCATCCGCCACCACATTTGCTTTCCCCGGATGGTACAAGATAGTGCAATCGTGGTCCTTAAGCTTTTCAATCCATTTCCGTTGTCGGTTGTTCAACTCCTTTTGGGAAAATATGTACTTGAGGCTTTTGTGGTCGGTGAACACTTCAAACTTGGCCCCGTAGAGATAGTGTTTCCACTTGTGTAGAGCAAAGATGATCGCAGCCAATTCAATGTCGTGGGTAGGATAATTCTGTTCAAACGAGGTCAACTTTCGAGAAGCATATGCAATTACTCTCCCGTTTTGCATCAAAACACAACCCAATCCCTCTTTCGACGCATCACTGTATATCACCAACCCATCCTGTCCATTTGGTAGTGCCAAGATCGGTGCTGTGGTCAACCTCTTTTTCAGTTCTTGGAAACTCGCCTCGCATTTGTCATCCCATACAAAAGTTTATTCTTTTGGGTCAAGTTAGTCATCGGAGTCGCAATCTTTGAAAACCCTCAATAAACCTCCGATAATAACCCGCCAAACCCAAGCTTCGAATCTCCGTTACCGACTCGGGTCTCTTCCATTTCACCACCGCCTCGACCTTAAGCGGATCTACCGAAATACCATCTCCCGAAACTACATGGCCTAGAAACGAGACCTCCTCTAGCCAAAATGCACACTTGCTGAATTTTGCATACAACTTCTCTTCCCTCAACACCGACAACACAATCCTCAAATGTTTCTCGTGCTCCTCCCGGGATTTGGAGTACACAAGAATGTCATCAATAAACACCACCACGAAGCAATCTAGATAAGGTAGAAATATCCTATTCATCAAATCCATGAACACCGCCGGTGCATTTGTCAACCCAAATGGCATCACAACAAACTCGAAATGCCCGTATCGAGTTCGAAATGCCGTCTTCGGTATATCCTCCGCCCTAACTTTCAGTTGATGGTAACCACTTCGAAGATCAAATTTAGAGTACACAACTGAGCCCTGTAGTTGGTCAAACAGATCATCAATGTGTGGCAAGGGGTATTTGTTCTTAATAGTCACTTGATTCAGCTCCCAGTAGTCAATACACAATCTCAAGGACCCATCTTTCTTCCTTACAAACAACACCGGTGCACCCCACGGCGATACACTCGGCCTGATGAAACCCCGTTTCAACAACTCCTCCAACTGCACCTTTAACTCTTTGAATTCTGCCGGTGCCATACTGATGCGGGTGCACCAAGGGAAGTTATAAACAAAACTGTAGACACAATGCATATGGATAAAATGGGAAGACATAAGAATTTGGAAGGCATACGATTGTCACATGCACTACAAGGGAAGACGTTTGAGAGGCATGTGGATGGCATGTGCAAGTGGATGGCATGTGCAAGGTAAGGAAGGAAAATAAGTCGTGTTTCATAGTCTCCTAATGAAACTGTGTTTCTTAGTTTCCTAAATTGGCTGTGTTGCATGATTTAATTGAGTTTTCTATGGTTTCCTAAATTGAGTATGTAATAAAGTATCCTAGTTTAATTAGGTTTGTTTCATGGTTTCCTAAATTGGTCATGTAATACTATCCTAGTTCAATTAGGTAAGTAATTAAGTATCCTAGTTCAATTAGATAAGTATTGAAGTTTTTCTTTAGGAAATAGGATTTGTAATTGTTTTATTTTCCTTTTAGGATTAGGAGTTAATTTGTATTCCCTATATAAGGGTTATAGACCAGATTTGAAAAAGTTTTTTTGATTACAGAAAAGTAATAGAAAAGAACAAAGTTTTGTTCAAATTTGATTATTGCATTCCTTAGGTTTAGGAAGGTAATATCAAACGGGATCTTTACGTTAGGTGAGTGAAGCCTAACCGGTGAACCCAAATGAGATCTTTACGTTAGGTAAGTGAAGCCTAGCCGGTGAACCCATCATCTATCCTATTTTTTCTGCTGCAATTTCATTAATATTCGTACAACCTTCATCTATATTTTCGCAAGCGTCAAATTCGGTGAAGAATACGCATCAAATTGGTATCAGAGCAAAGGTTTTTCACGAATTCCATCTTCGTGAACGATCATGGCGAATGAAGAAACATGTCCCCGTGGATTAACCTTAGATCAAGTTACAAATCTGCGACGAGATCGTGAAATACAAGAACTTCAACGACGTATGGATCGAGTATTACAACTATTGGAAGGACGAAGAAAAGATGATGATGGCCGAGACTTGAAACATGATATTCCCGAATTCGATGGTTCCATGGATCCGGATGGCTATCTTAATTGGGTTCGTAGAACGGAGCGAATATTCGAATATAAAGAATATAGCGATCGAAAAAAGTTCAAAGTTGCCATCGTCAAACTTACAAGGTATGCATCTATTTGGTATGAAAATCTGAAATCCCAACGGAGATGCGAGGGAAAGTCCAAAATTGAATCTTGGGAGAAATTTAAAAAGTATCTTGACCGTAGGTTTTTACCAAGCACCTATCGACAAGATAATTTTTTCAAACTTAATCAAACAAAAATCGGTCTTGTACCTATGTCTCTCAAGGAGGGTTATGAAGATTTAGTGTTATTACAAAAGAGAGAACAAGAGTGGAAGATAGAAAAAGAGAGGATAAAAAAAGAGAATGTTGAAAAAGAGGGGGTAGAAAGAGAAAGAATTGAAAAAGAGAGGGTAGAGAGAAAACGAATTGAAAAAGAGAAGGTAGAGAGAGAAAGAATTGAAAAGGAGAGGGTAGAGAGAAAAATAATTGAGAGAGAAAAGATAGAGCAAGAAAGAATCGAAAAAGAAAAAATTCAGAGAAAGGAGAGAGAAAAGGAAATTGAGAGAGAGATGATTGAAAGGGAGAAAACTAATAGAGAGAAAGTTGAGAGGGAGCAATGTGAGAAAGAAGAAGAGGAGATGAAGTTCAAAACGGTTCGAGAAGAATTGAAGTTGTTACATGCATACGAAGACCCGTTCGACTTCAAAGTTCCTACGCAGTTTACATCTTGGTTCCTTACTCGACTTATCGACAATCACTTTTTTGCAACTCAATGGGCAGATTGGATGAACCTCATTTCAAAGGCGAACCACCGAGTTGGAAGCACAGATTCGAGGACGAATTCTTTTCAAGGGAAGGGGAATGATGTGATTCTAGGGTCCAAGATTTGCATTTTACAAGTGGAGAGGATTATTCGTCAAGTTTGGAGACTATGGGATAGTCTTGGTCACAACAAAACTTTGCTTAAAGAATTGAGGACAATTCTTTTCGAAGAAGGAGAGTATGATGCGGGTGCACCAAGGGAAGTTATAAACAAAACTGTAGACACAATGCATATGGATAAAATGGGAAGACATAAGAATTTGGAAGGCATACGGTTGTCACATGCACTACAAGGGAAGACGTTTGAGAGGCATGTGGATGGCATGTGCAAGTGGATGGCATGTGCAAGGTAAGGAAGGAAAATAAGTCGTGTTTCATAGTCTCCTAATGAAACTGTGTTTCTTAGTTTCCTAAATTGGCTATGTTGCATGATTTAATTGAGTTTTCTATGGTTTCCTAAATTGAGTATGTAATAAAGTATCCTAGTTTAATTAGGTTTGTTTCATGGTTTCCTAAATTGGTCATGTAATACTATCCTAGTTCAATTAGGTAAGTAATTAAGTATCCTAGTTCAATTAGATAAGTATTGAAGTTTTTCTTTAGGAAATAGGATTTGTAATTGTTTTATTTTCCTTTTAGGATTAGGAGTTAATTTGTATTCCCTATATAAGGGTTATAGACCAGATTTGAAAAAGTTTTTTTGATTACAGAAAAGTAATAGAAAAGAACAAAGTTTTGTTCAAATTTGATTATTGCATTCCTTAGGTTTAGGAAGGTAATATCAAACGGGATCTTTACGTTAGGTGAGTGAAGCCTAACCGGTGAACCCAAATGAGATCTTTACGTTAGGTAAGTGAAGCCTAGCCGGTGAACCCATCATCTATCCTATTTTTTCTGCTGCAATTTCATTAATATTCGTACAACCTTCATCTATATTTTCGCAAGCGTCAAATTCGGTGAAGAATACGCATCATGTACACTATCCATTAGAAGATTTAGTTTGTAAAATATCTAGTGGAAAAACTTAGTACACGATTTTCAAATCCAAAGTTGACCACTTTGGTTGTGGACGTAGCACTTATTTATAAGTGTGAACCATATTAAATATTCTGTCTATTTGTGTGTGATTGTGAATTGATTGTGTTGCTTTAAATTTCCATTTCCAAGTTAGAAGCTGATCTTGACCTGTGAAGATCAGCCATTCTCAACTTGTCCTGTGCTTCACAAGACTTCCGCCTGCAAAATTTTTAAAACCCTAGTGAAGTCACATTTTTGAATCAATTTTAAAAATTGGACATAGGCTATTCAACCCCCCCCCCCTTCTAGCCTATATAGAGCAACCTTGGACCTAACACTTCCAACAATCAATATCAATTGAGCACTTGTTTATGCTTTGTAATCAAGTCTTTTGTTCCTCAAAAAGGATCAACAAAGCTTCCAACAATCAATCTCAATTGAGCACTTGTTTATCTTTTGTAATCAAGACTTTTGATTCTTTAAAAGGATCCACAATGCTTCCAACAATCAATCTCTATTGAGCACTTATTTATCCTTTGTAAACAAAGTATTTTTACCATCTAAAAGGATCCACAAAGCTTCCAAGAGTCAATCTTAATTGGGCTCTTACTTTTCCTTTGAAAGTAAGTCTTTTGATCCTCTAAAAGGATCAACAAAGATTTCAACAATCAATCTCAATTGAGCTCTTGTATTTATCCTTTGTAATCAAGACTTCTGATCCTCTAAAAGGATCCACAGAGATTCCAACAATCCATCTCAATTGAGCTATTGTTTATCCTTTGTAATCAAGTCTTTTAATCCTATAAAAGGATCCACAATGATTCCAACAATTAATCTCAATTGAGCACCTGTTTATCCATTGTAAACAAAAGTCTTTTGAATTTTGAAAAAGATCCACAAAGCTTAAAAACAATCAATCTCAATTAAGCTGATATTTATCATTTGTAATCAAGTCTTCTGATACTCTAAAAGGATCCACAAAGCTTCCCACAATCAATCTCAATTTAGCTCTAGTTTATCTTTTGAAAACGAGTCTTTTGATCCTCTAAAAGGATCAACAAAGATTCTAACAATCAATCTCAAGTGAGCTCTTATTTATTCTTAGTAATCAGGTCTTTTGATCCACTAAAAGGATCCACAAAGCTTCCAACAATCAATCTCAATTGAGCTCTTGTTTGTCCTTTGTAATCAATACTTTTGATCCTCTAAAAGGATCCACAATGATTCCAATAATTAATCTCAATTGAGCTCTTGTTTATCCATTGTAAACAAGTCTTTTGAATTTTGAAAAAGATCAATGAAGCTTAAAACAATCAATCTCAATTGAGCACTTATTTATCATTTGTAATCAAGTCATCTGATCCTTTAAAAGGATCCACAAAGCTTCCAACAATCAATTACAATTGAGCTCTTATTTATCCTTTGAAAGCAAGTCTTTTGATCCTCTAAAAGGATCAACAAAGATTCCCACAATCAATCTCAATTTAGCTCTTGTTTATCCTTTGCAATCATGTCATTTGATCCTCTAAAATGATCCACAAAGCTTCCAACAATCAGTCTCAATTGAGCTCTTGTTTGTCCTTCGTAATCAATACTTTTGATCCTCTAAAAGGATCCACAATGATTCCAATAATTAATCTCAATTGAGCTCTTGTTTATCCATTACAAACAAGTCTTTTGAGTTTTGAAAAACATTAACGAAGCTTAAAACAATCAATCTCAATTGAGCACTTATATACATTTGTAATCAAGTCTTCTGATCCTTTAAAAGGAATCACAAAGCTTCCAACAATCAATCTCAATTGAGCTCTTGTTTATCAACTTTGATAGCAAGTCTTTTGATCCTCTAAAAGGATCAACAAAGATTCGATCAATCAATCTCAATTGAACTCTTATTTATCCTTTGTAATAAAGTCTTTTGATCCTTAAAAAGGATCCACAAAGCTTCCAACAATCAATCTCATTTGAGCTCTTGTTTATTGTTTGAAAACATGTCTTTGAATTTATAAAAAGATCCACAAAGCTTCAATTAATCAATCTCAATTGAGCACTTGTTTATCCTTAGTAATCAAGTCTTTTGATCCTCTAAAAGGATCAACAAGGATTTTAACAATCAATCTCAATTGAGCTCTTGTCTAGCCTTTGTAATCAAGTTTTGATCCTTTAAAAGGATCCACAAAGCATCCCACAATCAATCTCAATTGAGATCTTATTTATTCTGTGAAAACAAGTCTTTTGATCCTCCAAAAGGATCAACAATGATTCCAACAATCAATCTCAATTGAGCTCTTGTTTATCCTTTGTAATAAGTTTTAATCCTCTAAAACGATCCACAAAGCTTCCAACAATCAATCTCAATTGAGCTCTTATTTATCCTTTTTAATCATGTCTTTTTATTCTCTTAAAGGATCCATAAAGCTTCCAACAATCAATATCAATTGATCTCTTGTTTATTCTTTGTAATCAAGTCTTTTGTTCCTCAAAAAGGATCAACAAAGCTTCCAATAATCAATCTCAATTGAGCTCTTGTTTATCCATTGTAAACAAGTCTTTTGGATTTTGAAAAAGATCAATGAAGCTTAAAACAATCAATCTCAATTGAGCACTTATTTATCATTTGTAATCAAGTCTTCTGATCCTTTAAAAGGATCCACAAAGCTTCCAACAATCAATCACAATTGAGCTCTTGTTTATCCTTTGAAAGCAAGTCTTTTGATCCTCTAAAAGGATCAACAAAGATTCCCACAATCAATCTCAATTGAGCTCTTGTTTATCCTTTACAATCATGTCTTTTGATCCTCTAAAATGATCCACAAAGCTTCCAACAATCAATCTCAATTGAGCACTTGTTTGTCCTTGGTAATCAATACTTTTGATCCTCTGAAAGGATCCACAATGATTCCAATAATTAATCTCAATTGAGCTCTTGTTTATCCATTGCAAACAAGTCTTTTGAATTTTGAAAAAGATCAACGAAGCTTAAAACAATCAATCTCAATTGAGCACTTATTTATCATTTGTAATCAAGACTTCTGATCCTTTAAAAGGAATCACAAAGCTTCCAACAATCAATCTCAATTGAGCTCTTGTTTATCAGCTTTGATAGCAAGTCTTTTGATCCTCTAAAAGGATCAACAAAGATTCGATCAATCAATCTCAAATGAGCTCTTATTTATCCTTTGTAATAAAGTCTTTTGATCCTTTAAAAGGATCCACAAAGCTTCCAACAATCAATCTCATTTGAGCTCTTGTTTATCGTTTGAAAACAAGTCTTTGAATTTATAAAAAGATCCACAAAGCTTCAATTAATCAATCTCAATTGAGCACTTGTTTATCCTTAGTAATCAAGTCTTTTGATCCTCTAAAAGGATCAACAAAGATTTTAACAATCAATCTCAATTGAGCTCTTGTCTAGCCTTTGTAATCAACGCTTTTGATCCTCTAAAAGGATCCACAAAGCTTCCCACAATCAATCTCAATTGAGATCTTATTTATTCTGTGAAAACAAGTCTTTTGATCCTCCAAAAGGATCAACAATGATTCCAACAATCAATCTCAATTGAGCTCTTGTTTATCCTTTGTAATAAGTTTTAATCCTCTAAAAGGATCCACAAAGCTTCCAACAATAAATCTCAATTGAGCTCTTATTTATCCTTTTTAATCAAGTCTTTTGATCCTCTAAAAGGATCCATAAAGCTTCCAACAATCAATATCAATTGATCTCTTGTTTATTCTTTGTAATCAAGTCTTTTGTTACACAAAAAGGATCAACAAAGCTTCCAATAATCAATCTCAATTGAGCACTTGTTTATCCTTTGTAATCAATTCTTTTGATCCTTTAAAAGGATCGACAAAGCTTCCAACAATCAATCTCTACTGAGCACTTGTTTATCCTTTTGTAAACAAGTCTTTTGACCCTCTAAAATGATCCACAAAGCTTACAACAGTCAATCTCAATTGGGCTCTTACATTATCCTTTCAAAGCAAGTCTTTTGATCCTCTAAAAGGATCAACAAAGATTTCAACTATCAATCTCAATTGAGCTCTTGTATTTATCCTTTGTAATCAAGACTTTTGATCCTCTAAAAGGATCCACAAAGTTTCCAAAAATCTATCTCAATTGAGCTTTTGTTTGTCCTTTGTAATTAAGTCTTTTGACCTTCTAATAGGATCCACAGTGATTCCAACAATTAATCTCAATTGAGCTCTTGTTTAACCATTGTAAACAAGTCTTTTGAATTTCAAAAAAGATCCACAAAGCTTAAAACAATCAATCTCAAGTGAGCTCTTGTTTATCCTTTGTAATTAAGTCTATTGATCCTCTAAAAGTATCAACAAAGCTTTCAACAATCAATCTCAATTGAGCACTTGTTTAACCAATGTAAACAAGTCTGTTGATCCTCTAAAAGGATCCACAAAGCTTCCAACAATCAATATCAATTGAGCACTTGTTTATGCTTTGTAATCAAGTCTTTTGTTCCTCAAAAAGGATCAACAAAGCTTCCAACAATCAATCTCAATTGAGCACTTGTTATCTTTTGTAATCAAGTCTTTTGATTATTTAAAAGGATCCACAATGCTTCCAACAATCAATCTCTATTCAGCACTTGTTTATCCTTTGTAAACAAAGTCTTTTTACCATCTAAAAGGATCCACAAAGCTTCCAAGAGTCAATCTTATTTGGGCTCTTACTTTTCCTTTGAAAGCAAGTCTTTTGATCCTCTAAAAGGATCAACTAAGATGTCAACAATCAATCTCAATTGAGCTCTTGTATTCATCCTTTATAATCAAGACTTTTGATCCTCTAAAAGGATCCACAAAGATTCCAACAATCCATCTCAATTGAGCTATTGTTTGTCCTTTGTAATCAAGTCTTTTAATCCTCTAAAAGGATCCACAATAATTCCAGCAATTAATCTCAATTGAGCACCTGTTTATCCATTGTAAACATGATGAGGAACGTGAATCAAGCCTTATCAAGCCTTATTTTGTATGTCCAAGAACAAGTCCAAGCATGGAAGTCAATTGAAGAGGCTAATTTGGTGAATATGATTGTAGTCCGACATGTTTGGGAAAGTTTGAGGGCTTAAATGACATTTTTTGGAAGCAAAAGCCTTAAAAAGTGAGGCCATAAGTTCAAGAATGATTTTGGGGGCCTTTTAATACTAAATGGATGACTTTTGGGGGCCAAAGTGCGCTTTTCAAAAGTGAGCCTTTAGAAAAACGGGATTTGTTCCCCTATTCTCCAAGTTAAAACCGAATGAAAGTCTTGTAACGATCCAAGGCCGGTTGGGACTCTTTCAAAGACCAAAACCGTGTGGAAGTCTTATGGTTTCTCAACTCAAATCTGAACCATACATTCGGCCAAGGCTTATTAGTAGAGTTCTAGTTGTTTTCTTTTTAGTTAGACTTTTAGTTCTAGATTAATTTAAACTCTTATCCTTAGTTAAGTAGGAGTGTTATTCAAAAGCCTATAAATAGGCCTTTTCTTTCATTGTAAAAGAAAGAATTTTGTTATTAAAAATAGTGTGAGTTTAAACTCTTTCTTGACAAACATAATTTGTTAGCATTTTGCAAACTTTGGATTAAGTTTGTGTGATATTCTAATTCGTGGTTCTTAATTAATCAATAATTAAGGGTTTCGAATCGATCAAGGTTCTTAGTTCATTGCGAAACTAAGGGTTGCGATCATCCTTGTGATTGTTATTCAAGTCCTAGGCGTACGTTTCCGCGAGGTAATTCCGAAAGCGTGGTTCCAAGTTCGTTATAACTTGTGGGTCTCGTTGGGAATCACATCATTTGGTATCAGAGCAAAGGCTATTGGTAACAATCTTTCTATCCCTATTTTATTCCTTGTTCTTAAATTTCTCATTCCATAATCCATACACTATCTTATCTACTCATCTTTTTGTGCCACAGAGTTTTCTTCATCTTTTTCTTCTTCAAGCCGTCCCAAAAGAGGCTAGATTACAAAAAGAAAAAAAAAAAAAAACAAGGCAGAATTAGTCCTTATTAATTCGGCCAAGCTGTAGTAAAAAAAAAAAAAAAGAGAGAAAAAACCCAAAATTTCAATTTATCATTTATCCCGTTATTCATTCATTCGTTTTTAATTATTATTCTTGTGACGACCCGAGTACGAGATTCGATGTTGAACCCCAACTCGGAGCGCCAAACCCAAGAAGAACAAAATAAAGCGAGCCACAAAAGCTCGAAACTAAACCAATGCAGCGGGAAACTCAAAACAAGGCAGCGGAATAACAACGGAGCTTAAACTTCAAAGCTCGAAACCAAAACCAGAGCAGCGGAATAACAGATGAACTTGAGCCTCAAAGCTCGATTTACAAAATCCCAACAACATAAATATAACCTCCACGGCTAAACAAGCGCCGGAGAACAACAACAACTACAACACCGCGAGCCAACGCTCGGGAAACACCAATAGTAAAATACCAACGGGCACACGGCCACAACAACTAAGAAAGCTGGAATTTTAACAATAGTACCACGACTCCACAGTCGGCACCAAATACAAGAATAGAAAATACAAGAATCTCTACCCGACATACTAAGTTTACATAACTCGGTTTAACCCACGATCTCACACATACATGAAATAAATATAAAATACTAACTAGATACAACTAGAGGATCTTCGAACTAGAGCCTCACTGCGGAAACGTATCCCGCAACTAAGGAAAACAAATATGGAAGGGATGAGTCGAATGACCCGATAAGCTACTAATGAAACAATATGGCATGGCATTATGCACATAAGAATAACAGGAAAATAAACAGGTTGTAGCACATAAGACAACCAACCCTATACTCACGAGAGGCTCGGTAGCCGCCAACCGTCATGCGGTTGGAGACCACGACCAACATTCGTTCATATAGGAAGCACATAAAATGTAAATAAACACATAAAGGTGGATACGGTGGATTCGAGGTACACCTCCGAAATCCCTTGAAACACTTCCGACCTTATCGCTCCATGAAGCCGTAGTAAACGATCGTCTTGCCGCTCCACGGGCTATAAAGGATGCCTCTGCTGCTATCCCACAAGATAATAATAATAATAGATTCTGCGCCTTGCTCGAAAGCCATAATAAATAAGCGTGCCGTCGATCTTTGGACACATCTCTCAATACCGAACATAAAACATATATAGATGATTGTCTTTGCTGCCGTACACAAATCACGAGAGGACCGGTGCTCGTATCCCCAAATCAAATATAGGTACCCGATCGCGTCAAGCACGATCTACAAGTACCCCCGATAATGTACCCGACCGCGTCCCGCGGTCTACAAGTACCCGTTGTGGACCATTTCTGTATCCACGTCGACGTATCGCTCGATCCCCTACGACCCGAGACAATACGGCTCTAGCCACTTATAGGTATCACAAGGGACCGGTGTCCGTATCCCAATGCATACAAAACAATGTCGACAATGCACGATCGCCGTTTATTCCGTTCAAGCGTGGGACTAGAAAACCCCTACCGTGGCCAACGGTAGGGCGAGGCCCGATGTATTGGCCTTCGGCTATTACGAAGCCCTGCTCCCGCAATAACCGAGCGTCAATACACCTCCAATGCACATATGCCACTGGACTCGATGCAATGCACAAGTAGATGTTTACTTATGCCAAACTAATCTAAGTGTGTTCTATTGAATCACAACTTAATAAACCAAAACGTGATGTGTTCTATTGAATCACAACCCAAAGAAATCAAACCATAATGTGTTCTATTGAATCACATACTAAATCATCATAATGTGCTTGTAAATACTAAACACACAATCAATCATCAAAGTAGGATGATTGTCCTATTGCTTACTAGAACAATCACAAATACCACACATCACCCAAGTCCGCTAACGCTAGACTTAATAACCATAACACATGTAAGCCTACTCGTACTTACAAACATAATTCAATGCGTCACTAACACGTTCAACTTAGGATTTCTACGGTATCCTACGATCACAATACACTCCATCTCATGTATATATAATCCACCTCATTCCCGTCGTATGTTAAATATATTACGACTCCCTACAAGTCCCATTGCCCGAAATGGAACGATAATCAAGGTGTATCATTAACTACCTAGGATATGACCAACTCATCATAAACACGTCGCTCGGTGTGTAGCGACTAAGTCGTTCCCAACGTACGTCACACGTGGCCGTACACAACTCATTAGTAACCTATATGAAGTCACATTTGCCTTTAATAATTAATCAAAGCTTGAGCGTAAGGTGTATATATATTTATAATCCTCCAACCCAAATCAAGTAGTCGCGTGTTCAACAACGTTGACTAAGTCAACCTAACTTAAGTTACTCGATCAAGTCTTATCGATGCGTCATCCCACCTTGTAGGAGACTAAAATATTACTCGTCAACTCATTACACAACGTATAACCTTAACGTCCTATTCGACTCCCCGAAGTCGGTCACAACTAAAGTCTAGCCCATTCAATGTAATATTCGATTCACCATATCCCAACGACTACACTCGGGTCTTTCAAATATTCAAAACATCGGGACAAGCCGTAGCGTCATCCCTACAATCACGAGACTCAATATACTAAAAATCTATTGCTCATAAAAATCTCACGAGTGTACTAAGATTGAAATCTCAACAAGTTATAAATACTTGATATAACTAAAACAAGTCATCGGCGACTATACGGCCGGAACCCAACTATAAAACAAACCCACGAGTCTATAGCTCGGGAAAAACAACAACAACAATGACAATAATAATCACGACACAATCTTGAGGAGTCTCTACTACTCGGAGACAACAATCATCGCAATAACAACAACAACGTGTACACAATGAACTCCACAAGTCTCTAATATTCGGAGACCACAAGATTAACAACAATTCATCAATACCCATCATTTAACATGCTAGAGTATCACATTGAACAAGTATAACATGTAGGGAGTTCATATGCACATAGATAGCACATAAACATCGCGATACTACTATACGATGCTCAAAATCTAAGAAGGAGATTAGTAACTTACAACACAACGCAAATCCTCCACGAATCCAAGGGCTTCGGGTGGAAATGTACTCTTCTACGACCTCTACGCCGCTACGGAGTCCAATCGACGTTCCCAAACTCGAACCAAGCTTGAATCAAGCTTTCTCTCTCTCAAAACTTTACTTTCTCTCTAAAACGTGGGAGATGAGATGAGGTGGTGATTCCTCAACAGATCGGACGATCCATTTGGTTGGAAACGTTCCCTCGTCGCTAGCTACGCTCCGGCGAAGACGGCTCGCAATTCGACTCGAGCGAACGAGATATCGCGAATTCTTCCTCTTCTCTCTCCTTTCTCTCTCTAGACTCTCTCTCTCTATTTTCTGGTTTGGGGGTGAGAATGAGGGAGAAAATAGAGTTGGGTTTTATTATTAATACCATGGGTAAGTATTTGGTCCAATCCCGGGCTTGTTTGAGCATTTTAAACCACTTAAAAATGTTAAAAACCGAGAAAGACCGGACGGACGAGAGACGGGCCGGGCGATCGCCCGCCTAATCAAGGCGATCGCTTTGTACTCGGTCACGGGCGATCGCTTTGTCTTCCCAGGCGATCGCTTTGTGTCCAGATTCTTGAACTCTCCGAAAATGCCAAACACCCCGAAATGGTTCTAAATGATCCCGAAGTGATTCTAAGTCTTTGGGAAGGTCGAAATACTCGAGAAAGGTTCCCGAAAGGTCCGAAAACAACGCTAGAAGTTCAACGTAACATTCACGTAATAACCATATAAAGGTTTGAGTACCAATCGAGCCATACGAGACACCCGGAATGAGTCGGCGTGCGAGTTAACGACAAGATCGACGTGATCATTAGTCGTGAAGAAGTCTTAACCAAGGTTAGGTCAAAGGGATGGGGAAAATGAACACGTACACGGATGTTACAGCACGGTCGAGGATAGTCTAAAATGAAGAAAGGAACAAAGCGCAACTCACCACGAGTTAAACGCGGTCAAATACGGTTCTCGACTCAACATGTCACGCTTAACAAGCATGACACCTCACTCTCGAGGGTTTTAAGGTTGATAAGAAATGATTATGAGTTAACCGGGAAGGAAGTAGGGTCGGGGTGTTACATCCTCTCCCCTTAAAGAATTCGGCCGCGAATTCAAGGATCAACATTCACGGGGAAAACATACATCATAACAAGGCTACACCATCGCCTACGTAATCGTACTCCTAGGCAAAGGAGCACAAGTCCAACAAATAAAGGGAGTTGGTCCAAGTTAGAGGTCATTAACCTCAAGTAGTGTACACATGCGAAATATCTAACGAATAGATATAATTTCGAGACATGAGAAATCTCGGGGTTTCATTACGAGACCAACAACCGTCTCTAGTCAAGTCCAAGTTCGAGTATACTTCAAAGTGTCATAACTCCTTTCGAACACATACCACCACCACGCTTCCGCGCTAAACAAATCTCCACTTCCCGTGGTACAACTCTCAACGATCACTCACGGAAATCCGCGATCAATTAAGTCGGGCTAACACAACCTTAAGGTTCCAAGGTTACACGTAGACGTCCTATCATCAAGGAAATAGGCTTGAATCAAAGGGTGCAATAAATGCAACACCTCGGAGTCACGCGAGTCATAGGACTCGTCGTGCATAACGATACTACCGGCTACATCCAAAGTCGACAAAATAAAGGGTCAACGAAATCGCAAGTCAACATGCTCGCGATGCGACTACTCATGTCAATAAGTCACAAAGTCAACATAAATGATAATAAGAGTTTCAAACTCTAAATACATTCGATGGAACGGATCGGTATCTTGGGACACCAATACCATATACTACACATGCTAGCGAAACATAGAGTGTAACACACTCTCAATGATTACATCCACGGATCAACTACAAGATATAATATTCTAACGAACGAGTACCCAATCGAGTACAAAAGGTAGTCGATAACAAGGAGACAAATAAATAATAGAATAAGTCACGATGAACATGACTCTTACGGATTCAATTACAAGGTCTCACCTCTAACCTTGACTCGCTCTATTGGAGTCTTGGGTCGGTGCAGGAGGGTTCGGTGGGGACACTTGCTCCACTCGGGGTGTCTCACCTAGGGCCACATTCAGTTGGTCCTCAAGTTCTCTCAGTTCTCGCAGTGCGTGTCTGAGTTGAAATACGGTCGGATGCATAACCGACATCCTTGCGGTCTTTCTAGTTCGCGCCATCGCTACGGGCATACAATAGAGACGTTAAATCTCTAATGGGAAGTGAAACACATTAAGTGAATCAACGGAGGCATACTTATCAATATAACGTTCTAAACTCTCAACCCAACACATATAACATGCATGTAGGGTCCTAATGATAACCATCTCACTATGCCAAAGGGCACATGCGCAAGGTGACACGATCTATTCGTATCGCAAAAGTCTATAAGGCAAGACTGAATTAATACAATGTATCCAGTCTACATCACGTCGCATACAATATAGTAACCACACGCTCACCGCCGAGGTGACAAATCAATTCGATACCTCTAAGGCGAAACAAACATATAACACACGTGACAATATACAAGTCACAAGGGCTAATAGCATACCCGAAATACTCATGTTCAACTAAGCACAACGGCTCGGACAATATCAAATCAAATCAAACCAATACACGAGAAACGATACACAATCCAAACACAAGGTACACAACTTGTTCAAGCATACTATTCCATTTACTTGTCCATTCCGGTTGGTAATAGGGTCGACAATTTCTATCTATCATGCTATCAACTTAGTCTTGACGAATATCTCTTGACAACCAAATCGGGGCCCTTCGAAGTGGCTTCAAAAGCTACCGTCACTAGGGCGTTAGGGACAAGTGATTACAAATATGCCCTTAGAATCGGTCTCATGCACATAAGTATCAAATACAAGCAAATGCACTGTGTGACACAATGTCTCTAGTATGTACAAATGTCGCATTCCATGATGTGATATGCAAGAATAAAGTGTCTAAGTTAGTACGGACTCATATACTCGCACTATCGTAACCCGACACTCCACGATAAACACTAGTGGATTCGTGACCCAGAATCTCGGGTCTTCCACCTCTATTTCCTCAGATGATCGCTAATGTCAAGCCTAAGACGTTCCCTAAAACCTCTCGACTATACTCCTCAGAATCAACGAGACAACCTACAATGGTCAAATCTCGCTACTAAACTTATCAAGCGACTCACACTTAGTCGTCAACATTCTAGCGAGAACTTACAGCGCACTCACCGATTCTCCAAGAAAAACAACCGACTACAACCGTTAGTCTCCGCTCTCATGAGCGTAAGAACCTAACTAATTCAGTCCTACATGGACCATCACTATAATTTACCAATATCCAAGGTAAACCTAACACAAAACTCGACGTTAAACGCTAAACCCAATACCCAAATCACCTAAGCCGAGGATCCTATCTGGCGGACAGCTAACAAGCTCGATACCAGCGTGACGACCGAGTACGAGATTCGATGTTGAACCCCAACTCGGAGCGCCAAACCCAAGAAGAACAAAATAAAGCGAGCCACAAAAGCTCGAAACTAAACCAATGCGAAACTCAAAACAAAGCGGAATAACAACGGAGCTTAAACTTCAAAGCTCGAAACCAAAACCGGCGGAATAACAAATGAACTTGAGCCTCAAAGCTCGATTTACAAAATCCCAACAACATAAATATAACCTCCACGGCTAAACAAGCGCCGGAGAACAACAACAACTACAACACCGCGAGCCAACGCTCGGAAACACCAATAGTAAAATACCAACGGGCACACGGCCACAACAACTAAGAAAGCTGGAATTATAACAATAGTACCAGGCACGACTCACGAGTCGGCACCAAATACAAGAATAGAAAATACAAGAATCTCTACCCGACATACTAAGTTTACATAACTCGTTTAACCCACGATCTCACACATACATGAAATAAATATAAAATACTAACTAGATACAACTAGAGGATCTTCGAACTAGAGCCTCACTGCGAAACGTATCCGCAACTAAGGAAAACAAATATGGAAGGGATGAGTCGAATGACCCGATAAGCTACTAATGAAACAATATGGCATGGCATTATGCACATAAGAATAACAGGGAAAATAAACAGGTTGTAGCACATAAGACAACCAACCCTATACTCACGAGAGGCTCAGTAGCCGCCAACCGTCATGCACTGGTTGGAGACCACGACCAACATTCGTTCATATAGGAAGCACATAAAATGTAAATAAACACATAAAGGTGGATACGGTGGATTCGAGGTACACCTCCGAAATCCCTTGAAACACTTCCGACCTTATCGCTCCATGAAGCCGTAGTAAACGATCGTCGCCGCTCCACGGGCTAAAGGATGCCTCTTGCTATCCCACAAGATAATAATAACAATAGATTCCTGCGCCACTGCTCCAGAAAGCCATAATAAATAACTGTGCCGTCGATGCTGGACACATCTCTCAATACCGAACATAAAACATATATAGATGATTGTGCTGCTGCTGCCGTACACAACTCACAGAGGGACCGGTGCTCGTATCCCCAAATCAAATATAGGCACCCGATCGCGTCAAGCACGATCTACAAGTACCCAACCGATAATGTACCCGACCGCGTCCCGCACGGTCTACAAGTACCCGTTGTGGACCATTTCCTGTATCCACGTCGACGTATCGCTCGATCCCCTACGACCCGAGACAATACGGCTCTAGCCACTTATAGGTATCACAAGGGACCGGTGTCCGTATCCCAATGCATACAAAACAATGTCGACAATGCACAGTCGCCGTTTATTCCGTTCAAGCGTGGGACTAGAAAACCCCTACCGTGGCCAACGGTAGGGCGAGGCCTGTATTGGCCTTCGGCTATTACGAGCCCTGCTCCCGCAATAACCGAGCGTCAATACACCTCCAATGCACATATGCCAGCTGGACTCGATGCAATGCACAAGTAGATGTTTACTTATGCCAAACTAATCTATGTGTGTTCTATTGAATCACAACTTAATAAACCAAAACGTGATGTGTTCTACTGAATCACAACCCAAAGAAATCAAACCATAATGTGTTCTATTGAATCACATACTAAATCATCATAA
This sequence comes from Platycodon grandiflorus, assembly GCA_016624345.1. Taxonomy (NCBI): domain Eukaryota; kingdom Viridiplantae; phylum Streptophyta; class Magnoliopsida; order Asterales; family Campanulaceae; genus Platycodon; species Platycodon grandiflorus. The sequence continues at coordinate 510,414 of CM028367.1, forward strand.
TGTGCTTGTAAATACTAAACACACAATCAATCATCAAAGTAGGATGATTGTCCTATTGCTTACTAGAACAATCACAAATACCACACATCACCCAAGTCCGCTAACGCTAGACTTAATAACCATAACACATGTAAGCCTACTCGTACTTACAAACATAATTCAATGCGTCACTAACACGTTCAACTTAGGATTTCTACGGTATCCTACGATCACAATACACTCCATCTCATGTATATATAATCCACCTCATTCCCGTCGTATGTTAAATATATTACGACTCCCTACAAGTCCCATTGCCCGAAATGGAACGATAATCAAGGTGTATCATTAACTACCTAGGATATGACCAACTCATCATAAACACGTCGCTCAGTGTGTAGCGACTAAGTCGTTCCCAACGTACGTCACACGTGGCCGTACACAACTCATTAGTAACCTATATGAAGTCACATTTGCCTTTAATAATTAATCAAAGCTTGAGCGTAAGGTGTATATATATTTATAATCCTCCAACCCAAATCAAGTAGTCGCGTGTTCAACAACGTTGACTAAGTCAACCTAACTTAAGTTACTCGATCAAGTCTTATCGATGCGTCATCCCACCTTGTAGGAGACTAAAATATTACTCGTCAACTCATTACACAACGTATAACCTTAACGTCCTATTCGACTCCACTGAAGTCAGTCACAACTAAAGTCTAGCCCCTTCAATGTAATATTCGATTCACCATATCCCAACGACTACACTCGGGTCTTTCAAATATTCAAAACATCGGGACAAGCCGTAGCGTCATCCCTACAATCACGAGACTCAATATACTAAAAATCTATTGCTCATAAAAATCTCACGAGTGTACTAAGATTGAAATCTCAACAAGTTATAAATACTTGATATAACTAAAACAAGTCATCGGCGACTATACGGCCGGAACCCAACTATAAAACAAACCCACGAGTCTATAGCTCGGGAAAAACAACAACAACAATGACAATAATAATCACGACACAATCTTGAGGAGTCTCTACTACTCGGAGACAACAATCATCGCAATAACAACAACAACGTGTACACAATGAACTCCACAAGTCTCTAATATTCGGAGACCATAAGATTAACAACAATTCATCAATACCCATCATTTAACATGCTAGAGTATCACATTGAACAAGTATAACATGTAGGGAGTTCATATGCACATAGATAGCACATAAACATCGCGATACTACTATATGATGCTCAAAATCTAAGAAGGAGATTAGTAACTTACAATACAACGCAAATCCTCCACGAATCCAAGGGCTTCGGGTGGAAATGTACTCTTCTACGACCTCTACACCGCTACGGAGTCCAATCGACGTTCCCAAACTCGAACCAAGCTTGAATCAAGCTTTCTCTCTCTCAAAACTTTACTTTCTCTCTCTAAAACGTGGGAGATGAGATGAGGTGGTGATTCCTCAACAGATCGGACGATCCATTTGGTTGGAAACGTTCCCCTCGTCGCTAGCTACACTCCGGCGAAGACGGCTCGCAATTTCGACTCCGAACGAACGAGATATCGCGAATTCTTCCTCTTCTCTCTCTCCTTTCTCTCTCTAGACTCTCTCTCTCTATTTTCTGGTTTGGGGGTGAGAATGAGGGAGAAAATAGAGTTGGGTTTTATTATTAATACCATGGGTAAGTATTTGGTCCAATCCCGGGCTTGTTTGAGCATTTTAAACCACTTAAAAATGTTAAAACCGAGAAAGGAAACCGGACGAGCAGAGACGGGCGGGCGATCGCCCCTAATCAAGGCGATCGCTTTGTACTCGGTCACAGGGCGATCGCTTTGTCTTCCCCAGGGCGATCGCTTTGTGTCCAGATTCTTCGAACTCTCCGAAAATGCTCCGAAACACCCCCGAAATGGTTCTAAATGATCCCGAAGTGATTCTAAGTCTTTGGGAAGGTCGAAATACTCGAGAAAGGTTCCCGAAAGGTCCGAAAACAACGCTAGAAGTTCAACGTAACATTCACGTAATAACCATATAAAGGTTTGAGTACCAATCGAGCCATACGAGACACCCGGAATGAGTCGGCGTGCGAGTTAACGACAAGATCGACGTGATCATTAGTCGTGAAGAAGTCTTAACCAAGGTTAGGTCAAAGGGATGGGGAAAATGAACACGTACACGGATGTTACAGCACGGTCGAGGATAGTCTAAAATGAAGAAAGGAACAAAGCGCAACTCACCACGAGTTAAACGCCAGTCAAATACGGTTCTCGACTCAACATGTCACGCTTAACAAGCATGACACCTCACTCTCCGAGGGTTTTAAGGTTGATAAGAAATGATTATGAGTTAACCAGGAAGGAAGTAGGGTCGGGGTGTTACAATTCTATTCTTGCTTTCATTGTGGATTGCATCCTACATTGAAAAAAAAAAAAAAGTGGAGCATATTGGAGGATATGTTAGATACCTTTCATTCCCGTTGTACAATCAAAGGAAGGGTTTGTAATCTAACTATTGATGGATATAGTGATACTAATAATTTGGTGAGTACAAAAGTTATTGACAAGTTGGGTATTCATGTCCAAAGGCTTCTTTACCCTTACAAGTGGCTGCATGAAGGTCGAGCAATTAAGGTGACTAAACAAGCACTAATTTCTTTTTCTATTGGGGATTATAAAGATGAAATTTGGTGTGATGTGATGCCATCGCAAGTTGAGCAATTGGTACTAGGTCTACCGTGGGTACTTGATCGTCGAGTTAAGCATGATGGATTCACCAACAGTTTTTCTTTTGTATCCAATCAAAAGAAATTCACTCTTGTACCTTTGTCCCCAATGGAGCCCCATGAAAGAGAAAGATTTGAGAGTGAGCAAAATGTTGAGAAAGAAACACATGAAAGAGAGAAGCTTGAGAAAGAAACACTTGAAAGAGAGACGCTTGAGAGAGAAAAGATAGCGAGAGAGAGGTGTGAGAAAGAGAATGTTGAGAGAGTGAAAAGTGAGAGAAAAGTAGAAGAGGGAGAAAAAGAAAGTGAGAGTTTTATTTTATATACTAATGATGTTCACATTATTTTCTCTAGCTTTGTTCCATCTATCTCACAGGAATATTCAAATGAGAGGCATGTTTGTTCAATCAAATTCATCAAGATGTTTCCTTACCTCATTCAATACAAGCAAGGTGACGATTCGAGGACGAATCCTTTCGAAGAAGGGGAGAATGATGAGGAACGTGAATCAAGCCTTATCAAGCCTTATTTTGTATGTCCAAGAACAAGTCCAAGCATGGAAGTCAATTGAAGAGGCTAATTTGGTGAATATGATTGTAGTCCGACATGTTTGGGAAAGTTTGAGGGCTTAAATGACATTTTTTGGAAGCAAAAGCCTTAAAAAGTGAGGCCATAAGTTCAAGAATGATTTTGGGGGCCTTTTAATACTAAATGGATGACTTTTGGGGGCCAAAGTGCGCTTTTCAAAAGTGAGCCTTTAGAAAAACGGGATTTTGTTGCATAATTAGCCTAGATTTGCTTGAATCCATAACCTAAGTCTAAGACAAGGTGACTAATGGGCCTGCGTGTCTGTTAGAGTGGCAACTTGTACTTAGACATAGCTTGAATAGCCTAGGATTGCTTATTGTAAGTAGCCTTGAAGAAGATAGCCTATAGGACTTCGGACGTCCTCTGCACAATAGGCAAACAATGCATCAGCAGTCTTTCGTTTGAATATCGGACAAGCTCATATCAGCCAAGCCTCATCAGCAATGTTGAAGAACCTCAAGAACGTCGATAAGAGCTGCCGAAGACATGTCCCGATTTGAGGCTTTCATTGACTTCGATGCAACGTTAACACGCAAATCACATTCAATGAAGGTTTCCATTCTTGGCATACACTCGAAAAGGACATTCCTCCCGCAAGCACACCGCCTATTTTTAGCAAAGTGTCGAGACGGACGCAAGCTACGGGCCGGCCTATCGAGTCAACAACCGATTAGAGCATTAATTGCTCTTAAATTCAAATTAGAAGACCACCAACGGCTCCAAGCTTCCTCCTACATATAAAAGGAGACTCCATTGCTGCATTTAACATACTTCAACAACTACAACTCGAATCTTCATAGTCTTCAAGTTCTTAAAGCTTAAACGTCCTATGCATACTTCATTGAAGAGCTTCATACTTAGACTCTAGTCCATTAAAGCTCTTCATTGATTGCAACACCTAGCTTTTCATAGCTCACTAGAATTGTATCTTATTGATATCAATTCTCCCACACAAACACTTGGTCAACAAAATTTTTGTACACAATCCATTAGAGATTTAGTTTGTAAAATATCTAGTGGAAAAACTTAGTACACGATTTTCAAATCCAAAGTTGACCACTTTGGTTGTGGACGTAGCACTTATTTATAAGTGTGAACCATATTAAATATTCTGTCTCTTTTTGTGTGATTGTGATTTGATTGTGTTGCTTTAAATTTCAGTTTTCTGTTGAAGCTCGATCTTGTCTGCCAAGATCGGCCATTCTCAACTTGTCTGTGCTTCACAAGACTTCCGTGCAAAATTTTTAAAACCCTAGTGAAGTAAGATTTTTGAATCAATTTCAAAAATTGGACATAGGCTATTCAACCCCCTTCTAGCCTATATAGAGCAACCTTGGACCTAACAATTGGTATCGAGCTTAACTCTTTGAAAACTAGTTTTTCCGAGATTAACCTCTTGAGAGATTAAAGATCATGGCTGCTCACCAAATGTTGGAAACCTCAAACGTGAACCATTGTCTGTCTTGGATGAAGTTCACTTTGACATCTGGAAAGATAAAGTCAAAAGACATATGAATTCAATTGACAAACGTTTGTGGAAATGTGTCACGAGATGGACCCGAATTCCAATGAAGCCTAATACAGCGGCCGCGGTAGATCCAAGCTGCGCACGAAGTACCAAAGCCGAAGAAGAGTGGGATGATGAAGACGAAAGAATGATGCTCGGATGGAAAGGCCATCAACATCATTACCAGTGTGTTGATATAAGTACTTATCGAGATTATCAACTTGGACACGACAAAGGAGATGTGGGAAGCCATCCTTGAATATCTTGAAGGTGATGGCGAGACAAAGAACAACAAATTATATACTGCATCCGAAGTTTGACTCCTTCAAAAGGATCCCAAAGAGTCTCTGCGAAGTGCCTATGACAGATTCTATGAGGTAGTCAACTCTTGCTATTCATTAGGAAAGAAGTATGAAAAGAAAGAAATAAACATGAGATTTCTAAATGCACTAGGCGTCTATGGCATGTTAAAATCACGCCATGAAAGAGTCAAAAGATTTAAACAAATTGACTCTTAGAAACCTTTATGCTAGTCTTTCGGTTTATGAGCTTGAAATCCAACAAGCTCAAGAAATGGAAAAGAGTTTTAAAAACTTGTCCTTACCGGCCATGTCTCTGAACCTTCTGTTCAAAACCCGATGAAACACCTTCTACTTCCGGTGAAGATGATGATATTCTTTCGACGAAGCCTTTGCTATGTTTGTAAAGAAATATCAACGTTTCAAAAGGTTTAATAAACCATCATCACATAGGCGGTCTTCTCACAAAGCGCCGTTCCTTATAAAACAAGCTCAACCAAAACATTCGCTCCTTATAAATCGAGACCATCAAAAGGATAATGAGCTAGTTTGTTTTAAGCTGTAGGAAACCAGGCCATTTTGCCTCTAAATGTCCAAAGCCAAAGTATGAATTTTATAAGAAACGTCCGAAACTAAATTTCAAAAACAAAAAGGGATGGTGGTGAAGACATTGATGAAAGCAATCTGCCTACATGGTGTGACACCGACACGATGAGGATGACTCTTGTGACTTTCTTTGAAGAAGCCAACATATGCCTTATGGCCAGGAGTCACCACATGATTCGGTGAGGTCACTACCATTTCAACAAGATGACAGTGATGATGATGATGAGCTCAATGAACCATCAAAGGGAGAGCTCATCAAAGCTAACAAAGACATCTTTGGAAGAGTTTTCAAAATTCAAAGCGCCTATGTGAAATTAGCCAAGAAGCATGAACTAGCTGTCTCGAGAAATCAACCTTGATGTCTAAGATCAAAGATCTTGATAGACGCAAGTGAAAGTATCAAATTGCAAAAAGAGAACAAAGCTTTGATGAAAAAGTGGACTTCCTACTTGAACACATCAAGAAGATAAATTCGAGAAAGATGACCTTCAAAAGGTTGTCAATACTTGGAATAACTCTAAAGGAAACTTTGATACCATTCTCTCAAACCGAAAACTTTAGATGACAAAGCGGTATTGGTTTCCAAAGTGAGTTCAAAGTAGGTAGTTCTTCTAGTTCTCAAAAGGATGAGACATCGAAGTGATTCTTTGAAGAATTGGTTGTAGGAGTTTCTTATGACCAGTCTCCCAAAGGCAAGGACTTGGCTTTAACAAAGTTCCTTTTGTTTATCCCAAGAACACAAAAGACAAGTCCAAAAGAAAGCAATCGCCAATGACTCTGCTAATAGTGAGTCGAGCAACTAAAACGCCATTAGTCACCCTAAGAAAACAGGGATGACTAATAGCAAGTCTAGGAATTCTCGGCTCAAACCTATTAAATTTGTCAAAGGCAAGGCTGCTGATCCCAACACGCCTATAAAAGGGTAAAAGAAGTGAATTCTGAGATAAAAAGCTTAAAGGACATGTGCTGTAAATACAAAATCTTTTGATAAGAGGTCTACCTATGGTAAACCTAACATCAACAAGAAAAGGCATTATCGGCCTAAGTCCTATAGGCCAATTATCGCGAAAGATCATTCCAAAGCTGCGATATTAAGAAGCCTCAAAAGAAATCATTACTCATGTTGAAGGATTTCACAAATGCTCTTTCGCAAATGCCATGGTCATGAGATTCATGAATGCCTTCGAGATTCACACCTAAATCTAGAGGATTTACTCCTCCAAAGGTTAAACAAGTGTGGATCCCAAAAGGTTGCTAACCTTGAGGACCCAAAAATAAAAGGGGACCATATTCTTAAATGTCTATATTTCAGAATGCTTCATGGTGTCAATGAAGAAGAGAAAGATCTATGGTATCTAGACAGTGGATGCTCAAAGCATATGATGGTGATCCAAATCTTCTTTCAAGCATTGTTGAAGCAAAGGTCCCTCGGTCATATTTGGAGATAACTCAAAGGGAAGACCATTGGTTATGGAAGTATAATCGAGGCAATCTCTCCATCAACAAAGTCTCTCTAGTTGAAGGTTTAAAGCACAATCTGCTAAGCATATCACAATTCGTGATAAAGGGCTAACATGTCGTTTTCCTCAAGTCAATGTCTCATAAAGGACAATGAGACATGTTCAACTATCTGACGGGGTTCGAAAAGGGAATGTCTATCTTTGTTGACCTAAATCTTTGTTGGAAGAAAATCAAATCTTTGCTTGGTTGCTAGGTCATCAACGACAACTGGTTGTGGCACAAAAGGCTTAGTCATCTCAATTTCAAATACTGGAGAAGCTATCAAAAGACAATCTAGTTGTCGGTTTGCCTAAAATATCACTGAATCACACGGTCTGCAGAGCATGTCAACTGGGCAAACTACATAAATCTTCCTTCAAAAGCAAGCCTTGCCTATCAACAACCGGACCTCTACGGCTCTTGCACATGGATCTGTTTGGACTGTAACTACTACAAGTCTTGGTGGCGCAAGTATACTCTTGTGGTAGTTGATGATTACTCAAGATTTACTTGGGTAGAAATGATGTCCTCCAAAGATGAAGCATATGACATCATTCTTGAACTCTTGAAGACTACAAACTCGAAGCTGGATGATATCTCGATGTCGGATCGGACAATGGAACGAGTTCAAGAACAATGGTGTTGCCAAATATTGTGATGACCATGGAATTGGTCACAATTTCTCTGCGGTTGGCACACCTCAACAAAATGGAGTTCTTTGAAAGGAAGAACAGAACTCTCATTGAAGCGGGAAAGACAATGATTCTGAAGCCAAGCGCCTATGTATTTCGGGCCGTGAACACCGCTGCTTCACACAAAACAGTCCATCATAAATAAATTTCATAACAAAACTCCATATGAAATATGGAGAGGCGAAACTCCCAACATTGGATTCTTTAAAATATTTGGTTGTAAATGCTATGTTCTTTACAATGGTAGAGAACATAGAGGTAAGTTTGAATCCAAAAGTGATGAAGGAATTTTTCGGGATATGCCAAGTTTTCAAAAGCATACGAGTTTATAATAAAACTTCACTTAGAGTTGTTGAATCGTACATGTTTCTTTTGATGAATTTGATTTCATTGGGCCACATTTGGCTCCTAAGGTTACTAATGATTCGATGAATATGAGACAGTGCGAACGGCCTAATCCCAGATCTGCGATCCTCCTTCTTCACAAGATCTTCCAAGAGTCAACTGTTAGAATCCTCAAACGAACCAACAAATGAACACTCGAAAACCCGAATCCCCTTTGCCTTCCACACCGAAGTCATACAACCTACCTTGGAATTAACCTACCCTTTAGAAAACCAAGCTTCAATTACTTCTACTTCTCAAGAATCCAACTCTGCCGATACAATAGGACAAGTTCAACTGCGAAGTTAGGGAAGTAAAAGATCATCCTATCACTCAAATCATTGGAGATCTTAATCTTTGGTGTTCAAACTAGACAAGCTTCAAGAAACGAATGCATGTATTCTACGCATTTGTATCTAACATTGAACCCAAAAGATTGATGAAGCTCTGGAAGATCCAAGTGGGTGGAAGCTATGCAAGAAGAGCTAAACCAATTTGACAGATGCCAAGTCGGTCACTAGTCCCTAGGCCTAAAGGACAAGCGGTTATTGGCACAAAGTGGGTTTTCGAAACAAAATGGATGAAAACGGCAACATTACAAGAAACAAGGCAAGGCGGTAGCCCAAGGATACGACGGGAGGAGGGTATTGACTATGATGAGACATTTGCCCTGTTGCAAGATTAGAGGCTATCGATTATTCTTGGCCTATGCCTCTTACAAGGACTTCAAAGTTTATCAAATGGATGTAAAGAGTGCATTTCGAATGGAGAACTTCAAGAAGAAGTCTATGTTGAGCAACCACCTGGGTTCATAGACTGTTCAAGAAGAGAAGATGTCTACAAGCTAAGGAAAGCCCTTTATGGACTCAAACAAGCTCCAAGAGCCTGGTATGAGACCCTTTCAAAGTTCTTGATATCTCAAGGCTTTGTAAGAGGTCAAATTGACACTACTCTTTTCATTATGAAACATAAAGGTCATTCCTTACTTGTTCAAATATATGTTGATGATATTATCTTTGGTTCTACTAATGAAAATCTTTGCAAAAGGTTTGAAAAGCTTATGCGAGTAAATTTGAGATGAGCATGATGGGAGAGCTCAACTTTTTCCTTGGTCTTCAAATTCAACAAAGTTCAAATGGTATCTTCATCAATCAAGCCAAATATGCAAAGGATGTCATCAAGAAATTTGGTCTTGAGAATGCAAACGACTTGGACTCCTATGGCTACTAAGCGCCATCTTGACAAAGATGAGAAGGGCAAGAAAGTGGACATGACTCTCTGAGGCATGATTGGTTCACTTTTATACTTAAGCTAGTAGTACGATATCATGTTTCTTTGTTTGTGTTTGTGCTAGGTTTCAAGCGATCCAAAGGAGTCTCACCTACAAGCGGTCAAAAGAATCATCGGATATCGATAGATACTCCCAATTTGGGAATCGGTATCCTAGAGATTCATCTTTTAATCTTATAGGCTATTCGATGCTGATTTTGCTGCATGTAAAGTTGAGGAAAAGCACAAGTGGGACATGTCAATTCTTAGGAAATAGACTTGTCTCATGGGCCGAAGAAGCAAACCTCTGTTTCAACTTCAACAAGCGAAGCGAATACATAGGCTGGTAGCTGCTCAACCTGTGGATCAAACGGCAACTAGTGGACTATGAGATCAAAGCGATGATTGTCCTATAATGTGTGACAACACATCGCAATTTCGATCTCTCAAAATCTGTCATGCACTCCAAAACAAAGCACATTGATGTGAGATATCACTTTCTTAAAGATCATGTTGAAAAAGGTAACATCGGCATGCAATATGTGCCTACAGAGAATCGGGTAGCGACATCTTCACAAAACCACTTGATTCAACCAGGTTTGCATATTTAAGAGGAGAGCTTGGTATGCTTGACCTCAATCCTTAATCCTTTCTAGCTAAATTCTTTAAGTTATTTCATAAGCTGTTATTAAACGCCTATGTGATCGGCCGATCTCAACTCGAGTAAATAGACAACCTTGGGTAAGTGTCTATCTCACATCGGCTCTTCGATAAAATAGGCGGACTCGATAATATAGGAAGACTTAAGGGCGCCATACGTACGGTGACTCATCGGGTAATAAATGCGGACTTCAAATTTTATCAAATTCCATTTAGTGGCTGTGTCGAGGTATAAAAGGGTAAAATGTACGGTAACTCTTCACAACTCTCAACAACCGCCATTTTCAACTTTCAAAAACCTCTCAAGCTTCCAATCGTAATCCTCTCAAATCTTCTCAAACCTCCAAAATCTCAAGTTTTCTACTTAAAATCATCAATGGTAAGGATTTCTACACCTTCTTGATTCATTTAAATCCAGTTTTAGGTCTTGTTTTGACCTAATTTAAGTTTTAAAAGCGTCCGCCATTGATGAAGCGTGCTATATTGCGATTGTTGCTTGAATCATGCATTTGGGTGTAAAATGTGTTGTAGAGATTCTGTGGTACTATGTTTTCGTTTATATCGGTTTGTTTGCTTGAATCGACAAACTCGGTAGATATTTGAAAACCGGATGATGAACTGTTCTTATATTTTGGTTCAATTTGTCTATATTTTGGGTTTTGATCGAACATTACTTGTTTATGTTAATATCTGCGATTGCATGATTATCTGCGATTCTTGCATATCTGCCGATTTCTATATATCTTTGTTCTCACATCTGCCGATTATGTAGGGAAAGTCTAAATCCTCAAAGGCGCTGCCACCACTTCATCTTCCGCCTCGCAAAGCCAACCAGGGTGCATTGGGTGCCGAGCTCCCAGGACCCTTCCCGGTCAAGTTATCACCCGGGATGACTATCGACATAGACTCCATCATTTGCACATCGCCGGTGATGCCTTCTAAAAGATTTGGTGAGTGTGGACTTCTCCCCTGTTCCAACTCAACGACACCCACTACAACTATCTAGCGAGGAATTCTATACAAGGATGATTACGCCTCCTCCTCCGCTAATGCCTCGAGCCGGTCAACTTAAGCTATATCAAGGGCTACATCGAGGCCACTACATCAAGTTGACCTACAAGGATGTTGGAGAAATCCTTGGGCCTGTTGAAGGCAAATTGGACTTGACCGATGCCGAATCGGCACTTGCTGGGAGATGATGAGGGGTGCCCAACGGAGAGGTTTTCCGAGATGTCTAGGAACCTCTTCCCGAGAACCCCTATCATATCGGCCATCGCTCGACAAGAGCATTTTATTCAAAAATGGCTCGAGGGACATCTTCACCTCCCAACGGTGATGTGGACCAAGGCGTGGTCCTTCGCAAGCAACTCAACCGGGCAAAGATCATCTTTTCAATGCTATCCCGAGCGTTCTTTGAAGTCCAAGCTCACCCGTCCATGAAGAGGCCCTTTGTCGGGGTTATCAATGTCATCCTCCGCCGTTATGAGGAGATTGATGAGCTGGTCGCTTCGACGACCTCATCAAGGTGTCCAACACCTACGTCTTCACGGTCAACAACATCACCCGCTATAGGGATGATATGGCCAAAAGGACAACCAACGCGCTGCCGCTGCTTCCTGCACTCGCTGCTTGCTATCGGTGGCCCTCTACCCAAGCCGGCAAGGGTAAGAGGAAGGTCACCTACACCGCCGGGTTACCTGAGGAGGAGGAGCCTACACCCATTGGGGGCTGAACATTTTGACCTCAGCAGGCTGGACCATGACCCATATGAGCCTGCTGAGCCTCCTACCAAAAAGCCTAAACACTCTCCCTCTCTCACCCCAAAACTCAAACAAACCAGAAACTCGCTCAAAGGCGTGTTGAGAAGGACCCATCAACCTTCCAACCGGTGACCTCTCCAAACCCTCTAAACCTACCTCCCATTCCTCCAAACCCAAAACCAAACAAACCCTCCTACCCACGGACGAATCATTTGGCCTTCCTAAGGTCTCATCCACACCAACCGTTTCTCCATTTTGTTCCTCCACCAGTTCCCACCACAACATCTCAATCACCAACTTCTGCCTCTTCCACTCCTACTAAGTCCAAGCATGGCAAACGTTTTAAAAAGAGTGCAAAGAAGAAGGTACATTTTGTGGGAACTGCCGATGAAACCTCTTCTCCTCCACCTTCTCCACCTTCACCACCTCTGCCTACTACCACTACCACCTCACCTTCTTCCTCACCTCCTCCATCTGCTCCCATCCAAACAACCACCACACAAGAGCCATCATCTCACCTGCCACCTCTTCTCAACCACCATCCTCCAAACGACCTATCTCTCCTCTTCGACCGCCTACTCCCAAACGCCTCAAAACCAATCCCTATAACCACCTACACCCGAGGTGCGAGCTCGCTGTCCTTCGAGACAGGCCTAAACCCAACCCTGCCGACTCTGACCCTTTCTTAGCCACCCTTGACTACCCCAAGAGATTTCCCTGTCAGCCTATGTCTGCAGGTGAAATCATCTTTCAATGGGGTGCCTACTATGACCCTCTTCCTCCTGCCTGGTCACAACTCTTCTTCTCCCACAACTCAGCGGTTCAAGATCTTATGATCTTCAACCAATGGGTTGCAATCCATAAAGACCTAGGCCTTCCCCTTCCAACCAAATCGGACATCTCCCCCTTCCTCTCTCTGCCTAAACCCCCAGTCTTCACCATTATCTGCCATCCTTCCATCCTTTTTCACCCCGTGGTCTACAGCTTCATTGATGTAGTCACAACTTTCCTTGGCTTCAACCCTCTCATCCCTCTTCTCTTCCTTTCTCCTAGCCTTTCCCCTTTCTTTTCTCCTCCCCCTTTCTTCATTCACCCCTTTCCTATGTCATCTACATAGAAAGGCTCTTCCTGTTCCTCGCGTCTTTCTAGCCTTCCTTCTCCCTCTATTGATATTTCCTCCACCATCCATTCTCCTCATCCTCTAGCCAATCCCTGTCCCCCACACCATCCTCCACCCTCACCTACCCAAGCCACCGGCCATCCTTCCCCCTAGAACCATCGCGAGTCATCGACTCGTCGATACCTATCCCGCCGAGGCGTCATAAATTTTTGAAAGATTTTGAGGTCATCTCTGTTGACGACCAAGGCCTGCGCACCAACTCTCTGCAGATCGTCTCACATCACCCATGTGCGGCCGATTGCATGACCAAGTGATGGAGATTTCAAGGGTGCAAAGGCCGCTTTGATGCTGCCTACGATCCATCTCGGCCGGCCAGCGCCCTTGCCGCCGGATCTCGGCCTCTTCCTCCAAGACGTCGCCATCTTCGAAACCAACGGGACAACCTCGCCACTAAGATGATGCAGTCGTCGACATGGTTGAAGGCGGCTACAAGCTTGTGCTTCACTCTCAACGCCAGCAAATCGCTCTGTTCACTCCTCCGTGCGAGACGCGTAATCTCACGACCAAGCACTTGGCTTACTATCGCAAGGAGCGCAGAACTGCGAGCACCGCCTCGGCTTTATTGATGCCTCGCTTGCGTCCATGAAGGAGGAGATGGCCGACTCAACAATGATCGCAGACCAAGCTCATTGAGCATAATGCTCGCTCAAGCGTAAGAACAAAGAGCTCTCCTCCGAATTGGCCGATACTAAAGAAGAGCTAGCGGCAAACGAAGAAATTGCAAGACTTAAGGCTGCTGTTGACTCTAAATGGGCATCAAGAGGCTATGGGCAATCTTCATCGTGCAAAGGCAAAGGTCGTGCATCATCTCGGTCATCTTCGAACCGCCGATAATATTTTGTATAATCTTTTTACTAAACTTTGTAATTAAACAACTTGTTTAATTAACAATGTCTATGTTTTAAAACTTTCATGTTTATTATGAACTGCTTATTATGTGATTGCATGAAATTTAAACCACCGGTTTAAAGACATGTCCTATATTGCCTATTCGCCTATCGCATGTCTTTAAATTTAGTCTCATTACAAGTGTCGATGCTTAATTTCCTGTTTGTAAACACTTTGTAATTCTTGAATACAATGACCTTTATGTAAGTTCATCTAGGGCATGCTTATTTAATATATCAATCTTACAAGCATGTTATTACTAGACTTGAACATGGTCACCGATATTGTATTCGTAGGGTCATGGACTCAAGCAAATAGGAGGAGATTGTTGCATAATTAGCCTAGATTTGCTTGAATCCATAACCTAAGTCTAAGACAAGGTGACTAATGGGCTGCGTGCGTTAGAGTGGCAACTTGTACTTAGGCATAGCTTGAATAGCCTAGGGTTGCTTATTGTAAGTAGCCTTGAAGAAGATAGCCTATAGGACATCGGACGTCCTCGCACAATAGGCAAACAATGCATCAGTCTTTCGTTTGAATATCGGACAAGCTCATATCGGCCAAGCCTCATCGCAATGTTGAAGAACCTCAAGAACGTCGATAAGAGAACCGCCAAGACATGTCTGATTTGAGGCTTTCATTGACTTCGATGCAACGTTAACCGCAAATCACATTCAATGAAGGTTTCCATTCTTGGCATACACTCGAAAAGGACATTCCTCCCGCAAGCACGCACCGCCTATTTTTAGCAAAGTGTCGGAGACGCGCAAGCTACGGGCCGGCCTATCGAGTCAACAACCGATTAGAGCATTAATTGCTCTTAAATTCAAATTAGAAGACCACCAACGGCTCCAAGCTTCCTCCTACATATAAAAGGAGACTCCATTGCTGCATTTAACACTTCAACAACTACAACTCGAATCTTCATAGTCTTCAAGTTCTTAAAGCTTAAACGTCCTATCGCATACTTCATTGAAGAGCTTCATACTTAGACTCTAGTCCATTAAAAGCTCTTCATTGATTGCAACACCTAGCTTTTCATAGCTCACGAGAATTGTATCTTATTGATATCAATTCTCCCACACAAACACTTGGTCAACAAAATTTTTGTACACAATCCATTAGAGATTTAGTTTGTAAAATATCTAGTGGAAAAACTTAGTACACGATTTTCAAATCCAAAGTTGACCACTTTGGTTGTGGACGTAGCACTTATTTATAAGTGTGAACCATATTAAATATTCTGTCTTTTTGTGTGATTGTGATTTGATTGTGTTGCTTTAAATTTCAGATTTCCAATGTTAGAACCGCGATCTTGTCCGCCAAGATCAGCCATTCTCAACTTGTCCTGTGCTTCACAAGACTTCCGCCTGCAAAATTTGTAAATCCCTAGTGAAGTAAGATTTTTGAATCAATTTCAAAAACTGGACATAGGCTATTCAACCCCCCCCTTCTAGCCTATATAGAGCAACCTTGGACCTAACAGATTTGTTCCCCTATTCTCCAAGTTAAAACCGAATGAAAGTCTTGTAACGATCCAAGGCCGGTTGGGACTCTTTCAAAGACCAAAACCGTGTGGAAGTCTTATGGTTTCTCAACTCAAATCTGAACCATACATTCGGCCAAGGCTTATTAGTAGAGTTCTAGTTGTTTTCTTTTTAGTTAGACTTTTAGTTCTAGATTAATTTAAACTCTTATCCTTAGTTAAGTAGGAGTGTTATTCAAAAGCCTATAAATAGGCCTTTTCTTTCATTGTAAAAGAAAGAATTTTATTATTAAAAATAGTGTGAGTTTAAACTCTTTCTTGACAAACATAGTTTGTTAGCATTTTGCAAACTTTGGATTAAGTTTGTGTGATATTCTAATTCGTGGTTCTTAATTAATCAATAATTAAGGGTTTCGAATCGATCAAGGTTCTTAGTTCATTGCGAAACTAAGGGTTGCGATCATCCTTGTGATTGTTATTCAAGTCCTAGGCGTACGTTTCCGCGAGGTAATTCCGAAAGCGTGGTTCCAAGTTCGTTATAACTTGTGGGTCTCGTTGGGAGTCACATCAAAACAAAAGTATTTTGAATTTTGAAAAAGATCCACAAAGCTTAAAAACAATCAATCTCAATTAAGCTGATATTTATCATTTGTAATAAAGTCTTCTGATACTCTAAAAGGATCCACAAAGCTTCCCACAATCAATCTCAATTTAGCTCTGATTTATCTTTTGAAAACGAGTCTTTTGAACCTCTAAAAGGATCAACAAAGATTCTAACAATCAATCTCAAGTGAGCTCTTATTTATCCTTAGTAATCAAGTCTTTTGATCCACTAAAAGGATCCACAAAGCTTCCAACAATCAATCTCAATTGAGCTCTTGTTTGTCCTTTGTAATCAATACTTTTGATCCTCTAAAAGGATCCACAATGATTCCAATAATTAATCTCAATTGAGCTCTTGTTTATCCATTGCAAACAAGTCTTTTGAATTTTGAAAAAGATCAACGAAGCTTAAAACAATCAATCTCAATTGAGCACTTATTTATCATTTGTAATCAAGACTTCTGATCCTTTAAAAGGAATCACAAAGCTTCTAACAATCAATCTCAATTGAGCTCTTGTTTATCAACTTTGATAGCAAGTCTTTTGATCCTCTAAAAGGATCAACAAAGATTCGATCAATCAATCTCAATTGAGCTCTTATTTATCCTTTGTAATAAAGACTTTTTATCCTTTAAAAGGATCCACAAAGCTTCCAACAATCAATCTCATTTGAGCTCTTGTTTATCGTTTGAAAATAAGTCTTTGAATTTATAAAAAGATCCACAAAGCTTCAATTAATCAATCTCAATTGAGCACTTGTTTATCCTTAGTAATAAAGGATCAACAAAGATTTTAACAATCAATCTCAATTGAGCTCTTGTCTAGCCTTTGTAATCAACGCTTTTGATCCTCTAAAAGGATCCACAAAGCTTCCCACAATCAATCTCAATTGAGATCTTATTTATTCTGTGAAAACAAGTCTTTTGATCCTCCAAAAGGATCAACAATGATTCCGACAATCAATCTCAATTAAGCTCTTGTTTATCCATTGTAATAAGTTTTAATCCTCTAAAAGGATCCACAAAGCTTCCAACAATCAATCTCAATTGAGCTCTTATTTATCCATTTTAATCAAGTCTTTTGATCCTCTAAAAGGATTCATAAAGCTTCCAACAATCAATATCAATTGATCTCTTGTTTATTCTTTGTGATCAAGTCTTTTGTTCCTCAAAAAGGATCAACAAAGCTTCCAATAATCAATCTCAATTGAGCACCTGTTTATCCTTTGTAATCAATTCTTTTGATCCTTTAAAAGGATCCACAAAGCTTCCAACAATCAATCTCTATCGAGCACTTGTTTATCCTTTTGTAAACAAGTTTTTTGACCCTCTAAAATGATCCACAAAGCATACAACAGTCAATCTCAATTGGGCTCTTACATTATCCTTTGAAAGCAAGTCTTTTGATCCTCTAAAAGGATCAACAAAGATTTCAACTATCAATCTCAATTGAGCTCTTATATTTATCCTTTGTAATCAAGACTTTTGATCCTCTAAAAGGATCCACAAAGTTTCCAAAAATCCATCTCAATTGAGCTTTTGTTTGGCCTTTGTAATCAAGTCTTTTGACCTTCTAAAAAGATCCACAGTGATTCCAACAATTAATCTCAATTGAGCTCTTGTTTAACCATTGTAAACAAGTCTTTTGAATTTCGAAAAAGATCCACAAAGCTGAAAACAATCAATCTCAATTGAGCTCTTATTTATCATTTGTAGTCAAGTATTCGGATACTCTAAAAGGATCCACAAACCTTCCCACAATCAATCTCAATTGAACACTTGTTTATCCTTTGAAAGCAAGCCTTTTGATCCTCTAAAAGGATCAAGAAAGAATCCAACAATCAATCTCAAGTGAGCTCTTATTTATCCTTTGTAATTAAGTCTTTTGATCCTCTAAAAGAATCCAGAAAGCTTCAAACAATCAATCTCAATTGAGCTCTTGTTTATCCTTTTTAATTAAGTCTATTGATCCTCTAAAAGTATCAACAAAGCTTCCAACAATCAATCTCAATTGAGAACTTGTTTATCCAATGTAAACAAGTCTTTTGATCCTCTAAAAGGATCCACAAAGCTTCCAACAATCAATATCCATTGAGCACTTGTTTATGCTTTGTAATCAAGTCTTTTGTTCCTCAAAAAGGATCAACAAAGCTTCCAACAATCAATCTCAATTGAGCACTTGTTTATCTTTTGTAATCAAGTCTTTTGATTCTTTAAAAGGATCCACAATGCTTCCAACAATCAATCTCTATTGAGCACTTATTTATCCTTTGTAAACAAAGTCTTTTTACCATCTAAAAGGATCCACAAAGCTTCTAAGAGTCAATCTTAATTGGGCTCTTACTTTTCCTTTGAAAGCAAGTCTTTTGATCCTCTAAAAGGATCAACAAAGATTTCAACAATCAATCTCAATTGAGCTCTTGTATTTATCCTTTGTAATCAAGACTTCTGATCCTCTAAAACGATCCACAAATATTCCAATAATCTATCTCAATTGAGCTATTGTTTGTCCTTTGTAATCAAGTCTTTTAATCCTCTAAAAGGATCCACAATGATTCCAACAATTAATCTCAATTGAGCACCTGTTTATCCATTGTAAACAAAAGTCTTTTAAATTTTGAAAAAGATCCACAAAGCTTAAAAACAATCAATCTCAATTAAGCTAATATTTATCATTTGTAATCAAGTCTTCTGATACTCTAAAAGGATCCACAAAGCTTCCCACAATCAATCTCAATTTAGCTCTTGTTTATCTTTTGAAAACAAGTCTTTTGATCCTCTAAAAGGATCAACAAAGATTCTAACAATCAATCTCAATTGAGCTCTTGTTTATCCTTTGTAATCAAGTCTTTTGATCCACTAAAAGGATCCACAAAGCTTCCAACAATCAATCTCAATTGAGCTCTTGTTTGTCCTTTGTAATCAATACTTTTGATCCTCTAAAAGGATCCACAATGATTCCAATAATTAATCTCAATTGAGCTCTTGTTTATCCATTGTAAACAAGTCTTTTGAATTTTGAAAAAGATCAATGAAGCTTAAAACAATCAATCTCAATTGAGCACTTATTTATCATTTGTAATCAAGTCTTTTGATCCTTTAAAAGGATCCACAAAGCTTCCAACAATCAATCTCAATTGAGCTCTTGTTTATCCTTTGAAAGCAAGTCTTTTGATCCTCTAAAAGGATCAACAAAGATTCCACAATCAATCTCAATTGAGCTCTTGTTTATCCTTTGCAATCATGTCTTTTGATCCTCTAAAATGATCCACAAAGCTTCCAACAATCAATCTCAATTGAGCTCTTGTTTGTCCTTTGTAATCAATACTTTTGATCCTCTAAAAGGATCCACAATGATTCCAATAATTAATCTCAATTGAGCTCTTGTTTATCCATTGCAAACAAGTCTTTTGATTTTGAAAAAGATCAACAAAGCTTAAAACAATCAATCTCAATTGAGCACTTATATACATTTGTAATCAAGTCTTTGATCCTTTAAAAGGAATCACAAAGCTTCCAACAATCAATCTCAATTGAGCTCTTGTTTATCAACTTTGATAGCAAGTCTTTTGATCCTCTAAAAGGATCAACAAAGATTCGATCAATCAATCTCAATTGAGCTCTTATTTATCCTTTGTAATAAAGTCTTTTGATCCTTAAAAGGATCCACAAAGCTTCCAACAATCAATCTCATTTGAGCTCTTGTTTATCCTTTGAAAACAAGTCTTTGAATTTATAAAAAGATCCACAAAGCTTCAATTAATCAATCTCAATTGAGCACTTGTTTATCCTTAGTAATCAAGTCTTTTGATCCTCTAAAAGGATCAACAAAGATTTTAACAATCAATCTCAATTGAGCTCTTGTCTAGCCTTTTTAATCAAGGCTTTTGATCCTCTAAAAGGATCCACAAAGCTTCCCACAATCAATCTCAATTGAGATCTTATTTATTCTGTGAAAACAAGTCTTTTGATCCTCCAAAAGGATCAACAATGATTCCAACAATCAATCTCAATTGAGCTCTTGTTTATCCTTTGTAATAAGTTTTAATCCTCTAAAAGGATCCACAAAGCTTCCAACAATCAATCTCAATTGAGCTCTTATTTATCCTTTTTAATCAAGTCTTTTGATCCTCTAAAAGGATCCATAAAGCTTCCAACAATCAATATCAATTGATCTCTTGTTTATTCTTTGTAATCAAGTCTTTTGTTCCTCAAAAAGGATCCACAAAGCTTCCAACAATCAATATCAATTGAGCACTTGTATATCCTTAGCAATCAAGTCTTTTGATCCTCTAAAAGGATCAACAAAGATTTTAACAATCAATCTTAATTGAGCTCTTGTCTAGCCTTTGTAATCAAGGCTTTTGATCCTCTAAAAGGATCCACAAAGCTTCCCACAATCAATCTCAATTGAGATCTTATTTATTCTGTGAAAACAACTCTTTTGATCCTCCAAAAGGATCAACAATGATTCCAACAATTAATCTCAATTGAGCTCTTTTTTATCCTTTGTAATAAGTTTTAATCCTCGAAAAGGATCCACAAAGCTTCCAACAATCAATCTCAATTGAGCTCTTATTTATCCTTTTTAATCAAGTCTTTTGATCCTCTTAAAAGGATCCACAAAGCTTCCAACAATCAATCACAATTGAGCTCTTGTTTATCCTTTGAAAGCAAGTCTTTTGATCCTCTAAAAGGATCAACAAAGATTCCCACAATCAATCTCAATTGAGCTCTTGTTTATCCTTTGCAATCATGTCTTTTGATCCTCTAAAATGATCCACAAAGCTTCCAACAATCAATCTCAATTAAGCTCTTGTTTGTCCTTTGTAATCAATACTTTTGATCCTCTAAAAGGATCAGCAATGATTCCAATAATTAATCTCAATTGAGCTCTTGTTTATCCATTGCAAACAATTCTTTTGAATTTTGAAAAAGATCAACGAAGCTTAAAACAATCAATCTCAATTGAGCACTTATTTATCATTTGTAATCAAGTCTTTGATCCTTTAAAAGGATCACAAAGCTTCCAACAATCAATCTCAATTGAGCTCTTGTTTATCAACTTTGATAGCAAGTCTTTTGATCCTCTAAAAGGATTAACAAAGATTCGATCAATCAATCTCAATTGAGCTCTTATTTATCCTTTGTAATAAAGTCTTTTGATCCTTTAAAAGGATCCACAAAGCTTCCTACAATCAATCTCATTTGAGCTCTTGTTTATCGTTTGAAAACAAGTCTTTGAATTTATGAAAAGATCCACAAAGCTTCAATTAATCAATCTCAATTGAGCACCTGTTTATCCTTAGTAATCAAGTCTTTTGATCCTCTAAAAGGATCAACAAAGATTTTAACAATCAATCTCAATTGAGCTCTTGTCTAGCCTTTGTAATCAAGGCTTTTGATCCTCTGAAAGGATCCACAAAGCTTTCCACAATCAATCTCAATTGAGATCTTATTTATTCTGTGAAAACAAGTCTTTTGATCCTCCAAAAGGATCAACAATGATTCCAACAATCAATCTCAGTTGAGCTCTTGTTTATCCTTTGTTTAGTTTTAATCCTCTAAAAGGATCCACAAAGCTTCCAACAATAAATCTCAATTGAGCTCTTATTTATCCTTTTTAATCAAGTCTTTTGATCCACTAAAAGGATCCATAAAGCTTCCAACAATCAATATCAATTGATCTCTTGTTTATTCTTTGTAATCATGTCTTTTGTTCCTCAAAAAGGATCAACAAAGCTTCCAATAATCTATCTCAATTGAGCACTTGTTTATCCTTTGTAATCAATTCTTTTGATCCTTTAAAAGGATCCACAAAGCTTCCAACAATCAATCTCTATTGAGCACTTGTTTATCCTTTTGTAAACAAGTCTTTTGACCCTCTAAAATGATCCACAAAGCATACAACAGTCAATCTCAATTGGGCTCTTACATTATCCTTTGAAAGCAAGTCTTTTGATCCTCTAAAAGGATCAACAAAGATTTCAACTATCAATCTCAATTGAGCTCTTATATTTATCCTTTGTAATCAAGACTTTTGATCCTCTAAAAGGATCCACAAAGTTTCCAAAAATCCATCTCAATTGAGCTTTTGTTTGTCCTTTGTAATCAAGTCTTTTGACCTTCTAAAAGGATCCACAGTGATTCCAACAATTAATCTCAATTGAGCTCTTGTTTAACCATTGTAAGCAAGTCTTTTGAATTTTGAAAAAGATCCACAAAGCTTAAAACAATCAATCTCAATTGAGCTCTTATTTATCATTTGTAGTCAAGTATTCGGATACTCTAAAAGGATCCACAAACCTTCCCACAATCAATCTCAATTGAACACTTGTTTATCCTTTGAAAGCAAGCCTTTTGATCCTCTAAAAGGATCAAGAAAGAATCAGACAATCAATCTCAAGTGAGCTCTTGTTTATCCTTTGTAATTAAGTCTTTTGATCCTCTAAAAGAATCCAGAAAGCTTCAAACAATCAATCTCAATTGAGCTCTTGTTTATCCTTTGTAATTAAGTCTATTGATCCTCTAAAAGTATCAACAAAGCTTCCAACAATCAATCTCAATTGAGCACTTGTTTATCCAATGTAAACAAGTCTTTTTATCCTCTAAAAGGATCCACAAAGCTTCCAACAATCAATATCAATTGAGAACTTGTTTATGCTTTGTAATCAAGTCTTTTGTTCCTCAAAAAGGATCAACAAAGCTTCCAACAATCAATCACAATTGAGCTCTTGTTTATCCTTTGAAAGCAAGTCTTTTGATCCTCTAAAAGGATCAACAAAGATTCCCACAATCAATCTCAATTGAGCTCTTGTTTATCCTTTGCAATCATGTCTTTTGATCCTCTAAAATGATCCACAAAGCTTCCAACAATCAATCTCAATTGAGCTCTTGTTTGTCCTTTGTAATTAATACTTTTGATCCTCTAAAAGGATCCACAATGATTTCAATAATTAATCTCAATTGAGCTCTTGTTTATCCATTGCAAACAAGTCTTTTGAATTTTGAAAAAGATCAACGAAGCTTAAAACAATCTATCTCAATTGAGCACTTTATACATTTGTAATCAAGTCTTCTGATCTTTTAAAAGGAATCACAAAGCTTCCAACAATCAATCTCAATTGAGCTCTTGTTTATCAACTTTGATAGCAAGTCTTTTGATCCTCTAAAAGGATCAACAAAGATTCGATCAATCAATCTCAATTGAGCTCTTATTTATCCTTTGTAATAAAGTCTTTTGATCCTTTAAAAGGATCCACAAAGCTTCCAACAATCAATCTCATTTGAGCTCTTGTTTATCGTTTGAAAACAAGTCTTTGAATTTATAAAACGATCCACAAAGCTTCAATTAATCAATCTCAATTGAGCACCTGTTTATCCTTAGTAATCAAGTCTTTTGATCCTCTAAAAGGATCAACAAAGATTTTTAACAATCAATCTCAATTGAGCTCTTGTCTAGCCTTTTTAATCAAGGCTTTTGATCCTCTAAAAGGATCCACAAAGCTTCCCACAATCAATCTCAATTGAGATCTTATTTATTCTGTGAAAACAAGTCTTTTGATCCTCCAAAAGGATCAACAATGATTCCAACAATCAATCTCAATTGAGCTCTTGTTTATCCTTTGTAATAAGTTTTAATCCTCTAAAAGGATCCACAAAGCTTCCAACAATCAATCTCAATTGAGCTCTTATTTATCCTTTTTAATCAAGTCTTTTGATCCTCTAAAAGGATCCATAAAGCTTCCAACAATCAATATCAATTGATCTCTTGTTTATTCTTTGTAATCAAGTCTTTTGTTCCTCAAAAAGGATCAACAAAGCTTCCAATAATCAATATCAATTGAGCACTTGTTTATCCTTTGTAATCAATTCTTTTGATCCTTTAAAAGGATCCACAAAGCTTCCAACAATCAATCTCTATTGAGCACTTGTTTATCCTTTTGTAAACAAGTCTTTTGACCCTCTAAAATGATCCACAAAGCATACAACAGTCAATCTCAATTGGGCTCTTACATTATCCTTTGAAAGCAAGTCTTTTGATCTCCTAAAAGGATCAACAAAGATTTCAACTATCAATCTCAATTGAGCTCTTATATGTATCCTTTGTAATCAAGACTTTTGATCCTCTAAAAGGATCCACAAAGTTTCCAAAAATCCAACTCAATTGAGCTTTTGTTTGTCCTTTGTAATAAAGTCTTTTGACCTTCTAAAAGGATCCACAGTGATTCCAACAATTAATCTCAATTGAGCTCTTGTTTAACCATTGTAAACAAGTATTTTGAATTTCGAAAAAGATCCACAAGGCTTAAAACGATCAATCTCAATTGAGCTCTTATTTATCATTTGTAGTCAAGTATTCGGATACTCTAAAAGGATCCACAAACCTTCCCACAATCAATCTCAATTGAACACTTGTTTATCCTTTGAAAGTAAGCCTTTTGATCCTCTAAAAGGATCAAGAAAGAATCCAACAATCAATCTCAAGTGAGCTCTTGTTTATCCTTTGTAATTAAGTCTTTTGATCCTCTAAAAGAATCCAGAAAGCTTCAAACAATCAATCTCAATTGAGCTCTTGTTTATCCTTTGTAATTAAGTTTATTGATCCTCTAAAAGTATCATCAAAGCTTCCAACAATCAATCTCAATTGAGCTCTTGTTTATCCTTTGTAATAAGTTTTAATCCTCTAAAAGGATCCACAAAGCTTCCAACAATCAATCTCAATTGAGCTCTTATTTATCCTTTTTAATCAAGTCCTTTTATCCTCTTAAAGGATCCATAAAGCTTCCAACAATCAATATCAATTGATCTCTTGTTTATTCTTTGTAATCAAGTCTTTTGTTCCTTAAAAAGGATCAACAAAGCTTCCAATAATCAATCTCAATTGAGCTCTTGTTTATCCATTGTAAACAAGTCTTTTGAATTTTGAAAAAGATCAATGAAGCTTAAAACAATCAATCTCAATTGAGCACTTATTTATCATTTGTAATCAAGTCTTCTGATCTTTTAAAAGGATGCACAAAGCTTCCAACAATCAATCACAATTGAGCTCTTGTTTATCCTTTGAAAGCAAGTCTTTTGATCCTCTAAAAGGATCAACAAAGATTCCCACAATCAATCTCAATTGAGCTCTTGTTTATCCTTTACAATCATGTCTTTTGATCCTCTAAATGATCCACAAAGCTTCCAACAATCAATCTCAATTGAGCTCTTGTTTATCCTTTTGTAAACAAGTCTTTTGACCCTCTAAAATGATCCACAAAGCATACAACAGTCAATCTCAATTGGGCTCTTACATTATCCTTTGAAAGCAAGTCTTTTGATCCTTTAAAAGGATCAACAAAGATTTCAACTATCAATCTCAATTGATCTCTTATATTTATCCTTTGTAATCAAGACTTTTGATCCTCTAAAAGGATCCACAAAGTTTCCAAAAATCCATCTCAATTGAGCTTTTGTTTGTCCTTTGTAATCAAGTCTTTTGACCTTCTAAAAGGATCCACAGTGATTCCAACAATTAATCTCAATTGAGCTCTTGTTTAACCATTGTAAGCAAGTCTTTTGAATTTCGAAAAAGATCCACAAAGCTTAAAACAATCAATCTCAATTGAGCTCTTATTTATCATTTGTAGTCCAGTATTCGGATACTCTAAAAGGATCCACAAACCTTCCCACAATCAATCTCAATTGAACACTTGTTTATCCTTTGAAAGCAAGCCTTTTGATCCTCTAAAAGGATCAAGAAAGAATCAGACAATCAATCTCAAGTGAGCTCTTGTTTATCCTTTGTAATTAAGTCTTTTGATCCTCTAAAAGAATCCAGAAAGCTTCAAACAATCAATCTCAATTGAGCTCTTGTTTATCCTTTGTAATTAAGTCTATTGATCCTCTAAAAGTATCAACAAAGCTTCCAACAATCAATCTCAATTGAGCACTTGTTTATCCAATGTAAACAAGTCATTTTATCCTCTAAAAGGATCCACAAAGCTTCCAACAATCAATATCTTTTTTTTTTTTTTTTTTTTTTTTTAAGGAAACAGGGACGGCACTCTGCTAAATTTTATTAATAATAAAAAATAGTACAAACTTGAAGGGGACAACCACTGCCCTTATAAATGGGAGGACGGAGGAGCCTAACCTCAAAAGGAAATACAATTAGAAACACAAAATTAAGAAACTCTAATGTGAGGAGTAGCATTAGCATCCAGCATCGAAGGCCACGAGTAAACCTTGGCAAATCCGCAAGGAGGAAAATTCAAGATCTTCACGAGAGTCGCAAGCTAAATTAGCCAAACTATCAGCAACTTTGTTGGCTTCACGAAAACAATGCTTGAAGGTAAAACGGTGAGCACCAATGTTAAGAAGATCTCGAAAGAAATAAGCAAACTTCAAGGGGCGAATGGCTGAGACAAAGCCATATATGACTTTAGAATCCATCTCAATAATAACATCAAAATATCCATGATCCGAAAGCCAAATAACACCATAATGTAGAGCTCTTATCTCACTTCCGTATTAGAGCAAAGACCATAGAATCGAGAATAAGCAAAAATAATATGACCGAACTATCCCGCACAATACCTCCTCCCCACTTCGGATTCCCTTACTAGCACCATCGGAATTGAGTTTGAGCCCATCAAAAGGAGGCTTATTCCAAATAAACCTGAATAAGAACCTCCTTGATACGATTTTTACAAATTTTCAAGCAACCATTTCTCTCATAGACTTTCAGTCTTTAGCTTGTAAAATAACGAAAAATCTTGCTTGATAGCTTGAATAATCCTCAAAGCAGAAGCCTCGAGTTATCGAAGACCGCTTTGTTCTGAATTTCCAAAGATTCCACAAAATAATGGAAGGGAGAATAGAGCAACTCAAGGAACTTTTTGCCACCAAGAGAAACAATCTTTGGGGTATCGAGCAAAACGTGGAAATAACGCCATATGTCGAATCAAAATGATTCCAAACTTCAGTGTGTGGCTAAAAAGAAACACATGATCAAATGTTTCGATATGTCCGATTCACGGCAAGAGCAGTTCAAGCGAGGAAAAACCTTTACTCCAAAGGCCTTCATCCAAAGGTAATTTCTTGCGGTTTAATTTCCAATGGAAAATACCGATCGACGAGGAAGAAAAGGATGCCAAATAAAGCGAGCAGACATCAAATATGGATTCTTAGGTTTCACGAGAGAGAGAGCTGAAGCTAAAGAGAAGGAACCCGAAGATGAAAGATCCCAGCACGGTAAATCATCAGAATCTGAGATGGATATGCGCTGCTGTATGATAGAAAGAATGCTGGAACTCGGCAAAACAGCAACAGCAGCTCGGGTAACAGCAGCTCGAGAACCAGCAACTTGGTGAGTCGGTTGGACAGCCTGGAAGATGTCTTTAATAGCAGCTAAGGGGCAATCAGAGATAGGCCGAAGGCTATGATGATCTCTAATCCAGTTATCATACCAAATAGAGCAATCTCCTTTGCCAATGACCCAGAAAATATGAGGCTCAGTAATCGTTCTTGCCTTGAGGAGGCGCAACCAAACGTGAGAACCTTTAGCAAGAGCTAAAGTGGGATGAGAGTTAGCACAATATTTTGCTCGTAAGAACTTGGACCATAAATTGTGCTGAGTTCTAAAACGCCACCACAGCTTAATACCATAAGCTTGAATGACATCCGATAAAGAGGAAATACCAATTCCTCCTCCGACGTAGGTTGGCAACAAGACTTCCAAGAGATCCAATGACTTTTATTTTTCCTTCAAGACGACCCGAAAAAATTAGCTAGGATTCTTTCAATAGATGAAGCCCCGAAGCGGGGAGGATCCAAAGAAGCAACTTGATAGGTAGTGATGGAGTGCAACACATGTTTGATGAGAGTAAGACGCCTGCTGGATTTAAAAAGGGCTCATCCATGAAGAAATTTTATTCAAGTTTTAGGATCAGCTATCAAAATCTTTTCTTTCGACCAAAATAAAGAGGACAACCAAGATAAATGATAGGGAGTTGACCCGCCTGAAAACCCAAAGTAGCAGCAATGGCCTGAGATCGAGCTGTAGAAAGGTTAGGGTGCACGTAGAAGAAACTCTTGCCCACGTTGATCAATTGACCAGACATCCTCTCATAATTATAGATTAATTCCTTGTGCTTTAATAGAGAGTTTTTACCACCATTACAAAAAATGACGATGTCATCTGCAAAAGCCAAATGAGAGACAATGGGACAGCCACTAATCGTCGAATAAACCACACCAGGCAATTGAGAATGGAGCCTAGCAATACTCCGACTAAACACCTCCGCAATTATAAACGACTCGGAGATAGAGGATCACCTTGGCGCAAACCTCGAGTGGAATGAAAGAATCCCGTAGGTTCCCCATTAATCAAGAGAAAACCAATTATCGATAAAAGCCGCCATACAAGGTCTATGAAAATCTCATGAAAGCCAAATTTCCGGAGAACCTTGGTTAAGAAAACCCAAGAGACACGATCAAACGCCTTGGCCATGTCTAGCTTAAGGACAATATTAGAGCCAGTGACCTTTTTTCCCAAATGACACATCATCTCCTGAGCCAGTAAGATATTATCCTGTATCATTCTCCCTTTAGTAAAAGCACTTTGGTTGTCAGAAATGATAGAAGGGAGAATATTAGAAAGCCTTGATGACAGGATCTTGGATATAACCTTGTTGCAGAAATTACACAAACTGATTGGACGGAGATCCTTGAAGGAAGAGGGTCTGTCAACTTTTGGAATCAAAGCAATCAAGGTACTAGACCAGGCTTTAGGGAGGGAGAAACCAGAAAAGAATTCAAGAATAGCCTCACAAAAATCATTACCAATAATGTCCCAACAGGAAGAGTAGAATTTCCCAGTAAAACCATCCGGGCCAGCAGCACTATCACCTCCCAAATTTTTTACAGCTGTCAGAATTTCCGAAGGTAAAGGAGGAGCAATAAGAATAGAATTCCAATCATCTAATTGAGCACTTGTTTATGCTTTGTAATCAAGTCTTTTGTTCCTCAAAAAGGATCAACAAAGCTTCCAACAATCAATCACAATTGAGCTCTTGTTTATCCTTTGAAAGCAAGTCTTTTGATCCTCTAAAAGGATCAACAAAGATTCCCACAATCAATCTCAATTGAGCTCTTGTTTATCCTTTGCAATCATGTCTTTTGATCCTCTAAAATGATCCACAAAGCTTCCAACAATCAATCTCAATTGAGCTCTTGTTTGTCCTTTGTAATTAATACTTTTGATCCTCTAAAAGGATCCACAATGATTTCAATAATTAATCTCAATTGAGCTCTTGTTTATCCATTGCAAACAAGTCTTTTGAATTTTGAAAAAGATCAACGAAGCTTAAAACAATCTATCTCAATTGAGCACTTTATACATTTGTAATCAAGTCTTCTGATCTTTTAAAAGGAATCACAAAGCTTCCAACAATCAATCTCAATTGAGCTCTTGTTTATCAACTTTGATAGCAAGTCTTTTGATCCTCTAAAAGGATCAACAAAGATTCGATCAATCAATCTCAATTGAGCTCTTATTTATCCTTTGTAATAAAGTCTTTTGATCCTTTAAAAGGATCCACAAAGCTTCCGACAATCAATCTCATTTGAGCTCTTGTTTATCGTTTGAAAACAAGTCTTTGAATTTATAAAAAGATCCACAAAGCTTCAATTAATCAATCTCAATTGAGCACCTGTTTATCCTTAGTAATCAAGTCTTTTGATCCTCTAAAAGGATCAACAAAGATTTTTAACAATCAATCTCAATTGAGCTCTTGTCTAGCCTTTTTAATCAAGGCTTTTGATCCTCTAAAAGCATCCACAAAGCTTCCTACAATCAATCTCAATTGAGATCTTATTTATTCTGTGAAAACAAGTCTTTTGATCCTCCAAAAGGATCAACAATGATTCCAACAATCAATCTCAATTGAGCTCTTGTTTATCCTTTGTAATAAGTTTTAATCCTCTAAAAGGATCCACAAAGCTTCCAACAATCAATCTCAATTGAGCTCTTATTTATCCTTTTTAATCAAGTCTTTTGATCCTCTAAAAGGATCCATAAAGCTTCCAACAATCAATATCAATTGATCTCTTGTTTATTCTTTGTAATCAAGTCTTTTGTTCCTCAAAAAGGATCAACAAAGCTTCCAATAATCAATCTCAATTGAGCACTTGTTTATC
Organism: Platycodon grandiflorus; assembly: GCA_016624345.1. Lineage (NCBI taxonomy): Eukaryota > Viridiplantae > Streptophyta > Magnoliopsida > Asterales > Campanulaceae > Platycodon > Platycodon grandiflorus. The sequence continues at coordinate 540,732 of CM028367.1, forward strand.
CTTTGTAATCAATTCTTTTGATCCTTTAAAAGGATCCACAAAGCTTCCAACAATCAATCTCTATTGAGCACTTGTTTATCCTTTTGTAAACAAGTCTTTTGACCCTCTAAAATGATCCACAAAGCATACAACAATCAATCTCAATTGGGCTCTTACATTATCCTTTGAAAGCAAGTCTTTTGATCCTCTAAAAGGATCAACAAAGATTTCAACTATCAATCTCAATTGAGCTCTTGTATTTATCCTTTGTAATCAAGACTTTTGATCCTCTAAAAGGATCCACAAAGTTTCAAAAATCCATCTCAATTGAGCTTTTGTTTGTCCTTTGTAATCAAGTCTTTTGACCTTCTAAAAGGATCCACAAGTGATTCCAACAATTAATCTCAATTGAGCTCTTGTTTAACCATTGTAAACAAGTCTTTTGAATTTCAAAAGATCCACAAAGCTTAAAACAATCAATCTCAATTGAGCTCTTATTTATCATTTGTAGTCAAGTATTCGGATACTCTAAAAGGATCCACAAACCTTCCCACAATCAATCTCAATTGAACACTTGTTTATCCTTTGAAAGCAAGCCTTTTGATCCTCTAAAAGGATCAAGAAAGAATCCAACAATCAATCTCAATTGAGCTCTTGTTTATCCTTTGTAATTAAGTCTTTTGATCCTCTAAAAGAATCCAAAGCTTCAAACAATCAATCTCAATTGAGCTCTTGTTTATCCTTTGTAATTAAGTTTAATGATCCTCTAAAAGTATCAACAAAGCTTCCAACAATCAATCTCAATTGAGCACTTGTTTATCCAATGTAAACAAGTCTTTTGATCCTCTAAAAGGATCCACAAAGCTTCCAACAATCAATATCAATTGAGCACTTGTTTATGCTTTGTAATCAAGTCTTTTGTTCCTCAAAAAGGATCAACAAAGCTTCCAACAATCAATCTCAATTGAGAACTTGTTTATCTTTTGTAATCAAGTCTTTTGATTCTTTAAAAGGATCCACAATGCTTCCAACAATCAATCTCTATTGAGCACTTGTTTATCCTTTGTAAACAAAGTCTTTTTACCATCTAAAAGGATCCACAAAGCTTCCAAGAGTCAATCTTAATTGGGCTCTTACTTTTCCTTTGAAAGCAAGTCTTTTGATCCTCTAAAAGGATCAACAAAGATTTCTACAATCAATCTCAATTGAGCTCTTGTATTTATCCTTTGTAATCAAGACTTCTGATCCTCTAAAAGGATCCACAAAGATTCCAACAATCCATCTCAATTGAGCTATTGTTTGTCCTTTGTAATCAAGTCTTTTAATCCTCTAAAAGGATCCACAATGATTCCAACAATTAATCTCAATTGAGCACTTGTTTATCCATTGTAAACAAAAGTCTTTTGAATTTTGAAAAAGATCCACAAAGCTTAAAAACAATCAATCTCAATTAAGCTGATATTTATCATTTGTAATAAAGTCTTCTGATACTCTAAAAGGATCAACAAAGATTCTAACAATCAATCTCAAGTGAGCTCTTAGTTATCCTTAGTAATCAAGTCTTTTGATCCACTAAAAGGATCCACAAAGCTTCCAACAATCAATCTCAATTGAGCTCTTGTTTGTCCTTTGTAATCTATACTTTTGATCCTCTAAAAGGATCCACAATGATTCCAATAATTAATCTCAATTAAGCTCCTGTTTATCCATTGTAAACAAGACTTTTGAATTTTGAAAAAGATCAATGAAGCTTAAAACAATCCATCTCAATTGAGCACTTATTTATCATTTGTAATCAAGTCTTCTGATCCTTTAAAAGGATCCACAAAGCTTCCAACAATCAATCACAATTGAGCTCTTGTTTATCCTTTGAACGCAAGTCTTTTGATCCTCTAAAAGGATCAACAAAGATTCCCACAATCAATCTCAATTGAGCTCTTGTTTATCCTTTGCAATCATGTCTTTTGATCCTCTAAAATGATCCACAAAGCTTCCAACAATCAATCTCAATTGAGCTCTTGTTTATCAACTTTGATAGCAAGTCTTTTGATCCTCTAAAAGGATTAACAAAGATTCGATCAATCAATCTCAATTGAGCTCTTATTTATCCTTTGTAATAAAGTCTTTTGATCCTTTAAAAGGATCCACAAAGCTTCCTAGAATCAATCTCATTTGAGCTCTTGTTTATCGTTTGAAAACAAGTCTTTGAATTTATAAAAAGATCCACAAAGCTTCAATTAATCAATCTCAATTGAGCACCTGTTTATCCTTCGTAATCAAGTATTTTGATCCTCTAACAGGATCAACAAAGATTTTAACAATCAATCTCAATTGAGCTCTTGTCTAGCCTTTGTAATCAAGGCTTTTGATCCTCTGAAAGGATCCACAAAGCTTTCCACAATCAATCTCAATTGAGATCTTATTTATTCTGTGAAAACAAGTCTTTTGATCCTCCAAAAGGATCAACAATGATTCCAACAATCAATCTCAATTGAGCTCTTGTTTATCCTTTGTAATAAGTTTTAATCCTCTAAAAGGATCCACAAAGCTTCCAACAATAAATCTCAATTGAGCTCTTATTTATCCTTTTTAATCAAGTCTTTTGATCCTCTAAAAGGATCCATAAAGCTTCCAACAATCAATATCAATTGATCTCTTGTTTATTCTTTGTAATCAAGTCTTTTGTTCCTCAAAAGGATCAACAAAGCTTCCAATAATCAATCTCAATTGAGCACTTGTTTATCCTTTGTAATCAATTCTTTTGATCCTTTAAAAGGATCCACAAAGCTTCCAACAATCAATCTCTATTGAGCACTTGTTTATCCTTTTGTAAACAAGTCTTTTGACCCTCTAAAATGATCCACAAAGCATACAACAGTCAATCTCAATTGGGCTCTTACATTATCCTTTGAAAGCAAGTCTTTTGATCCTCTAAAATGATCAACAAATATTTCAACTATCAATCTCAATTGAGCTCTTATATTTATCCTTTGTAATCAAGACTTTTGATCCTCTAAAAGGATCCACAAAGTTTCCAAAAATCCATCTCAATTGAGCTTTTGTTTGTCCTTTGTAATCAAGTCTTTTGACCTTCTAAAAGGATCCACAGTGATTCCAACAATCAATCTGAATTGAGCTCTTGTTTAACCATTGTAAACAAGTCTTTTGAATTTCGAAAAAGATCCACAAAGCTTAAAACAATCAATCTCAATTGAGCTCTTATTTATCATTTGTAGTCAAGTATTCGGATACTCTAAAAGGATCCACAAACCTTCCCACAATCAATCTCAATTGAACACTTGTTTATCCTTTGAAAGCAAGCCTTTTGATCCTCTAAAAGGATCAAGAAAGAATCCAACAATCAATCTCAAGTGAGCTCTTGTTTATCCTTTGTAATTAAGTCTTTTGATCCTCTAAAAGAATCCAGAAAGCTTCAAACAATCAATCTCAATTGAGCTCTTGTTTATCCTTTGTAATTAAGTCTATTGATCCTCTAAAAGTATCAACAAAGCTTCCAACAATCAATCTCAATTGAGCACTTGTTTATCCAATGTAAACAAGTCTTTTGATCCTGTAAAAGGATCCACAAAGCTTCCAACAATCAATATCAATTGAGCACTTATTTATGCTTTGTAATCAAGTCTTTTGTTCCTCAAAAAGGATCAACAAAGCTTCCAACAATCAATCACAATTGAGCTCTTGTTTATCCTTTGAAAGCAAGTCTTTTGATCCTCTAAAAGGATCAACAAAGATTCCCACAATCAATCTCAATTGAGCTCTTGTTTATCCTTTGCAATCATGTCTTTTGATCCTCTAAAATGATCCACAAAGCTTCCAACAATCAATCTCAATTGAGCTCTTGTTTGTCCTTTGTAATTAATACTTTTCATCCTCTAAAAGGATCCACAATGATTCCAATAATTAATCTCAATTGAGCTCTTGTTTATCCATTGCAAAAAAGTCTTTTAAATTTTGAAAAAGATCAACGAAGCTTAAAACAATCTATCTCAATTGAGCACTTTATACATTTGTAATCAAGTCTTCTAATCTTTTAAAAGGAATCACAAAGCTTCCAACAATCAATCTCAATTGAGCTCTTGTTTATCAACTTTGATAGCAAGTCTTTTGATCCTCTAAAAGGATCAACAAAGATTCGATCAATCAATCTCAATTGAGCTCTTATTTATCCTTTGTAATAAAGTCTTTTGATCCTTTAAAAGGATCCACAAAGCTTCCGACAATCAATCTAATTTGAGCTCTTGTTTATCGTTTGAAAACAAGTCTTTCAATTTATAAAAAGATCCAAAAAGCTTCAATTAATCAATCTCAATTGAGCACCTGTTTATCCTTAGTAATCAAGCCTTTTGATCCTCTAAAAGGATCAACAAAGATTTTTAACAATTAATCTCAATTGAGCTCTTGTCTAGCCTTTGTAATCAAGGCTTTTGATCCTCTAAAAGGATCCACAAAGCTTCCCACAATCAATCTCAATTGAGATCTTATTTATTCTGTGAAAACAAGTCTTTTGATCCTCCAAAAGGATCAACAATGATTCCAACAATCAATCTCAATTGAGCTCTTGTTTATCCTTTGTAATAAGTTTTAATCCTCTAAAAGGATCCACAAAGCTTCCAACAATAAATCTCAATTGAGCTCTTATTTATCCTTTTTAATCAAGTCTTTTGATCCTCTAAAAGGATCCATAAAGCTTCCAACAATCAATATCAATTGATCTCTTGTTTATTCTTTGTAATCAAGTCTTTTGTTCCTCAAAAGGATCAACAAAGCTTCCAATAATCAATCTCAATTGAGCACTTGTTTATCCTTTGTAATCAATTCTTTTGATCCTTTAAAAGGATCCACAAAGCTTCCAACAATCAATCTCTATTGAGCACTTGTTTATCCTTTTGTAAACAAGTCTTTTGACCCTCTAAAATGATCCACAAAGCATACAACAGTCAATCTTAATTGGGCTCTTACATTATCCTTTGAAAGCAAGTCTTTTGATCCTCTAAAAGGATCAACAAAGATTTCAACTATCAATCTCAATTGAGCTCTTATATTTATCCTTTGTAATCAAGACTTTTGATCCTCTAAAAGGATCCACAAAGTTTCCAAAAATCCATCTCAATTGAGCTTTTGTTTGTCCTTTGTAATAAAGTCTTTTGACCTTCTAAAAGGATCCACAGTGATTCCAACAATTAATCTCAATTGAGCTCTTGTTTAACCATTGTAAACAAGTCTTTTGAATTTCGAAAAAGATCCACAAGGCTTAAAACGATCAATCTCAATTGAACTCTTATTTATCATTTGTAGTCAAGTATTCGGATACTCTAAAAGGATCCACAAACCTTCCCACAATCAATCTCAATTGAACACTTGTTTATCCTTTGAAAGCAAGCCTTTTGATCCTCTAAAAGGATCAAGAAAGAATCCAACAATCAATCTCAATTGAGCTCTTGTTTATCCTTTGTAATTAAGTCTTTTGATCCTCTAAAAGAATCCAGAAAGCTTCAAACAATCAATCTCAATTGAGCTCTTGTTTATCCTTTGTAATTAAGTTTAATGATCCTCTAAAAGTATCAACAAAGCTTCCAACAATCAATCTCAATTGAGCACTTGTTTATCCAATGTAAACAAGTCTTTTGATCCTCTAAAAGGATCCACAAAGCTTCCAACAATCAATATCAATTGAGCACTTGTTTATGCTTTGTAATCAAGTCTTTGTTCCTCAAAAGGATCAACAAAGCTTCCAACAATCAATCTCAATTGAGAACTTGTTTATCTTTTGTAATTAAGTCTTTTGATTCTTTAAAAGGATCCACAATGCTTCCAACAATCAATCTCTATTGAGCACTTGTTTATCCTTTGTAAACAAAGTCTTTTTACCATCTAAAAGGATCCACAAAGCTTCCAAGAGTCAATCTTAATTGGGCTCTTACTTTTCCTTTGAAAGCAAGTCTTTTGATCCTCTAAAAGGATCAACAAAGATTTCAACAATCAATCTCAATTGAGCTCTTGTATTTATCCTTTGTAATCAAGACTTCTGATCCTCTAAAAGGATCCACAAAGATTCCAACAATCCATCTCAATTGAGCTCTTGTTTGTCCTTTGTAATCAAGTCTTTTAATCCTCTAAAAGGATCCACAATGATTCCAACAATTAATCTCAATTGAGCTCTTGTTTATCCATTGTAAACAAAAGTCTTTTGAATTTTGAAAAAGATCCACAAAGCTTAAAACAATCAATCTCAATTGAGCTTATTTATCATTTGTAATCAAGTCTTCGATACTCTAAAAGGATCAACAAAGCTTCCAACAATCAATCTCAATTGAGCTCTTGTTTATCCTTTGTAATCAAGTCTTTTGATCCTCTAAAAGGATCCACAAAGCTTCCAACAATCAATCTCAATTGAGCTCTTGTTTGTCCTTTGTAATCAATACTTTTGATCCTCTAAAAGGATCCACAATGATTCCAACAATCAATCTCAATTGAGCTCTTGTTTATCCATTGTAAACAAGTCTTTTGAATTTTGAAAAAGATCAATGAAGCTTAAAACAATCAATCTCAATTGAGCACTTATTTATCATTTGTAATCAAGTCTTTGATCCTTTAAAAGGATCCACAAAGCTTCCAACAATCAATCTCAATTGAGCTCTTGTTTATCCTTTGATCAAGTCTTTTGATCCTCTAAAAGGATCAACAAAGATTCCAACAATCAATCTCAATTGAGCTCTTGTTTATCCTTTGTAATCAAGTCTTTTGATCCTCTAAAAGGATCCACAAAGCTTCCAACAATCAATCTCAATTGAGCTCTTGTTTATCCTTTGATAGCAAGTCTTTTGATCCTCTAAAAGGATCAACAAAGATTCAATCAATTGAGCTCTTATTTATCCTTTGTAATAAAGTCTTTTGATCCTTTAAAAGGATCCACAAAGCTTCCAACAATCAATCTCATTTGAGCTCTTGTTTATCGTTTGAAAACAAGTCTTTGAATTTATAAAAAGATCCACAAAGCTTCAACAATCAATCTCAATTGAGCACTTGTTTATCCTTTGTAATCAAGTCTTTTGATCCTCTAAAAGGATCAACAAAGATTTTAACAATCAATCTCAATTGAGCTCTTGTTTAGCCTTTGTAATCAAGCTTTTGATCCTCTAAAAGGATCCACAAAGCTTCCACAATCAATCTCAATTGAGATCTTATTTATTCTTTGAAAACAAGTCTTTTGATCCTCCAAAAGGATCAACAATGATTCCAACAATCAATCTCAATTGAGCTCTTGTTTATCCTTTGTAATAAGTTTTAATCCTCTAAAAGGATCCACAAAGCTTCCAACAATCAATCTCAATTGAGCTCTTATTTATCCTTTTAATCAAGTCTTTTGATCCTCTAAAAGGATCCATAAAGCTTCCAACAATCAATATCAATTGATCTCTTGTTTATTCTTTGTAATCAAGTCTTTTGTTCCTCAAAAGGATCAACAAAGCTTCCAATAATCAATCTCAATTGAGCACTTGTTTATCCTTTGTAATCAATTCTTTTGATCCTTTAAAAGGATCCACAAAGCTTCCAACAATCAATCTCTATTGAGCACTTGTTTATCCTTTGTAAACAAGTCTTTTGACCCTCTAAAATGATCCACAAAGCATACAATCAATCTCAATTGGGCTCTTACATTATCCTTTGAAAGCAAGTCTTTTGATCCTCTAAAAGGATCAACAAAGATTTCAACTATCAATCTCAATTGAGCTCTTGTATTTATCCTTTGTAATCAAGACTTTTGATCCTCTAAAAGGATCCACAAAGTTTCCAAAATCCATCTCAATTGAGCTTTTGTTTGTCCTTTGTAATCAAGTCTTTTGACCTTCTAAAAGGATCCACAATGATTCCAACAATCAATCTCAATTGAGCTCTTGTTTAACCATTGTAAACAAGTCTTTTGAATTTCAAAAAGATCCACAAAGCTTAAAACAATCAATCTCAATTGAGCTCTTATTTATCATTTGTAGTCAAGATTTGATACTCTAAAAGGATCCACAAACCTTCCCACAATCAATCTCAATTGAACACTTGTTTATCCTTTGAAAGCAAGCCTTTTGATCCTCTAAAAGGATCAAGAAAGAATCCAACAATCAATCTCAAGTGAGCTCTTGTTTATCCTTTGTAATTAAGTCTTTTGATCCTCTAAAAGAATCCACAAAGCTTCAAACAATCAATCTCAATTGAGCTCTTGTTTATCCTTTGTAATCAAGTCTATTGATCCTCTAAAAGGATCAACAAAGCTTCCAACAATCAATCTCAATTGAGCACTTGTTTATCCAATGTAAACAAGTCTTTTGATCCTCTAAAAGGATCCACAAAGCTTCCAACAATCAATCTCAATTGAGCACTTGTTTATGCTTTGTAATCAAGTCTTTGTCCTCAAAAGGATCAACAAAGCTTCCAACAATCAATCTCAATTGAGCTCTTGTTTATCCTTTGAAAGCAAGTCTTTTGATCCTCTAAAAGGATCAACAAAGATTCCCAATCAATCTCAATTGAGCTCTTGTTTATCCTTTGCAATCAAGTCTTTTGATCCTCTAAAATGATCCACAAAGCTTCCAACAATCAATCTCAATTGAGCTCTTGTTTGTCCTTTGTAATCAATACTTTTGATCCTCTAAAAGGATCCACAATGATTTCAATAATTAATCTCAATTGAGCTCTTGTTTATCCATTGTAAACAAGTCTTTTGAATTTTGAAAAAGATCAACAAAGCTTAAAACAATCAATCTCAATTGAGCACTTTTTATCATTTGTAATCAAGTCTTTGATCTTTAAAAGGATCACAAAGCTTCCAACAATCAATCTCAATTGAGCTCTTGTTTATCAACTTTGATAGCAAGTCTTTTGATCCTCTAAAAGGATCAACAAAGATTCGATCAATCAATCTCAATTGAGCTCTTATTTATCCTTTGTAATAAAGTCTTTTGATCCTTTAAAAGGATCCACAAAGCTTCCAACAATCAATCTCATTTGAGCTCTTGTTTATCGTTTGAAAACAAGTCTTTGAATTTCTAAAAAGATCCACAAAGCTTCAATTAATCAATCTCAATTGAGCACTTGTTTATCCTTTGTAATCAAGTCTTTTGATCCTCTAAAAGGATCAACAAAGATTTTAACAATCAATCTCAATTGAGCTCTTGTTTATCCTTTGTAATCAAGGCTTTTGATCCTCTAAAAGGATCCACAAAGCTTCCAACAATCAATCTCAATTGAGATCTTATTTATTCTTTGAAAACAAGTCTTTTGATCCTCTAAAAGGATCAACAATGATTCCAACAATCAATCTCAATTGAGCTCTTGTTTATCCTTTGTAATAAGTTTTAATCCTCTAAAAGGATCCACAAAGCTTCCAACAATCAATCTCAATTGAGCTCTTATTTATCCTTTTTAATCAAGTCTTTTGATCCTCTAAAAGGATCCATAAAGCTTCCAACAATCAATCTCAATTGAGCTCTTGTTTATTCTTTGTAATCAAGTCTTTTGTTCCTCAAAAGGATCAACAAAGCTTCCAATAATCAATCTCAATTGAGCACTTGTTTATCCTTTGTAATCAATTCTTTTGATCCTTTAAAAGGATCCACAAAGCTTCAACAATCAATCTCTATTGAGCACTTGTTTATCCTTTGTAAACAAGTCTTTTGACCTCTAAAATGATCCACAAAGCATACAACAATCAATCTCAATTGAGCTCTTACATTATCCTTTGAAAGCAAGTCTTTTGATCCTCTAAAAGGATCAACAAAGATTTCAACTATCAATCTCAATTGAGCTCTTGTATTTATCCTTTGTAATCAAGACTTTTGATCCTCTAAAAGGATCCACAAAGTTCCAAAAATCAATCTCAATTGAGCTTTTGTTTGTCCTTTGTAATCAAGTCTTTTGACCTTCTAAAAGGATCCACAATGATTCCAACAATTAATCTCAATTGAGCTCTTGTTTAACCATTGTAAACAAGTCTTTTGAATTTCTAAAAGATCCACAAAGCTTAAAACAATCAATCTCAATTGAGCTCTTATTTATCATTTGTAATCAAGTATTCGGATACTCTAAAAGGATCCACAAAGCTTCCCACAATCAATCTCAATTGAGCACTTGTTTATCCTTTGAAAGCAAGCCTTTTGATCCTCTAAAAGGATCAACAAAGAATCCAACAATCAATCTCAATTGAGCTCTTGTTTATCCTTTGTAATTAAGTCTTTTGATCCTCTAAAAGAATCCAAAGCTTCAAACAATCAATCTCAATTGAGCTCTTGTTTATCCTTTGTAATTAAGTTTTTGATCCTCTAAAAGGATCACAAAGCTTCCAACAATCAATCTCAATTGAGCTCTTGTTTATCCTTTGTAATAAGTTTTGATCCTCTAAAAGGATCCACAAAGCTTCCAACAATCAATCTCAATTGAGCTCTTGTTTATCCTTTGTAATCAAGTCTTTTGATCCTCTAAAAGGATCCACAAAGCTTCCAACAATCAATCTCAATTGAGCTCTTGTTTATTCTTTGTAATCAAGTCTTTTGATCCTTAAAAGGATCCACAAAGCTTCCAATAATCAATCTCAATTGAGCTCTTGTTTATCCATTGTAAACAAGTCTTTTGAATTTTAAAAAGATCAAAAGCTTAAAACAATCAATCTCAATTGAGCACTTATTTATCCTTTGTAATCAAGTCTTTTGATCCTTTAAAAGGATCCACAAAGCTTCCAACAATCAATCTCAATTGAGCTCTTGTTTATCCTTTGAAAGCAAGTCTTTTGATCCTCTAAAAGGATCAACAAAGATTCAACAATCAATCTCAATTGAGCTCTTGTTTATCCTTTGTAATCAAGTCTTTTGATCCTCTAAAAGATCCACAAAGCTTCCAACAATCAATCTCAATTGAGCTCTTGTTTGTCCTTTGTAATCAATACTTTTGATCCTCTAAAAGGATCCACAATGATTCAATAATTAATCTCAATTGAGCTCTTGTTTATCCATTGTAAACAAGTCTTTTGAATTTTGAAAAAGATCAAAAGCTTAAAACAATCAATCTCAATTGAGCACTTATTTATCATTTGTAATCAAGTCTTTTGATCCTTTAAAAGGATCACAAAGCTTCCAACAATCAATCTCAATTGAGCTCTTGTTTATCAACTTTGATAGCAAGTCTTTTGATCCTCTAAAAGGATCAACAAAGATTCGATCAATCAATCTCAATTGAGCTCTTATTTATCCTTTGTAATAAAGTCTTTTGATCCTTTAAAAGGATCCACAAAGCTTCCAACAATCAATCTCATTTGAGCTCTTGTTTATCGTTTGAAAACAAGTCTTTGAATTTATAAAAGATCACAAAGCTTCAATTAATCAATCTCAATTGAGCACTTGTTTATCCTTAGTAATCAAGTCTTTTGATCCTCTAAAAGGATCAACAAAGATTTTAACAATCAATCTCAATTGAGCTCTTGTTTATCCTTTGTAATCAAGGCTTTTGATCCTCTAAAAGGATCCACAAAGCTTCCACAATCAATCTCAATTGAGATCTTATTTATTTTGTGAAAACAAGTCTTTTGATCCTCAAAAGGATCAACAATGATTCCAACAATCAATCTCAATTGAGCTCTTGTTTATCCTTTGTAATAAGTTTTAATCCTCTAAAAGGATCCACAAAGCTTCCAACAATCAATCTCAATTGAGCTCTTATTTATCCTTTTTAATCAAGTCTTTTGATCCTCTAAAAGGATCCATAAAGCTTCAACAATCAATATCAATTGATCTCTTGTTTATTCTTTGTAATCAAGTCTTTTGTTCCTCAAAAGGATCAACAAAGCTTCCAATAATCAATCTCAATTGAGCACTTGTTTATCCTTTGTAATCAATTCTTTTGATCCTTTAAAAGGATCCACAAAGCTTCAACAATCAATCTCTATTGAGCACTTGTTTATCCTTTGTAAACAAGTCTTTTGATCCTCTAAAATGATCCACAAAGCATACAACAATCAATCTCAATTGGGCTCTTACATTATCCTTTGAAAGCAAGTCTTTTGATCCTCTAAAAGGATCAACAAAGATTTCAACTATCAATCTCAATTGAGCTCTTGTATTTATCCTTTGTAATCAAGACTTTTGATCCTCTAAAAGGATCCACAAAGTTTCAAAAATCCATCTCAATTGAGCTTTTGTTTGTCCTTTGTAATCAAGTCTTTTGACCTTCTAAAAGGATCCACAATGATTCCAACAATTAATCTCAATTGAGCTCTTGTTTATCCATTGTAAACAAGTCTTTTGAATTCGAAAAAGATCCACAAAGCTTAAAACAATCAATCTCAATTGAGCTCTTATTTATCATTTGTAATCAAGTCTTGGATACTCTAAAAGGATCCACAAACCTTCCCACAATCAATCTCAATTGAGCACTTGTTTATCCTTTGAAAGCAAGTCTTTTGATCCTCTAAAAGGATCAAGAAAGAATCAACAATCAATCTCAATTGAGCTCTTGTTTATCCTTTGTAATTAAGTCTTTTGATCCTCTAAAAGAATCCACAAAGCTTCAAACAATCAATCTCAATTGAGCTCTTGTTTATCCTTTGTAATCAAGTCTTTTGATCCTCTAAAAGGATCAACAAAGCTTCCAACAATCAATCTCAATTGAGCACTTGTTTATCCAATGTAAACAAGTCTTTTGATCCTCTAAAAGGATCCACAAAGCTTCCAACAATCAATCTCAATTGAGCACTTGTTTATGCTTTGTAATCAAGTCTTTGATCCTCAAAAGGATCCACAAAGCTTCCAACAATCAATCTCAATTGAGCTCTTGTTTATCCTTTGAAAGCAAGTCTTTTGATCCTCTAAAAGGATCAACAAAGATTCCACAATCAATCTCAATTGAGCTCTTGTTTATCCTTTGCAATCATGTCTTTTGATCCTCTAAAATGATCCACAAAGCTATCAACAATCAATCTCAATTGAGCTCTTGTTTGTCCTTTGTAATCAATACTTTTGATCCTCTAAAAGGATCCACAATGATTACAATAATTAATCTCAATTGAGCTCTTGTTTATCCATTGTAAACAAGTCTTTTGAATTTCGAAAAAAGATCAACGAAGCTTAAAACAATCAATCTTAATTGAGCACTTATTTATCATTTGTAATCAAGTCTTCTGATCCTTTAAAAGGAATCACAAAGCTTCCAACAATCAATCTAAATTGAGCTCTTGTTTATCAACTTTGATAGCAAGTCTTTTGATCCTCTAAAAGGATCAACAAAGATTCCAACAATCAATCTCAATTGAGCTCTTATTTATCCTTTGTAATAAAGTCTTTTGATCCTTTAAAAGGATCCACAAATCTTCCAACAATCAATCTCATTTGAGCTCTTGTTTATCGTTTGAAAACAAGTCTTTGAATTTATAAAAAGATCCACAAAGCTTCAATTAATCAATCTCAATTGAGCACTTGTTTATCCTTAGTAATCAAGTCTTTTGATCCTCTAAAAGGATCAACAAAGATTTTAACAATCAATCTAATTGAGCTCTTGTCTAGCCTTTGTAATCAAGGCTTTTGATCCTCTAAAAGGATCCACAAAGCTTCCACAATCAATCTCAATTGAGATCTTATTTATTTTGTGAAAACAAGTCTTTTGATCCTCCAAAAGGATCAACAATGATTCAACAATCAATCTCAATTGAGCTCTTGTTTATCCTTTGTAATAAGTTTTAATCCTCTAAAAGGATCCACAAAGCTTCCAACAATCAATCTCAATTGAGCTCTTATTTATCCTTTTTAATCAAGTCTTTTGATCCTCTAAAAGGATCCATAAAGCTTCAACAATCAATATCAATTGATCTCTTGTTTATTCTTTGTAATCAAGTCTTTTGTTCCTCAAAAGGATCAACAAAGCTTCCAATAATCAATCTCAATTGAGCACTTGTTTATCCTTTGTAATCAATTCTTTTGATCCTTTAAAAGGATCCACAAAGCTTCAACAATCAATCTCTATTGAGCACTTGTTTATCCTTTTGTAAACAAGTCTTTTGACCCTCTAAAATGATCCACAAAGCATACAACAATCAATCTCAATTGGGCTCTTACATTATCCTTTGAAAGCAAGTCTTTTGATCCTCTAAAAGGATCAACAAAGATTTCAACTATCAATCTCAATTGAGCTCTTGTATTTATCCTTTGTAATCAAGACTTTTGATCCTCTAAAAGGATCCACAAAGTTTCCAAAATCCATCTCAATTGAGCTTTTGTTTGTCCTTTGTAATCAAGTCTTTTGACCTTCTAAAAGGATCCACAGTGATTCCAACAATTAATCTCAATTGAGCTCTTGTTTAACCATTGTAAACAAGTCTTTTGAATTTCAAAAGATCCACAAAGCTTAAAACAATCAATCTCAATTGAGCTCTTATTTATCATTTGTAGTCAAGTATTCGGATACTCTAAAAGGATCCACAAACCTTCCCACAATCAATCTCAATTGAACACTTGTTTATCCTTTGAAAGCAAGCCTTTTGATCCTCTAAAAGGATCAAGAAAGAATCAACAATCAATCTCAATTGAGCTCTTGTTTATCCTTTGTAATTAAGTCTTTTGATCCTCTAAAAGAATCCACAAAGCTTCAAACAATCAATCTCAATTGAGCTCTTGTTTATCCTTTGTAATTAAGTTTATTGATCCTCTAAAAGTATCAACAAAGCTTCCAACAATCAATCTCAATTGAGCACTTGTTTATCCTTTGTAAACAAGTCTTTTGATCCTCTAAAAGGATCCACAAAGCTTCCAACAATCAATCTCAATTGAGCACTTGTTTATGCTTTGTAATCAAGTCTTTTGTTCCTCAAAAGGATCAACAAAGCTTCCAACAATCAATCTCAATTGAGCACTTGTTTATCTTTTGTAATCAAGTCTTTTGATTCTTTAAAAGGATCCACAATGCTTCCAACAATCAATCTCTATTGAGCACTTGTTTATCCTTTGTAAACAAGTCTTTTTACCATCTAAAAGGATCCACAAAGCTTCCAACAATCAATCTCAATTGAGCTCTTACTTTATCCTTTGAAAGCAAGTCTTTTGATCCTCTAAAAGGATCAACAAAGATTTCAACAATCAATCTCAATTGAGCTCTTGTTTATCCTTTGTAATCAAGACTTTTGATCCTCTAAAAGGATCCACAAAGATTCCAACAATCAATCTCAATTGAGCTCTTGTTTATCCTTTGTAATCAAGTCTTTTAATCCTCTAAAAGGATCCACAATGATTCCAACAATCAATCTCAATTGAGCACTTGTTTATCCATTGTAAACAAGTCTTTTGAATTTTAAAAAGATCCACAAAGCTTAAAACAATCAATCTCAATTAAGCTGATATTTATCATTTGTAATCAAGTCTTCTGATACTCTAAAAGGATCAACAAAGATTCTAACAATCAATCTCAAGTGAGCTCTTAGTTATCCTTAGTAATCAAGTCTTTTGATCCACTAAAAGGATCCACAAAGCTTCCAACAATCAATCTCAATTGAGCTCTTGTTTGTCCTTTGTAATCAATACTTTTGATCCTCTAAAAGGATCCACAATGATTCCAATAATTAATCTCAATTGAGCTCTTGTTTATCCATTGTAAACAAGTCTTTTGAATTTTGAAAAAGATCAACGAAGCTTAAAACAATCAATCTCAATTGAGCACTTATTTATCATTTGTAATCAAGACTTCTGATCCTTTAAAAGGAATCACAAAGCTTCCAACAATCAATCTCAATTGAGCTCTTGTTTATCAACTTTGATAGCAAGTCTTTTGATCCTCTAAAAGGATCAACAAAGATTCGATCAATCAATCTCAATTGAGCTCTTATTTATCCTTTGTAATAAAGTCTTTTGATCCTTTAAAAGGATCCACAAAGCTTCCAACAATCAATCTCATTTGAGCTCTTGTTTATCGTTTGAAAACAAGTCTTTGAATTTATAAAAGATCCACAAAGCTTCAATTAATCAATCTCAATTGAGCACTTGTTTATCCTTAGTAATCAAGTCTTTTGATCCTCTAAAAGGATCAACAAAGATTTTAACAATCAATCTCAATTGAGCTCTTGTCTAGCCTTTGTAATCAAGGCTTTTGATCCTCTAAAAGGATCCACAAAGCTTCCCACAATCAATCTCAATTGAGATCTTATTTATTTTGTGAAAACAAGTCTTTTGATCCTCCAAAAGGATCAACAATGATTCCAACAATCAATCTCAATTGAGCTCTTGTTTATCCTTTGTAATAAGTTTTAATCCTCTAAAAGGATCCACAAAGCTTCCAACAATCAATCTCAATTGAGCTCTTATTTATCCTTTTTAATCAAGTCTTTTGATCCTCTAAAAGGATCCATAAAGCTTCCAACAATCAATATCAATTGATCTCTTGTTTATTCTTTGTAATCAAGTCTTTTGTTCCTCAAAAGGATCAACAAAGCTTCCAATAATCAATCTCAATTGAGCACTTGTTTATCCTTTGTAATCAATTCTTTTGATCCTTTAAAAGGATCCACAAAGCTTCCAACAATCAATCTCTATTGAGCACTTGTTTATCCTTTTGTAAACAAGTCTTTTGACCCTCTAAAATGATCCACAAAGCATACAACAGTCAATCTCAATTGGGCTCTTACATTATCCTTTGAAAGCAAGTCTTTTGATCCTCTAAAAGGATCAACAAAGATTTCAACTATCAATCTCAATTGAGCTCTTGTATTTATCCTTTGTAATCAAGACTTTTGATCCTCTAAAAGGATCCACAAAGTTTCCAAAATCCATCTCAATTGAGCTTTTGTTTGTCCTTTGTAATCAAGTCTTTTGACCTTCTAAAAGGATCCACAGTGATTCCAACAATTAATCTCAATTGAGCTCTTGTTTAACCATTGTAAACAAGTCTTTTGAATTTCGAAAAGATCCACAAAGCTTAAAACAATCAATCTCAATTGAGCTCTTATTTATCATTTGTAGTCAAGTATTCGGATACTCTAAAAGGATCCACAAACCTTCCCACAATCAATCTCAATTGAACACTTGTTTATCCTTTGAAAGCAAGCCTTTTGATCCTCTAAAAGGATCAAGAAAGAATCCAACAATCAATCTCAAGTGAGCTCTTGTTTATCCTTTGTAATTAAGTCTTTTGATCCTCTAAAAGAATCCACAAAGCTTCAAACAATCAATCTCAATTGAGCTCTTGTTTATCCTTTGTAATTAAGTTTATTGATCCTCTAAAAGTATCAACAAAGCTTCCAACAATCAATCTCAATTGAGCACTTGTTTATCCAATGTAAACAAGTCTTTTGATCCTCTAAAAGGATCCACAAAGCTTCCAACAATCAATATCAATTGAGCACTTGTTTATGCTTTGTAATCAAGTCTTTTGTTCCTCAAAAGGATCAACAAAGCTTCCAACAATCAATCTCAATTGAGCACTTGTTTATCTTTTGTAATCAAGTCTTTTGATTCTTTAAAAGGATCCACAATGCTTCCAACAATCAATCTCTATTGAGCACTTGTTTATCCTTTGTAAACAAAGTCTTTTACCATCTAAAAGGATCCACAAAGCTTCCAAGAGTCAATCTTAATTGGGCTCTTACTTTTCCTTTGAAAGCAAGTCTTTTGATCCTCTAAAAGGATCAACAAAGATTTCAACAATCAATCTCAATTGAGCTCTTGTTTATCCTTTGTAATCAAGACTTTGATCCTCTAAAAGGATCCACAAAGATTCCAACAATCCATCTCAATTGAGCTATTGTTTGTCCTTTGTAATCAAGTCTTTTAATCCTCTAAAAGGATCCACAATGATTCCAACAATTAATCTCAATTGAGCACTTGTTTATCCATTGTAAACAAAAGTCTTTTGAATTTTGAAAAAGATCCACAAAGCTTAAAACAATCAATCTCAATTGAGCTCTTATTTATCATTTGTAATCAAGTCTTTGATACTCTAAAAGGATCAACAAAGATTCTAACAATCAATCTCAATTGAGCTCTTGTTATCCTTTGTAATCAAGTCTTTTGATCCTCTAAAAGGATCCACAAAGCTTCCAACAATCAATCTCAATTGAGCTCTTGTTTGTCCTTTGTAATCAATACTTTTGATCCTCTAAAAGGATCCACAATGATTCCAATAATTAATCTCAATTGAGCTCTTGTTTATCCATTGTAAACAAGTCTTTTGAATTTTGAAAAGATCAACGAAGCTTAAAACAATCAATCTCAATTGAGCACTTATTTATCATTTGTAATCAAGTCTTTGATCCTTTAAAAGGATCACAAAGCTTCCAACAATCAATCTCAATTGAGCTCTTGTTTATCCTTTGATAGCAAGTCTTTTGATCCTCTAAAAGGATCAACAAAGATTCGATCAATCAATCTCAATTGAGCTCTTATTTATCCTTTGTAATAAAGTCTTTTGATCCTTTAAAAGGATCCACAAAGCTTCCAACAATCAATCTCATTTGAGCTCTTGTTTATCCTTTGAAAACAAGTCTTTGAATTTATAAAAAGATCCACAAAGCTTCATTAATCAATCTCAATTGAGCACTTGTTTATCCTTAGTAATCAAGTCTTTTGATCCTCTAAAAGGATCAACAAAGATTTTAACAATCAATCTCAATTGAGCTCTTGTTTATCCTTTGTAATCAAGTCTTTTGATCCTCTAAAAGGATCCACAAAGCTTCCAACAATCAATCTCAATTGAGATCTTATTTATTTTTGAAAACAAGTCTTTTGATCCTCCAAAAGGATCAACAATGATTCCAACAATCAATCTCAATTGAGCTCTTGTTTATCCTTTGTAATAAGTTTTAATCCTCTAAAAGGATCCACAAAGCTTCCAACAATAAATCTCAATTGAGCTCTTATTTATCCTTTTTAATCAAGTCTTTTGATCCTCTAAAAGGATCCACAAAGCTTCCAACAATCAATCTCAATTGAGCTCTTGTTTATTCTTTGTAATCAAGTCTTTTGTTCCTCAAAAGGATCAACAAAGCTTCCAATAATCAATCTCAATTGAGCACTTGTTTATCCTTTGTAATCAAGTCTTTTGATCCTTTAAAAGGATCCACAAAGCTTCCAACAATCAATCTCAATTGAGCACTTGTTTATCCTTTGTAAACAAGTCTTTTGATCCTCTAAAAGGATCCACAAAGCATACAACAATCAATCTCAATTGAGCTCTTACATTATCCTTTGAAAGCAAGTCTTTTGATCCTCTAAAAGGATCAACAAAGATTTCAACTATCAATCTCAATTGAGCTCTTATATTTATCCTTTGTAATCAAGACTTTTGATCCTCTAAAAGGATCCACAATGATTCCAATAATTAATCTCAATTAAGCTCCTGTTTATCCATTGTAAACAAGTCTTTTAAATTTTGAAAAAGATCAACGAAGCTTAAAACAATCAATCTCAATTGAGCACTTATTTATCATTTGTAATCAAGACTTCTGATCCTTTAAAAGGAATCACAAAGCTTCCAACAATCAATCTCAATTGAGCTCTTGTTTATCAACTTTGATAGCAAGTCTTTTGATCCTCTAAAAGGATCAACAAAGATTCGATCAATCAATCTCAATTGAGCTCTTATTTATCCTTTGTAATAAAGTCTTTTGATCCTTTAAAAGGATCCACAAAGCTTCCTACAATCAATCTCATTTGAGCTCTTGTTTATCGTTTGAAAACAAGTCTTTGAATTTATAAAAAGATCCACAAAGCTTCAATTAATCAATCTCAATTGAGCACCTGTTTATCCTTAGTAATCAAGTCTTTTGATCCTCTAAAAGGATCAATAAAGATTTTAACAATCAATCTCAATTGAGCTCTTGTCTAGCCTTTGTAATCAAGGCTTTTGATCCTCTAAAAGGATCCACAAAGCTTCCCACAATCAATCTCAATTGAGATCTTATTTATTTTGTGAAAACAAGTCTTTTGATCCTCCAAAAGGATCAACAATGATTCCAACAATCAATCTCAATTGAGCTCTTGTTTATCCTTTGTAATAAGTTTTAATCCTCTAAAAGGATCCACAAAGCTTCCAACAATAAATCTCAATTGAGCTCTTATTTATCCTTTTAATCAAGTCTTTTGATCCTCTAAAAGGATCCATAAAGCTTCCAACAATCAATATCAATTGATCTCTTGTTTATTCTTTGTAATCATGTCTTTTGTTCCTCAAAAAGGATCAACAAAGCTTCCAATAATCAATCTCAATTGAGCACTTGTTTATCCTTTGTAATCAATTCTTTTGATCCTTTAAAAGGATCCACAAAGCTTCCAACAATCAATCTCTATTGAGCACTTGTTTATCCTTTTGTAAACAAGTCTTTTGACCTCTAAAATGATCCACAAAGCATACAACAATCAATCTCAATTGGGCTCTTACATTATCCTTTGAAAGCAAGTCTTTTGATCCTCTAAAAGGATCAACAAAGATTTCAACTATCAATCTCAATTGAGCTCTTGTATTTATCCTTTGTAATCAAGACTTTTGATCCTCTAAAAGGATCCACAAAGTTTCCAAAATCCATCTCAATTGAGCTTTTGTTTGTCCTTTGTAATCAAGTCTTTTGACCTTCTAAAAGGATCCACAGTGATTCCAACAATTAATCTCAATTGAGCTCTTGTTTAACCATTGTAAACAAGTCTTTTGAATTCAAAAAGATCCACAAAGCTTAAAACAATCAATCTCAATTGAGCTCTTATTTATCATTTGTAGTCAAGTATTCGGATACTCTAAAAGGATCCACAAACCTTCCCACAATCAATCTCAATTGAACACTTGTTTATCCTTTGAAAGCAAGCTTTTGATCCTCTAAAAGGATCAAGAAAGAATCCAACAATCAATCTCAAGTGAGCTCTTGTTTATCCTTTGTAATTAAGTCTTTTGATCCTCTAAAAGAATCCAAAAGCTTCAAACAATCAATCTCAATTGAGCTCTTGTTTATCCTTTGTAATTAAGTCTATTGATCCTCTAAAAGTATCAACAAAGCTTCCAACAATCAATCTCAATTGAGCACTTGTTTATCCAATGTAAACAAGTCTTTTGATCCTCTAAAAGGATCCACAAAGCTTCCAACAATCAATATCAATTGAGCACTTGTTTATGCTTTGTAATCAAGTCTTTTGTTCCTCAAAAAGGATCAACAAAGCTTCCAACAATCAATCACAATTGAGCTCTTGTTTATCCTTTGAAAGCAAGTCTTTTGATCCTCTAAAAGGATCAACAAAGATTCCCACAATCAATCTCAATTGAGCTCTTGTTTATCCTTTGCAATCAAGTCTTTTGATCCTCTAAAATGATCCACAAAGCTTCCACAATCAATCTCAATTGAGCTCTTGTTTGTCCTTTGTAATCAATACTTTTGATCCTCTAAAAGGATCCACAATGATTCCAATAATTAATCTCAATTGAGCTCTTGTTTATCCATTGTAAACAAGTCTTTTGAATTTTGAAAAAGATCAACGAAGCTTAAAACAATCAATCTCAATTGAGCACTTTTTATCATTTGTAATCAAGTCTTCGATCTTTAAAAGGAATCACAAAGCTTCCAACAATCAATCTCAATTGAGCTCTTGTTTATCAACTTTGATAGCAAGTCTTTTGATCCTCTAAAAGGATCAACAAAGATTCGATCAATCAATCTCAATTGAGCTCTTATTTATCCTTTGTAATAAAGTCTTTTGATCCTTTAAAAGGATCCACAAAGCTTCCAACAATCAATCTCATTTGAGCTCTTGTTTATCGTTTGAAAACAAGTCTTTGAATTTATAAAAAGATCCACAAAGCTTCAATTAATCAATCTCAATTGAGCACCTGTTTATCCTTAGTAATCAAGTCTTTTGATCCTCTAAAAGGATCAACAAAGATTTTAACAATCAATCTCAATTGAGCTCTTGTCTAGCCTTTGTAATCAAGGCTTTTGATCCTCTAAAAGGATCCACAAAGCTTCCACAATCAATCTCAATTGAGATCTTATTTATTCTGTGAAAACAAGTCTTTTGATCCTCCAAAAGGATCAACAATGATTCCAACAATCAATCTCAATTGAGCTCTTGTTTATCCTTTGTAATAAGTTTTAATCCTCTAAAAGGATCCACAAAGCTTCCAACAATAAATCTCAATTGAGCTCTTATTTATCCTTTTTAATCAAGTCTTTTGATCCTCTAAAAGGATCCATAAAGCTTCCAACAATCAATATCAATTGATCTCTTGTTTATTCTTTGTAATCATGTCTTTTGTTCCTCAAAAAGGATCAACAAAGCTTCCAATAATCAATCTCAATTGAGCACTTGTTTATCCTTTGTAATCAATTCTTTTGATCCTTTAAAAGGATCTACAAAGCTTCCAACAATCAATCTCTATTGAGCACTTGTTTATCCTTTTGTAAACAAGTCTTTTGACCCTCTAAAATGATCCACAAAGCATACAACAGTCAATCTCAATTGGGCTCTTACTTTTCCTTTGAAAGCAAGTCTTTTGATCCTCTAAAAGGATCAACAAAGATTTCTACAATCAATCTCAATTGAGCTCTTGTATTTATCCTTTGTAATCAAGACTTCTGATCCTCTAAAAGGATCCACAAAGATTCCAACAATCCATCTCAATTGAGCTATTGTTTGTCCTTTGTAATCAAGTCTTTTAATCCTCTAAAAGGATTCACAATGATTCCAACAATTAATCTCAATTGAGCACCTGTTTATCCATTGTAAACAAAAGTCTTTTGAATTTTGAAAAAGATCCACAAAGCTTAAAAACAATCAATCTCAATTAAGCTGATATTTATCATTTGTAATCAAGTCTTCTGATACTCTAAAAGGATCAACAACGATTCTAACAATCAATCTCAAGTGAGCTCTTAGTTATCCTTAGTAATCAAATCTTTTGATCCACTAAAAGGATCCACAAAGCTTCCAACAATCAATCTCAATTGAGCTCTTGTTTGTCCTTTGTAATCTATACTTTTGATCCTCTAAAAAGATGCACAATGATTCCAATAATTAATCTCAATTAAGCTCCTGTTTATCTATTGTAAACAAGTCTTTTGAATTTTGAAAAAGATCAATGAAACTTAAAACAATCAATCTCAATTGAGCACTTATTTATCATTTGTAATCAAGTCTTCTGATCCTCTAAAAGGATCCATAAAGCTTCCAACAATCATTATCAATTGATCTCTTGTTTATTCTTTGTAATCAAGTCTTTTGTTCCACAAAAAGGATCAACAAAGCTTCCAATAATCAATCTCAATTGAGCACTTGTTTATCCTTTGTAATCAATTCTTTTGATCCTTTAAAAGGATCCACAAAGCTTCCAACAATCAATCTCTACTGAGCACTTGTTTATCCTTTTGTAAACAAGTCTTTTGACCCTCTAAAATGATCCACAAAGCATACAACAGTCAATCTCAATTGGGCTCTTACATTATCCTTTGAAAGCAAGTCTTTTGATCCTCTAAAAGGATCAACAAAGATTTCAACTATCAATCTCAATTGAGCTCTTGTATTTATCCTTTGTAATCAAGACTTTTGATCCTCTAAAATGATCCACAAAGTTTCCAAAAATCCATCTCAATTGAGCTTTTGTTTGTCCTTTGTAATCAAGTCTTTTGACCTTCTAAAAGGATCCACAGTGATTCCAACAATTAATCTAAATTGAGCTCTTGTTTAACCATTTGTAAACAAGTCTTTTGAATTTCGAAAAAGATACACAAAGCTTAAAACAATCAATCTCAATTGAGCTCTTATTTATCATTTGTAGTCAAGTATTCGGACACTCTAAAAGGATCCACAAACCTTCCCACAATCAATCTCAATTGAACACTTGTTTATCCTTTGAAAGCAAGCCTTTTGATCCTCTAAAAGGATCACGAAAGAATCCAACAATCAATCTCAAGTGAGCGCTTTTTTATCCTTTGTAATTAAGTCTATTGATCCTCTAAAAGTATCAACAAAGCTTCCAACAATCAATCTCAATTGAGCACTTGTTTATCCAATTTAAACATGTCTTTTGATCCTCTAAAAGGATCCACAAAGCTTCCAACAATCAATATCAATTGAGCACTTGTTTATGCTTTGTAATCAAGTCTTTTGTTCCTCAAAAAGGATCAACAAAGCTTCCAACAATCAATCTCAATTGAGCACTTGTTTATCTTTTGTAATCAAGTCTTTTAATTCTTTAAAAGGATCCACAATGCTTCCAACAATCAATCTCTATTGAGCACTTGTTTATCCTTTGTAAACAAAGTCTTTTTACCATCTAAAAGGATCCACAAAGCTTCCAAGAGTCAATCTTAATTGGGCTCTTACTTTTCCTTTGAAAGTGATGCGTAACAAACGCAAGACTTGTTGCTTATGAAACTATGGATGAAGATTATGGAAACAATGATGAAAGTTTGCAGCGAAAACAAAGATAGAACACGGGTCACCGTTTAGGATTCACTCTCCTAACGTAAAGATCCCGTTTTGGATTCACCGGATAGGCTTCACTCACCTATCGTAAAGAATCCTTTTGAATATTACCTCCTAGACCTAAGGAAATAATAGACAAAAATAAGAACAACCTTGTTCTTTGAAATTTCTCCTTGAGAATTATATAACAATAATCTGTATTTTACAACTTAGATCTATCCCTATTTATAGGTGTTTACAATGCATCCTAATCATTAAAGGTAAAGAAAACTACTCCTAATTGTACAAGCATTAGCAATACTATCCTCCCTAGGACTAACAAATCAAACCTATACAAGTTAGGAATCAAAAACATAGCAGGAAACTCGAAATCGCCAATTCTGGCTAGAGGGCGATCGCCCTGCTGCGCCACAAAGCGATCGCTTTGTGGCCAGTAGGTTGGACCGTATTTTGCTTTCAAAGGCGATCGCTTCCTCCATGGTCAAGGCGATCGCTCTTCACCCAGTTTGTCGCCAATGCCTTCTTTTGCCCAAATATCATCCCTCGTTGCGCATGTGACCTCCAAAGATCTTCCCAACTCTTGAACCTTCCTAGTTTGCACCAACGACTCGAGAGACAATGTTAAACCATCTTCACCCACTTGTAATGCCTCCATGGCTTTATTTGTGTCTTTGCGAAGATCGTAACTCAATGGTCCCGCATCATCCTCCCCTTCTTGAGAAAGAATTGGCCTCAATTCTTCAAGCATTTTGTCTTCTAAGTATGGTGATAAATCTCCCACATTGAATGTAGAACTTATCGAATACTCCTCGGGTAGGTCCAACTTGTAAGCACTATCACTAAATCTCTCAAGCACTTGAAAAGGTCCTTCGGCTCTTGGCATTAGCTTGTTCTTTCTCTTGCTAGGAAATCGTTCCTTCCGCAAATGTAGCCATACTAAATCTTCGGGTTGAAATTCCGGTTGCTTGCAACTTTTGTTGGCTCTCTTCTTGTACATTTCGTTCACTTTCTCGATTCTTGCACGAACTTGTTCATGGAATTGTTGAATGTTCTTCAATTTGTTGAACGCATCTGGTTGCTCCTTCCCTTTCCGTGTAGGAACCATATCAATTGGCAAACAAGGATTAACTCCATACACAACTTCAAATTGAGAATGTTGAGTTACATATGTTGGTGTACGGTTGTAAGCAAATTCTGCATGAGCCAATTTCAAATCCCAATCTTTTTGAGTCTTCCCCACTAGTCCTCGTAGCAACACTCCAAGAGTCCTATTGGTGACTTCCGTTTGTCCATCCGTTTGCGGGTGATGAGATGTGCTAAATAGCAATTTTGTACCAATTATCCTCCAAAGAGATCTCCAAAAATGGCTAAGAAACTTGCTATCTCTATCACTCACAATTGTCTTTGGTACTCCATGCAAACGCACAATTTCCTTGAAGTACAAATCCGCCACTAAGGAAGCATCATCCGTCTTGTGACATGGCACAAAATGCGCCATTTTCGAGAATCGGTCCACAACCACCATGATAGCATCCTTTCCTCATTGCGTTCTTGGTAGAGCCACAATGAAGTCCATCGACACATCACTCCATGGTTGTTTCGGCATGGGCAAAGGTGTATATAAACCTCGATGGAACGTGCTCTTCATTCTTTGACATGTGGCACATCTAGAGATAATTGTTTGCACATCACCAAGCATCTTCGGCCAATAGAAATGTTCTTGTAATAACTCCAATGTCTTGTTAATGCCGATATGTCCCGCTAGTCCCCCACCATGCGTCTCACGCACCAACAATTCCCTTATCGAACACTTGGGAATACATAGTTGATTGCCTTTAAACAAGAATCCCTCTTGTAGCACAAAATTCCCATTCGTTCCTTTCTCACAATCAAGAACAATAGAACCAAAATTTGGATCTTCCTTGTAGTATTCGCATACTAGTTTGAACCCTAGTAGCTTGGCATCCATCATGGTGAGCATAGAATATCTTCGAGATAATGCATCCGTTACCACATTGTTCTTTCCATCCTTGTATTTTGAAGAAAAGTTGAAGGATTGCAGAAATTCCACCCATTTAGCATGCCTCGGTTTCAACTTGTGTTGCCCATGAATATACTTCAACGCCTCGTGATCGGAATGTAGGACGAAGTGATTCGGCCTTAAGTAGTGACTTCAATGATCCAAAGCTCTAACCATGGCATAGAACTCTTTGTCGTAGGTAGAATAGTTGAGTCTCGCACCTCCAAGCTTCTCACTAAAATAAGCAATTGGCCGCTTTCCTTGAGTCAACACCGCTCCAATACCCACTCCACTAGCATCACATTCAACCTCAAAAGGTTGTGAGAAATCGGGTAAGGCCAAAACCGGTGTTTTACATAACTTCTCCTTAAGCTCTTCAAAAGCTTGTTGGGCCGCCGAAGTCCACTCAAATTTCCCTTTCTTCAAGGTTTCGATCATGGGACTTGCAATAATACTAAAATCTTTGATGAAGCGTCTATAGAAAGAAGCTAACCCATGAAATGAACGTACCTCCGTTATAGTGGTTGGAATAGGCCAAGACTTGATTGCCTCAATCTTTGTTTGATCAACCGAAACTCCTTCCTCCGATACCACATAACCAAGGAATGTCACACTTGGTTGCATAAACGAGCACTTCTCAAGTTTCCATAGAGCTTGTTTTTCCGCAAAGTTTGTAGTACTTCTTCAAGATGTCGCACATGCTCCTCCTCACTCTTGCTATATACCAAAATATCGTCTAGATAGACGACCACAAATTTTCCCAAAAAGGGCCTCAACACTTCATTCATCAACCTCATAAAAGTACTTGGAGCATTCGTGAGCCCGAATGGCATCACCTTCCATTCATATAATCCATGTTTTGTCTTGAACGCTGTTTTCCATTCATCTCCTTTGCGCATGCGAATTTGATGATAACCGCTCCTCAAATCAATCTTCGAGTAGAATATAGCACCATGAAGTTCATTAATCATATCAACCAAGCGTGGCATTGGAAATCGATACTTGATAGTGATATTGTTGATTGCTCGACTATCCACGCACATTCGCCATGATCCATCTTTCTTGGGTACAAGAAGGGCCGGTACCGCACATGGACTCATGCTTTCTTCCACATATCCCTTTGCGAGCAACTCCTCAATTTGCTTTTGAAGCTCCTTTGTTTCCTCCGGGTTGTATCGATATGCCGGTTTGTTGGGAAGTGGCATTCTGGGTATCAAGTCGATTTGATGTTCAATCCCTCTCTTTGGTGGCAAACCCGGTGGTAGATCTTCGGGAAATACGTCCTTGAACTTGTTGAGTAGGGGTTTCACTAAAGGGTGTAGTTCCTCCCCTTCTTGACTTTGGACCCCTTGAGGAATAACGAGAATTGCTTGGCCATCCTTGACAGCTTGCTCGGCCTCTCGTTCACTTGCCAATAGATTTGTCTTTTGCAGGGGGTTTTTAATGGGAACTATTTTGGAGGGTGGTAAAGGATTCAACTTGTAGTTCTTACCATCTTTCTTCACAATGTAAGCATTCTCCCTCCCTTCGTGAGTCACATATCTATCGTATTGCCAAGGTCGTCCCAAAAGTATATGGCATACGTCCATTGGAACCACATCACAAAGTATCTCATCATGATAATTTCCCATAGAGAAAGAGATTAGGGCTTGGCGATTTACTTTGACTTCGGATCCATCATTGAGCCAATGGAGTTTGTAAGGACGAGAGTGGCTTGTGGTTGGAACCTTCAATTTGTCGATGAGGATATTTGAGACGGCATTTGCGCAACTTCCTCCATCTATTACCACATCACATACTTTTCCTTGTACAAGACATTTCGCATGAAAGATTTGTTCCCTTTGCTCCTCTTCCATGGCCGTTGGCTTTGCGCGTAGAGATCTTCTCAAAACTAGTGTCTCCCCCTTGACACCTTCGGAATCAAACTCTTCGACCTCTTCTTCCTCGAATTCATCTTCTTGATCTTGAGTTGCAAGGTTGTCTTCAATATCTCGAATTTCATGAATAGTCAAAACTCTCTTGGTGGGGCATTCGGATTGGTAGTGACCATATCCTTGACATTTAAAACACTTCACGTTGTCTTTGCTCTTGATCGGCTTCTTCCCTTCGACCTTCTCACTTGTGGTACCCTTGTTGGGCTTCTCCGCTTGAACATTGGGCTTTGGATTGCTTGGTACCGCATTGCTTGTAGTCGAATTACTTGAGAATCCCTTCGAGAAAGTCATCTTGCTTCCCACCCTTTTCTTCTTCACTTGTCTTTCACACTTGATGGAGACCTTGCAAATTTCTTCAAAAGTAAAGCATTGTTGTAGCTCTACTATATTGGCTATCTCGACATCTAGCCCTCCCATAAATCGTGCAATCTTTTGCTCCTCGTGCTCTTGCATGTCACAAATAATAGATAACTTTTCGAACTCCTCAACATATTGGGAAACGGTAGAATTCCCTTGCTTTAATTGTATGAGTTTTGTAAAATTATCTTGTCGATAAGTGCTAGGTAAGAACCTTCGGTCAAGATATTTCTTAAACTTATCCCAAGACTCAATTTTTGACTTCCCTTCACGCCTTCGTTGAGATTTTAAATTTTCATACCATATGGAAGCGTACCTTGTAAGTTTGAGAATAGCCACCTTAAACTTCTTGTGGTCACTATACTCCTTGTATTCAAAAATCCGCTCCGCTCTTCGAATCCAATCCAAGTATCCTTCCGGATCCATAGCACCGTCAAAATCGGGAATGTCAAGCTTTAAGCCTCGATCGTCGTCCTCCCTAAGTCGCACTTGTTGTTGTCTATGCCTTGGGCGCCTTACTTCCTCCTCATCCGAGTTGGAATCTTCAACCTCCACACGACCTTGTGGTCTCTCTAGCAATTGCAAAACGCGATCAACTCGTGTACGTAACTCTTGCATCTCACGATCCCGTCGTAAATTTGCAGCTTGTTCCAAAGTAATTCCACGTGGGCATCCTGTCTCCTCCGCCATGATCGTTTACAAAGTTGGAATTTGTAAAAGACCTTTGCTCTGATACCAATTTGATGCGTAACAAACGCAAGACTTGTTGCTTATGAAACTATGGATGAAGATTATGGAAACAATGATGAAAGTTTGCAGCGAAAACAAAGATAGAACACGGGTCACCGGTTAGGATTCACTCTCCTAACGTAAAGATCCCGTTTTGGATTCACCGGATAGGCTTCACTCACCTATCGTAAAGAATCCTTTTGAATATTACCTCCTAGACCTAAGGAAATAATAGACAAAAATAAGAACAACCTTGTTCTTTGAAATTTCTCCTTGAGAATTATATAACAATAATCTGTATTTTACAACTTAGATCTATCCCTATTTATAGGTGTTTACAATGCATCCTAATCATTAAAGGTAAAGAAAACTACTCCTAATTGTACAAGCATTAGCAATACTATCCTCCCTAGGACTAACAAATCAAACCTATACAAGTTAGGAATCAAAAACATAGCAGGAAACTCGAAATCGCCAATTCTGGCTAGAGGGCGATCGCCCTGCTGCGCCACAAAGCGATCGCTTTGTGGCCAGTAGGCTGGACCGTATTTTGCTTTCAAAGGCGATCGCTTCCTCCATGGTCAAGGCGATCGCTCTTCACCCAGTTTGTCGCCAATGCCTTCTTTTGCCCAAATATCATCCCTCGTTGCACATGTGACCTCCAAAGATCTTCCCAACTCTTGAACCTTCCTAGTTTGCATCACCAACAACTCGAGAGACAATGTTAAACCATCTTCACCCACTTGTAATGCCTCCATGGCTTTGTTTGTGTCTTTGCGAAGATCGTAACTCTATGCTCCCGCATCAGAAAGCAAGTCTTTTGATCCTCTAAAAGGATCAACAAAGATTTCAACAATCAATCTCAACTGAGCTCTTGTATTTATCCTTTATAATCAAGACTTCTGATCCTCTAAAAGGATCCACAAAGATTCCAACAATCCATCTCAATTGAGCTATTGTTTGTCCTTTGTAATCAAGTCTTTTTAATCCTCTAAAAGAATCCACAATGATTCCAACAATTAATCTCAATTGAGCACATATTTATCCATTGTAAACAAAAGTCTTTTGAATTTTGAAAAAGATCCACAAAGCTTAAAAACAATCAATCTCAATTAAGCTGATATTTATCATTTGTAATCAAGTCTTTTTTTTTTTTTAAGGAAACAGGGACGGCACCCTGCAAATTTTATTAATAAACAAAAAAGATACAAACGAGAGGGGGACAACCAGCCTTGCCCTAAAACAGGGAGGACAAAGGAGCCTGACCTCTAAAAAGAAATACACAGCCAAGGCCAAAAAATTACTTTCTAAAACTATACAACCCTAACTCATCATGGCCTAAAGCTTGCCAAACTCTAATAGGAAGAGAACCTTTAGTAGAAAAGGTAATAACCGCTTTATGAGAATAAGCATGTGCCGCCAGCCGATCCGCAACTTGATTTACTTCTCTGAACACATGATGTAATTGAAAGTCTCCTAGCAAAGCTTTGCATATCCTGATATCATAAGCACAAGACCAAGGTATACCAAACTTACCAGAGATACTCATAACTGCCACAAACGAATCTGATTCCACTTCAACCGAATTTAAATTAAGCTGACGACAAAGCTGTAAACCATCCCGAAGAGCCAAAATCTCAGCACCCATATTAGTGCCTGGACCATAGAAGTTAGAAAAAGCTCGCACCATTTTACCCTGTCTATCCCGAATGATGCCACCTCCTGAGCAAAGTCCACTAACAGCTGAACCATCAGTATTCAGTTTAAACATAGCTGCAACCGGAGGAGCCCAACGAAACCAATTACCTCTACGGAAAGGAACATTTATAAGCTGGAGGCCCAAGGTCTGAATGGCAAGAGAACCCAAACTATCCATAGAGGTTTTGGGGCTATACACCATCAACATGTCTTGTAACCCATAAACCACGCTACGAAATATATTCTCAACATTCATAGGAACATTATCAAAGACAGCTCTACATCTAGCTTTCCATATCTCCCAACAAGTAAAAACCATAACTCCAATCAAACAAGCTCCAAGCTGATTACGTATCGATGCATGCTCAATCCATGTCTCAAAAAGATGACGGATGGAAACATAAGTACTTACTTTGTTAAAAATTGTAGCAAATCTCGACCAAAGTTGGGTTGCAATCTCGGAGTGTAGAAACAAATGAACCAAAGATTCACAGGCTGGATGGTTGATGCAACAAACACACTTTGATGTAATAAAAACATGCCAATGACGTAATGACATATCAACCGGAAGAGCCCCATGAAAAAATTTCCACATAAAACCACTTACCCTTAGAGGTAACCACGGCTGCCAAATCTTCTTAGCCCAAGACAATTGAGGAGAAGCCACACGAAAATTATTCCAGAATGCTGCCACCGAGAAGTTCCCTGATTTCGTTAGACAGCAAACCAGTCTGTCTTCCAGGCTGTCATCAAGAAACACCCTTGCCACCGCCGCATGCATTCTGTCAGGAATTCCGCCCAGCAGCTCCGGCAGTTGAGTCATGGCATCTCGGACTGAAAGTTTAATGTCCACGGGTTGAGGACCAACCAGCACTTCACCGCACCAGTTAGCACTCTAGAAAGAAACATCGCCGTGGCCATTACCCATTGACAAACCTGCTGCACTCTCGACAGTTGCTGCATCACCGCCCGCCAGATGTGTGAAGCCGAAGCAGGCTGAGCAAAATCAATCCCATTACCATATTTAGAGCCAGCATAAACTGCCCATAAACTTTTACCTTGAAGCACAGACCAAGCTAACTTAGCATGCAAGGAGTCCATGACTTGAGATAAGGTCCTTAAGCCCAAACCTCCTTCTTGAATCGGCCTACACACAACCTCCCAAGACAACCAGTGCGCACGATGCTCCCCGGCAGCGTCCCATAAAAAATTGGCCATCATGGATTCTATATTCCGAATAACCATCTTCGGAACTTTAATAGCAGCAAGGGTATAAATGGGAATGCTATTCAAAACAGACTTTAACAACACCAGTTTAGCGCCAAACGATAGAAGTTTGGACTTCCACCCGCAAATTCGATTATAAACTTTCCGCTCCACATTTTCAAAATAGCATCGTTTAATTCTCCCCTTAAACAAAGGAATACCCAAGTATTTCATTGGAAAGAATTGCCGAGAACACCCAGTCCAAGCTGCGATATTTCGAGCTGTACGACAAGAACACTTCGCAGAGACAAAGAAACCACTCTTGCCTAAATTGATGAGCTGACCTGAAGCACTTTCATAAGCTGCGATTACCTCTTTTAAAGCCAAAATAGACCGCCGAGAGCCATTAGCAAAAATTAACATATCATCAGCATATAACAAGTGAGTAATAACCGCACCACCCCTACCATGCGCATAAGGAATAACCCGCCCATCCGCTACTGCTTTGTTAACATTATAAGATAGGACCTCCTGAGCAATGATAAACAACAGCGGTGATAAAGGATCTCCCTGACGAACACCTCTAGAGGATTTGAAGAAACCATGCCCCTCACCGTTTATTCGAAAAGAATACCAAATGTTACTAAGAAGCCTGTAAATTAGATCACAGTTTATTCCATCAAAACCAATTGCTTCCAAAGCACGTAACAAGAAGGGCCATTCAAGACGGTCATAAGCCTTTGACATATCCAGCTTAAACACAACATTACTACCTCTCACCTTTGTATCAATCCGATGAATTAATTCATGCGCCAGCACAATATTTTCCTGAATACTCCTTCCCTTAATGAAACCAGATTGTTCAGTAGAAATCATTTTAGGAAGCAAACTTGCAATCCTAGAAGTCATAACACGAGATATAATTTTGCAAGAAAAATTACACAGACTTATAGGACGCAAATCACCCAAACCACTAGGATTAGCCACCTTAGGGATGAGAACCACAGTGGTAGAAGAGATACCTCTAGGGATTTGGCCGCCACGAAAAAAGTCTTGGACTGCCGAAACAACATCCATTTTAATTATCTCCCAACACCCCTGATAAAACCATCCTGTGAAACCATCATTCCCCGGCGCACTATTAGGATTCAGACCTTTAACACTTTCCAAGATCTCAGCCTCCTCCGGAATCCGATGTAAATCATCATTATCTGCACCATCTATCCTGATTGGAAAATCTTGAAACAAAGTTTCATTCCGATCAGGGCCAGAAGAGGAAAATAAATCTGAAAAATAATTCACAGCCATCTCCCCTATCTGTTTATTATCCTGACACCAGGACCCATCCGCAAGCCGCAGTTTAACTGTATTAATATTAGCTCTTCTGATACTCTAAAAGGATCCACAAAGCTTCCCACAATCAATCTCAATTTAGCTCTGGTTTATCTTTTGAAAACGAGTCTTTTGAACCTCTAAAAGGATCAACAAAAATTCTAACAATCAATCTCAAGTGAGCTCTTATTTATCCTTAGTAATCAAGTCTTTTGATCCACTAAAAGGATCCACAAAGCTTCAAACAATCAATCTCAATTGAGCTCTTGTTTGTCCTTTGTAATCAATACTTTTGATCCTCTAAAAGGATCCACAATGATTCCAATAATTAATCTCAATTGAGCTCTTGTTTATCCATTGCAAAAAGTCTTTTGAATTTTGAAAACGATCAACAAAGCTTAAAACAATCAATCTCAATTGAGCACTTATTTATCATTTATAATCAATTCTTCTGATCCTTTAAAAGGAATCACAAAGCTTCTAGCAATCAATCTCAATTGAGCTCTTGTTTATCAACTTTGATAGCAAGTCTTTTGATCCTCTAAAAGGATCAACAAAGATTCGATCAATCAATCTCAATTGAGCTCTTATTTATCCTTTGTAATAAAGTCTTTTGATCCTTTAAAAGGATCCACAAAGCTTCCAACAATCAATCTCATTTGAGCTCTTGTTTATCGTTTGAAAACAAGTCTTTGAATTTATAAAAAGATCCACAAAGCTTCAATTAATCAATCTCAATTGAGCACTTGTTTATCCTTAGTAATCAAGTCTTTTGATCCTCTAAAAGGATCAACAAAGATTTTAACAATCAATCTCAATTGAGCTCTTGTCTAGCCTTTGTAATCAAGGCTTTTGATCCTCTAAAAGGATCCACAAAGCTTCCCACAATCAATCTCAATTGAGATCTTATTTATTCTGTGAAAACAAGTCTTTTGATCTTCCAAAAGGATCAACAATGATTCCAACAATCAATCTCAATTGAGCTCTTGTTTATCCTTTGTAATAAGTTTTAATCCTCTAAAAGGATCCACAAAGCTTCCAACAATCAATCTCAATTGAGCTCTTATTTATCCTTTTTAATCAAGTCTTTTGATCCGCTAAAAGGATCCATAAAGCTTCCAACAATCAATATTAATTGATCTCTTGTTTATTCTTTGTAATCAAGTCTTTTGTTCCACAAAAAGGATCAACAAAGCTTCCAATAATCAATCTCAATTGAGCACTTGTTTATCCTTTGTAATCAATTCTTTTGATCCTTTAAAAGGATCCACAAAGTTTCCAACAATCAATCTCTACTGAGCACTTGTTTATCCTTTTGTAAACAAGTCTTTTGACCTTCTAAAATGATCCACAAAGCATACAACAGTCAATCTCAATTGGGCTCTTACATTATCCTTTGAAAGCAAGTCTTTTGATCCTCTAAAAGGATCAACAAAGATTTCAACTATCAATCTAAATTGAGCTCTTGTATTTATCCTTTGTAATCAAGACTTTTGATCCTCTAAAAGGATCCACAAAGTTTCCAAAAATCTATCTCAATTGAGCTTTTGTTTGTCCTT
Source organism: Platycodon grandiflorus (assembly GCA_016624345.1). Taxonomy (NCBI): domain Eukaryota; kingdom Viridiplantae; phylum Streptophyta; class Magnoliopsida; order Asterales; family Campanulaceae; genus Platycodon; species Platycodon grandiflorus. The sequence continues at coordinate 575,983 of CM028367.1, forward strand.
TGTAATCAAGTCTTTTGACCTTCTAAAAGGATCCACAGTGATTCCAACAATTAATCTCAATTGAGCTCTTGTTTAACCAGTGTAAACAAGTCTTTTGAATTTCGAAAAAGATCCACAAAGCTTAAAACAATCAATCTCAATTGAGCTCTTATTTATCATTTGTAGTCAAGTATTCGGATAATCTATAAGGATCCACAAACCTTCCCACAATCAATCTCAATTGAACACTTGTTTATCCTTTGAAAGCAAGCCTTTTGATCCTCTAAAAGGATCAAGAAAGAATCCAACAATCAATCTCAAGTGAGCTCTTGTTTATCCTTTGTAATTAAGTCTTTTGATCCTCTAAAAGAATCCAGAAAGCTTCAAACAATCAATCTCAATTGTGCTCTTGTTTATCCTTTGTAATTAAGTCTATTGATCCTCTAAAAGTATCAACAAAGCTTCCAACAATCAATCTCAATTGAGCACTTGTTTATCCAATGTAAACAAGTCTTTTGATCCTCTAAAAGGATCCACAAAGCTTCCAACAATCAATATCAATTGAGCACTTGTTTATGCTTTGTAATCAAATCTTTTGTTCCTCAAAAAGGATCAACAAAGCTTCCAACAATCAATCACAATTGAGCACTTGTTTATCCTTTGAAAGCAAGTCTTTTGATCCTGTAAAAGGATCAACAAAGATTCCCACAATCAATCTCAATTGAGCTCTTGTTTATCCTTTGCAATCATGTCTTTTGATCCTCTAAAATGATCCACAAAGCTTCCAACAATCAATCTCAATTGAGCTCTTGTTTGTCCTTTGTAATCAATACTTTTGATCCTCTAAAAGGATCCACAATGATTCCAATAATTAATCTCAATTGAGCTCTTGTTTATCCATTGCAAACAAGTCTTTTGAATTTTGAAAAAGATCAACGAAGCTTAAAACAATCAATCTCAATTGAGCACTTATTTATCATTTGTAATCAAGACTTCTGATCCTTTAAAAGGAATCACAAAGCTTCCAACAATGAATCTCAATTGAGCTCTTGTTTATCAACTTTGATAGCAAGTCTTTTTTTTTTTTTTAATAGGGAAACAGGGACGGCACCCTGCTAAATTTTATTAGATAAGGAAAAAAAGTACAAACTTGAGGGGGACAACCAGCCTTGCCCTTATAAGAGGGAGGACAAAGGAGCCTAACCTCGGAAAGGAAATACAATCAAAAAAGAAAATACAATCAAATAAGAATAAACACCTAAGATATGCGAACATTTGGGATGTCTCTCGCTTCAAGTGAAATAAGACCTCTGGTAAAATGCGGAATGTTATGACCATTCGGAAAACTAAGGTCGTCTTTAGAATCGCAAGCCAAATTAGCAAGACTGTCAGCCACTTTGTTTGCTTCCCGGAAGCAATGCTTAAACAAGAAACGACGATCCGATTGAATTTGGAGAATCTCTCTGAACAAATAAGAATGTTTCCAAGGAGGAGAATGACCCGAGGATAAGCAATCATAAATTATTTTTGAGTCTGTTTCAATAATGGCATCGAAAAAACCATTTCTTGAAAGCCACAGAACACCATTATGAAGAGCATGAAGCTCAGCCTCAATGCTAGACATAATCCCAAAATATTTTGAGAAAGCAAAAACCACTATGCCCAAAGAGTTCCGAATAACTCCCCCTCCACCACTTGGCCCTAGGTTACCCCTACTAGCGCCATCCGAATTAAACTTAAGAAAACCAGTCGGGGGTTTAGCCCAAAAAACAGACTGAATGGTGACTTTTTTCCGGTGTTTACATGAAATACGCAAAGAACCTGGCCTGGAAAATGTAAGGAACCCGCCAGCTTGAAGAAAGTTGGAATGATCCTCCTTGATTGCTGATATGATCTGGGCAGATTGGTATCTTATGTTATCATACACAGCACGATTTCTATGCTTCCATAATTGCCAAAGAATAATAGAAGGAATGATAGAGCAAGAAACCGATTTATTGTTTAACCACCAGGCGAAAGAATGCTGCTGGATAGAAGAAGAACCAGACGGATGAATGTCATAGATATTATTAAAGTGAGACCAGACTTCCTTTGCGGTTTGGCTGAGTAGAAAAACATGATCAAAGGATTTAACATGGCCTGAATCACAGCAGCAACATTTCGAGGCAAGATGGAAGCCTTTCTGCCATAAGCCTTCGTCCAGAGGCAGCTTACGAGAGTTTAGACGCCAATGGAAAATGCTAATTTGACGAGGCAGAATAGAGTGCCATATAAATTTGGAAGAAAGCAAGGAAGGACTTGGCGGTTTAATGATAGAATAAGCTAAATTAATGGAGAAAACACCTTTAGAATTTTGGTCCCAACATGGCTTATCATCTTTATTAGCCAAAGAGATTTTCTGATTAATGATTTCCTCCAAAATGAAGCGCGGCAACACAACAGCAGCAGCATGAGAAAGGTCTGTAGAAATAGGGTCACGAAACAGATCTTTGACCAGAGAAAGATCACAGTTCACAGGTTGGACAAGAGGGAGATTTTGGAGCCAATTATCGTGCCAAATCGAGCATTGTCCATGACCAATAACCCATTGAATATGGGGTTCAGCCATGCTGCGTGCTTTAAGAAGTCTTGACCAAATATGGGATCCCTTAGAGTTGGCTAACGAAGGATGAGAAACTGAGCAGTACTTTGCATGCAAAAAAGCTGTCCAAAGATTTCTGTGAGTTCGAAAGCGCCACCAAAGCTTGAGACCATAAGCTTTAATAAGAGCACGAAGAGAAGGGATACCAATACCACCTTCCAAGGTGGGTTGACAGCACGAAGTCCATGAGATCCAATGGCTTTTATTCTTGCCATCCACATTTCTCCAGAAAAAATTAGCACAAATACGATCTATCAAAGCCACCACTGAAGCAGGAGGGTCAATTGAAGCTATTTGATAAAGAGTAATTGATTGAAGCACATGCTTCATAAGAGTTACCCGACCCGCTGAGTTAAGAAAAGATCCCATCCAAGTGTTGATTTTAGATTGCAATTTGACAACTAGATTATCGAAAAATTGCTTCTTTTTTCTGCCAAAATATAAAGGGCAACCCAAATAAGTTATTGGAAGATGTCCTTGATGATAGCCCAAAGTCAAAGCAATGGCTTGAGATCTGGCCGTCGGAGTTCGAGGATCAATATAGAAAGAACTTTTAGAGATGTTAATGAGTTGACCCGAAGCATTCTCATAGTCAGAAATAAGCTCTTTGTGCTTAAGCAAAGATTGCTTACTGCCATTACAGAAAATAACAATGTCATCCGCAAAGGCTAAGTGGGAGACAATAGGACAACCACTAACCGTAGAGTAAATTGAAGTAGAGTAAATAGAATGGTGTCTGTTTATGCTACGACTCAGAACTTCAGCCGAGATAATGAAGAGGCTTGGAGATAACGGATCACCTTGACGTAAGCCACGAGAGGAGGGAAAATAGCCAACCGGTTCCCCATTGATAAGAACAGAAAACCAATTCTCAGATTACAATCTCCAGATAAGATCAATAAATACCTCATGAAAACCAAACTTTCGGAGGACCCTAGTGAGAAACACCCAAGAGATACGGTCAAAGGCCTTCGCCATATCCAATTTTATAACAATATTGGACCCATTGATCTTTTTCCCCAAATGTGACATCATTTCTTGGGCTAGAAGAATATTATCTTGAATTAAACGCCCTTTTATAAAAGCGCTTTGATTTTCTGAAATAATAGCAGGCAGGATGGAGGACAAACGGGAGGCCAGGATCTTGGAGATAACTTTAGAGCAGAAATTGCATAGACTAATAGGCCTGAGATCCTTAAAGGAAAGAGGCACATCAACTTTTGGGATTGTAGCAATAAGCGTACTGCTCCAAGCGCGAGGAAGAGAGAAACCAGAAAAGAATTCCAAAATGGCTTCACAGAAATCAGAACCAATGACATCCCAACAAGCTGTGTAAAAATGCCCGGTGAAACCATCAGGGCCAGCAGCACTATCACCACTCATTGATTTGACCGCATCCAGAATCTCAGAATTATTCGGAGGAGCAATTAATAAAGAATTCCAATCATCTGTGATCAAGCGAGGAATAACATCTAAATCATAATTATGAACCCCACCCTCCGCTTGAAGTTGATTTTGAAAATAACTCAGCCCTTGATAGCGATCAGTTTCTAGAATGTTACCCCCAGAATCCTGAATGGAATGAATATGAAGCCTGCGCTGAGCTTGTTTAACAGAGGCATGGAAAAGCTTGGAATTCCCTTGACCTTCTTTTAACCACTTGATTTTAGATTTCTGCCTCCAGTAATCTTCCTCCCTAGAAAGAAAGGTACGAAGTCTAGCTTGGGCTTGCATAAGATTAGTACGATTCTCATCAGAGTTATTGAGCTCAAATAAAAGCTCCATCTCCATGACATCTTCTTCAGCCTTCCGAAGATTTTCAAAAATATTGCCAAAAGTTGTTTTGTTCCATGATTTGAGCGCCAATTTGACATTTTGTAATTTTCTTGAGAAACGATCCATAGGTCGCCCATTAACAGGAAGATTCCACGAAGCTGTAACAGTATCCTTAAAAGTGGTATGCTTGGTCCAGACATTTAAGAAACGAAAAGCTGCTGGTCTGGAATTGGATATCCGAGAGATAGTAGTGAGCAAGGGAGTATGATCGGAACAGGTACGATTTAGATGAAGCATAGTTGTAGCGTTAAATTGATCCAACCAGCTTGTATTACATAAAACGCGATCAATGTGTTGGTGGATAGTAGCTGAGCCTTCTCTCTTATTCCACCAAGTGAAACTGCTGCCAGAAAACCCCAAATCAGTTAAGCCTGCTGCTGAGATACATGCATGAAAATCCATAGAACTAACTCTATCCCATCTGGATCCGCCTGATTTTTCACTTGGCTGGAGGATGATATTAAAGTCCCCTCCAATAATCCAAGGAGTAGAAACATGCTGATTTTGAAGCTGAATCAGATCATCCCATAACTCCTGACGATCGCGAGAGTCACACCTCGCATAAACACAAGTGAAATGAGTATAAGAAGGCCAAGAATAATGCTGAATCTGAATAGTAACTTGCTGGACAGATTCTTGAATTAAATGACATGTAAAACTTGATTTAACAAAAACCCAAATGGAACTATGAGTGTTAGAAAAACTGAACTTGAATTTTAGCTTACGAGTGATAATTTCCACTTTCTCCCTGGCAAGCATTGGTTCGAAGATAGCAATAACAGAAATGTTATGAAGGCGGGTAAGATTCTTCAAACGGGAGATCGTTGGGTTATTCCCAATTCCTCGAACATTCCAAAAAAGAGCCTAACATCCATAGGAAGAGTTTGTGAGTTGATCAGCTGGGGGCTTAGAAGCCTGGGATCGAGTCATACGATCTGTAACTAGAATTTGCGATTTTGTTCTTTTCTTTCTCGCCAAGTTAGGAAATTCCAGATTCAGAGAATCCAAAACATTATTGTCTTCACCTTCCTCTCCCTCCAGAACATTCAAAACTGCAAATTTGTTTGGGGTAATGGCTGAAAACTCTTGTTGAGGCAAATCAGGAGCCTGACTGAAAGATGAGCCTTCAGAACAGGTCTGATATCGCAAAGGAGACTGATCAAGGGGTTTAGAGTGAGAGGGTTGGGTTCTGTGATTTGTGGAGGGATCATTCTGCTCATTATTACCAACACCATTCTGAACATTATCACTTGCACCAGCCGGTTTAAAAAGGATATCAGACTGATTAATACTAGTTTTTGGAGGTTGATCATCCAGTTGGACAGCATAGGCTTCTGTGCGTGCAGGAACAACCTGTTCCAGGATACCCGCAACCTGATCAAGATCATCCTTGTTATGCACGTTTTCATTGGCAATTTGCTCAGTAACAGCGATTTCATTGACTTGTTCGACGTCCAGATGATTATCTTGAGAAGTCTGAGGTACGTATTTTTGATTGGTTTGTTTTGGAACCCAAGTGTTTGTAATCTTCATGGCTTGAACCTGATTAGGAACGACTTTATTGGAGTTTGGATGTTTGAATTTGCATTCATCTATAGCATGGCCTTGTCTCAAGCAATGTGAGCAATATTTAGGAGGCCTCTCAGCCTGAATTTCTTGCCAAAAACCACTATACTTTGTGCCTCCATCTATCCATATATGTTTCCGAATTGGCTTTGTTATATCAACCTCAATACAAACTCTTGCCACACTCGGCCTTGTTAAGGCAGCAGTAGGGTTATCTAGAAGAAAAGGTTTACCAATCATAGCACCAATAGAGAAAAGTGTGGACTTATGGAACAAGTGAATGGGCAATCCCGGTAATGAAAACCAAACTGGGACGATGGGGCTTTCAATATCAGGCCTAAAATCTGGAGACCATTTAAAAACACGCATTGGGTACTTACCAAGATACCACTGATCCTTTATCCATAGACGCTGAAAGTCAGCTTCGTGGTTGGCCTGAATCAATATGTGTTTAGCGTCTAGATGTCCAAGCGAGACAGCAGCTTTAAGTCCAAAAGTCTGGAAGTGTTTCTTTGTTGCATCCATGGCAGGGCGACAATGAGAGAACTTTCCAATGAGAGTGAACTTGAAAGGGCGAGCAAGACAATCTATAACGTCATCGGGAAGGTATAGAGCTGGTTCACCCTTATAGAGTGCTGGTTGTATGGCCGGGATGGTGGTAGTTTGATTAGCATTATTGGCCACTACTGATGCAAACGATTTGGCTGCAGATGGAGATGGAGGATAATGGTTTGGGAGTAATGGAGGAGAATGTTCAGCGATGGGCAAGGCTGCCATGGCAGCCGCCGTCTAGGATTGCCCTAGCTAGGGCTACGGTTGGCAAAACGAGAGAGAGAATTTTTAGTGAGAGAATTTTTTTGTTATCTTCGAGGGTGCCATAGCAAGTCTTTTGATCCTCTAAAAGGATCAACAAAGATTCGATCAATCAATCACATCTGAGCTCTTATTTATCCTTTGTAATAAAGTCTTTTGATCCTTTAAAAGGATCCACAAAGCTTCCAACAATCAATCTCATTTGAGCTCTTGTTTATCGTTTGAAAACAAGTCTTTGAATTTATAAAAAGATCCACAAAGCTTCAATTAATCAATCTCAATTGAGCACTTGTTTATCCTTAGTAATCAAGTCTTTTGATCCTCTAAAAGGATCAACAAAGATTTTAACAATCAATCTCAATTGAGCTCTTGTCTAGCCTTTGTAATCAAGGCTTTTGATCCTCTAAAAGGATCCACAAAGCTTCCCACAATCAATCTCAATTGAGATCTTATTTATTCTGTGAAAACAAGTCTTTTGATCCTCCAAAAGGATCAGCAATGATTCCAACAATCAATCTCAATTGAGCTCTTGTTTATCCTTTGTAATAAGTTTTAATCCTCTAAAAGGATCCACAAAGCTTCCAACAATCAATCTCAATTGAGCTCTTATTTATCCTTTTTAATCAAGTCTTATGATCCTGTAAAATGATCCATAAAGCTTCCAACTATCAATATCAATTGATCTCTTGTTTATTCTTTGTAATCAAGTCTTTTGTTCCTCAAAAAGGATCAACAAAGCTTCCAATAATCAATCTCAATTGAGCACTTGTTTATCCTTTGTAATCAATTCTTTTGATCCTTTAAAAGGATCCACAAAGCTTCCAACAATCAATCTCTACTGAGCACTTGTTTATCCTTTTGTAAACAAGTCTTTTGACCTTCTAAAATGATCCACAAAGCATACAACAGTCAATCTCAGTTGGGCTCTTACATTATCCTTTGAAAGCAAGTCTTTTGATCCTCTAAAAGGATCAACAAAGATTTCCACTATCAATCTCAATTGAGCTCTTGTATTTATCCTTTGTAATCAAGACTTTTGATCCTCTAAAAGGATCCACAAAGTTTCCAAAAATCCATCTCAATTGAGCTTTTGTTTGTCCTTTGTAATCAAGTCTTTTGACCTTCTAAAAGGATCCACAGTGATTCCAACAATTGATCTCAATTGAGCTCTTGTTTAACCATTGTAAACAAGTTTTTTGAATTTCGAAAAAGATCCACAAAGCTTAAAACAATCAATCTCAATTGAGCTCTTATTTATCATTTGTAGTCAAGTATTCGGATACTCTAAAAGGATCCACAAACATTCCCACAATCAATCTCAATTGAACATTTGTTTATCCTTTGAAAACAAGCCTTTTGATCCTCTAAAAGGATCAAGAAAGAATACAACAATCAATCTCAAGTGAGCTCTTGTTTATCCTTTGTAATTAAGTCTTTTGATCCTCTAAAAGAATCCAAAAAGCTTCAAACAATCAATCTCAATTGAGCTCTTGTTTATCCTTTGTAATTAAGTCTATTGATCCTCTAAAAGTATCAACAAAGCTTCCAACAATCAATCTCAATTGAGCACTTGTTTATCCAATGTAAACAAGTCTTTTGATCCTCTAAAAGGATCCACAAAGTTTTCCAACAATCAATATCAATTGAGCACTTGTTTATACTTTGTAATCAAGTCTTTTGTTCCTCAAAAAGGATCAACAAAGCTTCCAACAATCAATCACAATTGAGCTCTTGTTTATCCATTGAAAGCAAGTCTTTTGATCCTCTAAAAGGATCAACGAAGATTCCCACAATCAATCTCAATTGAGCTCTTGTTTATCCTTTGCAATCATGTCTTTTGATCCTCTAAAATGATCCACAAAGCTTCCAACAATCAATCTCAATTGAGCTCTTGTTTGTCCTTTGTAATCAATACTTTTGATCCTCTAAAAGGATCCACAATGATTCCAATAATTAATCTCAATTGAGCTCTTGTTTATCCATTGCAAACAAGTCTTTTGAATTTTGAAAAAGATCAACGAAGCTTAAAATAATCAATCTCAATTGAGCACTTATATACATTTGTAATCAAGTCTTCTGATCTTTTAAAAGGAATCACAAAGCTTCCAACAATCAATCTCAATTGAGCTCTTGTTTATAAACTTTGATAGCATGTCTTTTGATCCTCTAAAAGGATCAACAAAGATTCGATCAATCAATCTCAATTGAGCTCTTATTTATCCTTTGTAATAAAGTCTTTTGATCCTTTAAAAGGATCCACAAATCTTCCAACAATCAATCTCATTTGAGCTCTTGTTTATCGTTTGAAAACAAGTCTTTGAATTTATAAAAAGATCCACAAAGCTTCAATTAATCAATCTCAATTGAGCACCTGTTTATCCTTAGTAATCAAGTCTTTTGATCCTCTAAAAGGATCAACAAAGATTTTAACAATCAATCTCAATTGAGCTCTTGTCTAGCCTTTGTAATCAAGGCTTTTGATCCTCTAAAAGGATCCACAAAGCTTCCCACAATCAATCTCAATTGAGATCTTATTTATTCTGTGAAAACAAGTCTTTTGATCCTCCAAAAGGATCAACAATGATTCCAACAATCAATCTCAATTGAGCTCTTGTTTATCCTTTGTAATAAGTTTTAATCCTCTAAAAGGATCCACAAAGCTTCTGACAATCAATCTCAATTGAGCTCTTATTTATCCTTTTTAATCAAGTCTTTTGATCCTCTAAAAGGATCCATAAAGCTTCCAACAATCAATATCAATTGATCTCTTGTTTATTCTTTGTAATCAAGTCTTTTGTTTCTCAAAAAGGATCAACAAAGCTTCCAATAATCAATCTCAATTGAGCACTTGTTTATCCTTTGTAATCAATTCTTTTGATCCTTTAAAAGGATCCACAAAGCTTCCAACAATCAATCTCTATTGAGCACTTGTTTATCCTTTTGTAAACAAGTCTTTTGACCTCTAAAATGATCCACAAAGCATACAACAGTCAATCTCAATTGGGCTCTTACATTATCCTTTGAAAGCAAGTCTTTTGATCCTCTAAAAGGATCAACAAAGATTTCAACTATCAATCTCAATTGAGCTCTTATATTTATCCTTTGTAATCAAGACTTTTGATCCTCTAAAAGGATCCACAAAGTTTCCAAAAATCCATCTCAATTGAGCTTTTGTTTGTCCTTTGTAATCAAGTCTTTTGACCTTCTAAAAGGATCCACATTGATTCTAACAATTAATCTCAATTGAGCTCTTGTTTAACCATTGTAAACAAGTCTTTTGAATTTCGAAAAAGATCCACAAAGCTTAAAACAATCAATCTCAATTGAGCTCTTATTTATCATTTGTAGTCAAGTATTCGGATACTCTAAAAGGATCCACAAACCTTCCCACAATCAATCTCAATTGAACACTTGTTTATCCTTTGAAAGCAAGCCTTTTGATCCTCTAAAAGGATCAAGAAAGAATCCAACAATCAATCTCAAGTGAGCTCTTGTTTATCCTTTGTAATTAAGTCTTTTGATCCTCTAAAAGAATCCAGAAAGCTTCAAACAATCAATCTCAATTGAGCTCTTGTTTATCCTTTGTAATTAAGTCTATTGATCCTCTAAAAGTATCAACAAAGCTTCCAACAATCAATCTCAATTGAACACTTGTTTATCCAATGTAAACAAGTCTTTTGATCCTCTAAAAGGATCCACAAAGCTTCCAACAATCAATATCAATTGAGCACTTGTTTATGCTTTGTAATCAAGTCTTTTGTTCCTCAAAAAGGATCAACAAAGCTCCAACAATCAATCTCAATTGAGCACTTGTTTATCTTTTGTAATCAAGTCTTTTGATTCTTTAAAAGGATCCACAATGCTTCCAACAATCAATCTCTATTGAGCACTTGTTTATCCTTTGTAAACAAAGTCTTTTTACCATCTAAAAAGATCCACAAAGCTTCCAAGAGTCAATCTTAATTGGGCTCTTACTTTTCCTTTGAAAGCAAGTCTTTTGATCCTCTAAAAGGATCAACAAAGATTTCAACAATCAATCTCAATTGAGCTCTTGTATTTATCCTTTGTAATCAAGACTTCTGATCCTCTAAAAGGATCCACAAAGATTCCAACAATCCATCTCAATTGAGCTATTGTTTGTCCTTTGTAATAAAGTCTTTTAATCCTCTAAAAGGATCCACAATGATTCCAACAATTAATCTCAATTGAGCACCTGTTTATCCATTGTAAACAAAAGTCTTTTGAATTTTGAAAAAGATCCACAAAGCTTAAAAACAATAAATCTCAATTAGGCTGATATTAATCATTTGTAATCAAGTCTTCTGATACTCTAAAAGGATCCACAAAACTTCCCACAATCAATCTCAATTTAGCTCTGGTTTATCTTTTGAAAACGAGTCTTTTGATCCTCTAAAAGGATCAATCAAGATTCTAACAATCAATCTCAATTGAGCTCTTGTTTGTCCTTTGTAATCAATACTTTTGATCCTCTAAAAGGATCCACAATGATTCCAATAATTAATCTCAATTGAGCTCTTGTTTATCCATTGTAAACAAGTCTTTTGAATTTTGAAAAAGATCAATGAAGCTTAAAACAATCAATCTCAATTGAGCACTTATTTATCATCTGTAATCAAGTCTTCTGATCCTTTAAAAGGATCCACAAAGCTTCCAACAATCAATCACAATTGAGCTCTTGTTTATCCTTTGAAAGCAAATCTTTTGATCCTCTAAAAGGATCAACAAAGATTCCCACAACCAATCTCAATTGAGCTCTTGTTTATCCTTTGCAATCATGTCTTTTGATCCTCTAAAAGGATCCACAATGATTCCAATAATTAATCTCAATTGAGCTCTTGTTTATCCATTGCAAACAAGTCTTTTGAATTTTGAAAAAGATCAACGAAGCTTAAAACAATCAATCTCAATTGAGCACTTATTTATCATTTGTAATCAAGACTTCTGGTCCTTTAAAAGGAATCACAAAGCTTCCAACAATCAATCTCAATTGAGCTCTTGTTTATCAACTTTGATAGCAAGTCTTTTGATCCTCTAAAAGGATCAACAAAGATTCGATCAATCAATCTCAATTGAGCTCTTATTTATCCTTTGTAATAAAGTCTTTTGATCCTTTAAAAGGATCCACAAAGCTTCCAACAATCAATTTCATTTGAGCTATTGTTTATCGTTTGAAAACAAGTCTTTGAATTTATAAAAAGATCCACAAAGCTTCAATTAAACAATCTCAATTGAGCACTTGTTTATCCTTAGTAATCAAGTCTTTTGATCCTCTAAAAGGATCAACAAAGATTATAACAATCAATCTCAATTGAGCTCTTGTCTAGCCTTTGTAATCAAGTCTTTTGATCCTCTAAAAGGATCCACAAAGCTTCCCACAATCAATCTCAATTGAGATCTTATTTATTCTGTGAAAACAAGTCTTTTGATCCTCCAAAAGGATCAACAATGATTCCAACAATCCATCTCAATTGAGCTCTTGTTTATCCTTTGTAACAAGTTTTAATCCTCTAAAAGGATCCACAAAGCTTCCAACAATCAATCTCAATTGAGCTCTTATTTATCCTTTTTAATCAAGTCTTTTGATCCTCTTAAAGGATCCATAAAGCTTCCAACAATCAATATCAATTGATCTCTTGTTTATTCTTTGTAATCAAGTCTTTTGTTCCTCAAAAAGGATCAACAAAGCTTCCAATAAGCAATCTCAATTGAGCTCTTGTTTATCCATTGTAAACAATTCTTTTGAATTTTGAAAAAGATCAATGAAGCTTAAAACAATCAATCTCAATTGAGCACTTATTTATCATATGTAATCAAGTCTTCTGATCCTTTAAAAGGATCCACAAAGCTTCCAACAATCAATCACAATTGAGCTCTTGTTTATCCTTTGAAAGCAAGTCTTTTGATCCTCTAAAAGGATCAACAAAGATTCCTACAATCAATCTCAATTGAGCACTTGTTTATCCTTTGCAATCATGTCTTTTGATCCTCTAAAATGATCCACAAAGCTTCCAACAATCAATCTCAATTGAGCTCTTGTTTGTCCTTTGTAATCAATACTTTTGATCCTCTAAAAGGATCCACAATGATTCCAATAATTAATCTCAATTGAGCTCTTGTTTATCCATTGCAAACAAGTCTGTTGAATTTTGAAAAAGATCAACGAAGCTTAAAACAATCAATCTCAATTGAGCACTTATTTATCATTTGTAATCAAGACTTCTGATCCTTTAAAAGGAATCACAAAGCTTCCAACAATCAATCTCAATTGAGCTCTTGTTTATCAACTTTGATAGCAAGTCTTTTGATCCTCTAAAAGGATCAACAAAGATTCGATCAATCAATCTCAATTGAGCTCTTATTCATCCTTTGTAATAAAGTCTTTTGATCCTTTAAAAGGATCCACAAAGCTTCTAACAATCAATCTCATTTGAGCTCTTGTTTATCGTTTGAAAACAGGTCTTTGAATTTATAAAAAGATCCACAAAGCTTCAATTAATCAATCTCAATTGAGCACTTGTTTATCCTTAGTAATCAAGTCTTTTGATCCTCTAAAAGGATCAACAAAGATTTTAACAATAAATCTCAATTGAGCTCTTGTCTAGCCTTTGTAATCAAGGCTTTTGATCCTCTAAAAGGATCCACAAAGCTTCCCACAATCAATCTCAATTGAGATCTTATTTATTCTGTGAAAACAAGTCTTTTGATCCTTCAAAAGGATCAACAATGATTCCAACAATCAATCTCAATTGAGCTCTTGTTTATCCTTTGTAATTAGTTTTAATCCTCTAAAAGGATCCACAAAGCTTCCAACAATCAATCTCAATTGAGCTCTTATTTATCCTTTTTAATCAAGTCTTTTGATCCTCTAAAAGGATCCATAAAGCTTCAACAATCAATATCAATTGATCTCTTGTTTATTCTTTGTAATCAAGTCTTTTGTTCCTCAAAAGGATCAACAAAGCTTCCAATAATCAATCTCAATTGAGCACTTGTTTATCCTTTGTAATCAATTCTTTTGATCCTTTAAAAGGATCCACAAAGCTTCCAACAATCAATCTCTATTGAGCACTTGTTTATCCTTTTGTAAACAAGTCTTTTGACCTCTAAAATGATCCACAAAGCATACAACAATCAATCTCAATTGGGCTCTTACATTATCCTTTGAAAGCAAGTCTTTTGATCCTCTAAAAGGATCAACAAAGATTTCAACTATCAATCTCAATTGAGCTCTTGTATTTATCCTTTGTAATCAAGACTTTTGATCCTCTAAAAGGATCCACAAAGTTTCAAAAATCCATCTCAATTGAGCTTTTGTTTGTCCTTTGTAATCAAGTCTTTTGACCTTCTAAAAGGATCCACAATGATTCCAACAATTAATCTCAATTGAGCTCTTGTTTAACCATTGTAAACAAGTCTTTTGAATTTCAAAAGATCCACAAAGCTTAAAACAATCAATCTCAATTGAGCTCTTATTTATCATTTGTAATCAAGTATTCGGATACTCTAAAAGGATCCACAAACCTTCCCACAATCAATCTCAATTGAACACTTGTTTATCCTTTGAAAGCAAGCCTTTTGATCCTCTAAAAGGATCAAGAAAGAATCCAACAATCAATCTCAAGTGAGCTCTTGTTTATCCTTTGTAATTAAGTCTTTTGATCCTCTAAAAGAATCCAGAAAGCTTCAAACAATCAATCTCAATTGAGCTCTTGTTTATCCTTTGTAATTAAGTCTATTGATCCTCTAAAAGTATCAACAAAGCTTCCAACAATCAATCTCAATTGAGCACTTGTTTATCCAATGTAAACAAGTCTTTTGATCCTCTAAAAGGATCCACAAAGCTTCCAACAATCAATATCAATTGAGCACTTGTTTATGCTTTGTAATCAAGTCTTTTGTTCCTCAAAAAGGATCAACAAAGCTTCCAACAATCAATCTCAATTGAGCACTTGTTTATCTTTTGTAATCAAGTCTTTTGATTCTTTAAAAGGATCCACAATGCTTCCAACAATCAATCTCTATTGAGCACTTGTTTATCCTTTGTAAAAAAGTCATTTTTACCATCTAAAAGGATCCACAAAGCTTCCAAGAGTCAATCTTAATTGGGCTCTTACTTTTCCTTTGAAAGCAAGTCTTTTGATCCTCTAAAAGGATCAACAAAGATTTCAACAATCAATCTCAATTGAGCTCTTGTATTTATCCTTTGTAATCAAGACTTCTGATCCTCTAAAAGGATCCACAAAGATTCCAACAATCCATCTCAATTGAGCTATTGTTTGTCCTTTGTAATCAAGTCTTTAATCCTCTAAAAGGATCCACAATGATTCCAACAATTAATCTCAATTGAGCACCTGTTTATCCACTGTAAACAGAAGTCTTTTGAATTTTGAAAAAGATCCACAAAGCTTAAAAACAATCAATCTGAATTAAGCTGATGTTTATCATTTGTAATCAAGTCTTCTGATACTTTAAAAGGATCCACAAAGCTTCCCACAATCAATCTCAATTTAGCTATGGTTTATCTTTTGAAAACGAGTCTTTTGATCCTCTAAAAGGATCAACAAAGATTCTAACAATCAATCTCAATTGAGCTCTTGTTTATCCTTTTAATCAAGTCTTTTGATCCTCTAAAAGGATCCACAAAGCTTCCAACAATCAATCTCAATTGAGCTCTTGTTTGTCCTTTGTAATCAATACTTTTGATCCTCTAAAAGGATCCACAATGATTCCAATAATTAATCTCAATTGAGCTCTTGTTTATCCATTGCAAACAAGTCTTTTGAATTTTGAAAAAGATCAACGAAGCTTAAAACAATCAATCTCAATTGAGCACTTATTTATCATTTGTAATCAAGACTTCTGATCCTTTAAAAGGAATTACAAAGCTTCCAACAATCAATCTCAATTGAGCTCTTGTTTATCAACTTTGATAGCAAGTCTTTTGATCCTCTAAAAGGATCAACAAAGATTCGATCAATCAATCTCAATTGAGCTCTTATTTATCCTTTGTAATAAAGTCTTTTGATCCTTTAAAAGGATCCACAAAGCTTCTAACAATCAATCTCATTTGAGCTCTTGTTTATCGTTTGAAAACAAGTCTTTGAATTTATGAAAAGATCCACAAAGCTTCAATTAATCAATCTCAATCAAGTCTTTTGATCCTCTAAAAGGATCAACAAAGATTTTAACAATCAATCTCAATTGAGCTCTTGTCTAGCCTTTGTATTCAAGGCTTTTGATCCTCTAAAAGGATCCACAAAGCTTCCCACAATCAATCTCAATTAGGATCTTATTTATTCTGTGAAAACAAGTCTTTTGATCCTCCAAAAGGATCAACAATGATTCCAACAATCAATCTCAATTGAACTCTTGTTTATCCTTTGTAATAAGTTTTAATCCTCTAAACGGATCCAGAAAGCTTCCAACAATCAACCTCAATTGAGCTCTTAGTTATCCTTTTTAATCAAGTCTTTTGATCCACTAAAAGGATCCATAAAGCTTCCAACAATCAATATCAATTGATCTCTTGTTTATTCTTTGTAATCAAGTCTTTTGGTCCTCAAAAAGGATCAACAAAGCTTCCAATAATCAATCTCAATTGAGCACTTGTTTATCCTTTGTAATCAATTCTTTTGATCCTTTAAAACGATCCACAAAGCTTCCAACAATCAATCTCTACTGAGCACTTGTTTATCCTTTTGTAAACAAGTCTTTTGACCCTCTAAAATGATCCACAAAGCATACAACAGTCAATCTCAATTGGGCTCTTACATTATCCTTTGAAAGCAAGTCTTTTGATCCTCTAAAAGGATCAACAAAGATTTCAACTATCAATCTCAATTGAGCTCTTGTATTTATCCTTTGTAATCAAGACTTTTGATCCTCTAAAAGGATCCACAAAGTTTCCAAAAATCCATCTCAATTGAGCTTTTGTTTGTCCTTTGTAATCAAGTCTTTTGACCTTCTAAAAGGATCCACATTGATTCCAACAATTAATCTCAATTGAGCTATTGTTTAACCATTGTAAACAAGTCTTTTGAATTTCGAAAAAGATCCACAAAGCTTAAAACAATCAATCTCAATTGAGCTCTTATTTATCAGTTGTAGTCAAGTATTCGGATACTCTAAAAGGATCCACAAACCTTCCCACAATCAATCTCAATTGAACACTTGTTTATCCTTTGAAAGCAAGCCTTTTGATCCTCTAAAAGGATCAAGAAAGAATCCAACAATCAATCTCAAGTGAACTCTTGTTTATCCTTTGTAATTAAGTCTTTTGATCCTCTAAAAGAATCCAGAAAGCTTCAAACAATCAATCTCAATTGAGCTCTTGTTTATCCTTTGTAATTAAGTCTATTGATCCTCTAAAAGTATCAACAAAGCTTCCAACAATCAATCTCAATTGAGCACTTGTTTATCCAAAATAAACAAGTCTTTTGATCCTCTAAAAAGATCCACAAAGCTTCACAATCAATATCAATTGAGCACTTGTTTATGCTTTGTAATCAAGTCTTTTGTTCCTCAAAAAGGATCAACAAAGCTTCCAACAGTCAATCTCAATTGAGCACTTGTTTATCTTTTGTAATCAAGTCTTTTGATTCTTTAAAAGGATCCACAATGCTTCCAACAATCAATCTCTATTGAGCACTTGTTTATCCTTTGTAAACAAAGTCTTTTTACCATCTAAAAGAATCCACAAAGCTTCCAAGAGTCCATCTTCATTGGGCTCTTACTTTTCCTTTGAAAGCAAGTCTTTTGATCCTCTAAAAGGATCAACAAAGATTTCAATAATCAATCTCAATTGAGCTCTTGTATTTATCCTTTGTAATCAAGACTTCTGATCCTCTAAAAGGATCCACAAAGATTCTAACAATCCATCTCAATTGAGCTATTGTTTGTCCTTTGTAATCAAGTCTTTAATCCTCTAAAAGGATCCACAATGATTCCAACAATTAATCTCAATTGAGCACCTGTTTATCCACTGTAAACAAAAGTCTTTTGAATTTTGAAAAAGATCCACATAGCTTAAAAACAATCAATCTGAATTAGGCTGATGTTTATCATTTGTAATCAAGTCTTCTGATACTCTAAAAGGATCCACAAATCTTCCCACAATCAATCTCAATTTAGCTCTGGTTTATCTTTTGAAAACGAGTCTTTTGATCCTCTAAAAGGATCAACAAAGATTCTAACAATCAATCTCAAGTGAGCTCTTATTTATCCTTAGTAATCAAGTCTTTTGATCCACTAAAAGGATCCACAAAGCTTCAAACAATCAATCTCAATTGTGCTCTTGTTTGTCCTTTGTAATCAATACTTTTGATCCTCTAAAAGGATCCACAAAGATTCCAATAATTAATCTCAATTGAGCTCTTGTTTATCCATTGTAAACAAGTCTTTTGAATTTTGAAAAAGATCAATGAAGCTTAAAACAATCAATCTCAATTGAGCACTTATTTATCATTTGTAATCAAGTCTTCTGATCCTTTAAAAGGATCCACAAAGCTTCCAACAATCAATCACAATTGAGCTCTTGTTTATCCTTTGAAAGCAAGTCTTTTGATCCTCTAAAAGGATCAACAAAGATTCCCACAATCAATCTCAATTGAGCTCTTGTTTATCCTTTGCAATCATGTCTTTTGATCCTCTAAAATGATCCACAAAGCTTCCAACAATCAATCTCAACTGAGCTCTTGTTTGTCCTTTGTAATCAATACTTTTGATCCTCTAAAAGGATCCACAATGATTCCAATAATTAATCTCAATTGAGCTCTTGTTTATCCATTGCAAACAAGTCTTTTGAATTTTGAAAAAGATCAACGAAGCTTAAAACAATCAATCTCAATTGAGCACTTATTTATCATTTGTAATCAAGACTTCTGATCCTTTAAAAGGAATCACAAAGCTTCCAACAATCAATCTCAATTGAGCTCTTGTTTATCAACTTTGATAGCAAGTCTTTTGATCCTCTAAAAGGATCAACAAAGATTCGATCAATCAATTTCAATTGAGCTCTTATTTATCCTTTGTAATAAAGTCTTTTAATCCTTTAAAAGGATCCACAAAGCTTCCAACAATCAATCTCATTTGAGCTCTTGTTTATCGTTTGAAAACAAGTTTTTGAATTTATAAAAAGATCCACAAAGCTTCAATTAATCAATCTCAATTGAGCACTTGTTTATCCTTAGTAATCAAGTCTTTTGATCCTCTAAAAGGATCAACAAAGATTTTAACAATCAATCTCAATTGAGCTCTTGTCTAGCCTTTGTAATCAAGGCTTTTGATCCTCTAAAAGGATCCACAAAGCTTCCCACAATCAATCTCAAATGAGATCTTATTTATTCTGTGAAACAAGTCTTTTGATCCTCCAAAAGGATCAACAATGATTCCAACAATCAATCTCAATTGAGGTTTTGTTTATCCTTTGTTATAAGTTTTAATCCTCTAAAGGATCCACAAAGCTTCCAACAATCAATCTCAATTGAGCTTTTGTTTATCCTTTGTAATAAGTTTTAATCCTCTAAAAGGATCCATAAAGCTTCCAACAATCAATATCAATTGATCTCTTGTTTATTCTTTGTAATCAAGTCTTTTGTTCCTCAAAAAGGATCAACAAAGCTTCCAATAATCAATCTCAATTGAGCACTTGTTTATCCTTTGTAATCAATTCTTTTGATCCTTTAAAAGGATCCACAAAGCTTCCAACAATCAATATCTACTGAGCACTTGTTTATCCTTTTGTAAACAAGTCTTTTGACCCTCAAAAATGATCCACAAAGCATACACCGGTCAATCTCAATTGGGCTCTTACATTATCCTTTGAAAGCAAGTCTTTTGATCCTCTAAAAGGATCAACAAAGATTTCAACTATCAATCTCAATTGAGCTCTTGTATTTATCCTTTGTAATCAAGATTTTTGATCCTCTAAAAGGATCCACAAAGTTTCCAAAAATCCATCTCAATTGAGCTTTTGTTTGTCATTTGTAATCAAGTCTTTTGACCTTCTAAAAGGATCCACAGTGATTCCAACAATTAATCTCAATTGAGCTATTGTTTAACCATTGTAAACAAGTCTTTTGAATTTTGAAAAAGAACCACAAAGCTTAAAACAATCAATCTCAATTGAGCTCTTATTTATCATTTGTAGTCAAGTATTCGGATACTCTAAAAGGATCCACAAACCTTCCCACAATCAATCTCAATTGAACACTTGTTTAACCTTTGAAAGTAAGCCTTTTGATCCTCTAAAAGGATCAAGAAAGAATCCAACAATCAATCTCAAGTGAGCTCTTGTTTATCCTTTGTAATTAAGTCTTTTGATCCTCTAAAATAATCCAGAAAGCTTCAAACAATCAATCTCAATTGAGCTCTTGTTTATCCTTTGTAATTAAGTCTATTGATCCTCTAAAAGTATCAACAAAGCTTCCAACAATCAATCTCTATTGAGCACTTGTTTATCCAATGTAAACAAGTCTTTTGATCCTCTAAAAGGATCCACAAAGCTTCCAACAATCAATATCAATTGAGCACTTTTTTATGCTTTGTAATCAAGTCTTTTGTTCCTCAAAAAGGATCAACAAAGCTTCGAACAATCAATCTCAATTGAGCACCTGTTTATCTTTTGTAATAAAGTCTTTTGATTCTTTAAAAGGATCCACAATGCTTCCAAGAATCAATCTCTATTGAGCACTTGTTTATCCTTTGTAAACAAAGTCTTTTTACCATCTAAAAGGATCCACAAAGCTTCCAAAAGTCAATCTTAATTGGGCTCTTACTTTTCCTTTGAAAGCAAGTCTTTTGATCCTCTAAAAGGATCAACAAAGATTTCAACAATCAATCTCAATTGAGCTCTTGTATTTATCCTTTGTAATAAAGACTTCTGATCCTCTAAAAGGATCCACAAAGATTCCAACAATCCATCTCAATTGAGCTATTGTTTGTCCTTTGTAATCAAGTCTTTTAATCCTCTAAAAGGATCCACAATGATTCCAACAATTAATCTCAATTGAGCACCTGTTTATCCATTGTAAAAAAAAGTCTTTCGAATTTTGAAAAAGATCCACAAAGCTTAAAAACAATCAATCTCAATTAAGCTGATATTTATCATTTGTAATCAAGTCTTCTGATACTCTAAAAGGATCCACAAAGCTTCCCACAATCAATCTCAATTAAGCTTTGGTTTATCTTTTAAAAACGAGTCTTTTGATCCTCTAAAAGGATCAACAAAGATTCTAACAATCAATCTCAAGTGAGCTCTTATTTATCCTTAGTAATCAAGTCTTTTGATCCACTAAAAGGATCCACAAACCTTCCAACAATCAATCTCAATTGAGCTCTTGTTTGTCCTTTGTAATCAATACTTTTGATCCTCTAAAAGGATCCACAATGATTCCAATAATTAATCTCAATTGAGCTCTTGTTTATCCATTGTAAACAAGTCTTTTAAATTTTGAAAACGATCAATGAAGCTTAAAACAATCAATCTCAATTGAGCACTTATTTATCATTTGTAATCAAGTCTTCTGATCCTTTAAAAGGATCCTCAAAGCTTCCAACAATCAATCACAATTGAGCTCTTGTTTATCCTTTGAAAGCAAGTCTTTTGATCCTCTAAAAGGATCAACAAAGATTCCCACAATCAATCTCAATTGAGCTCTTGTTTATCCTTTGCAATCATGTCTTTTGATCCTCTAAAATGATCCACAAAGCTTCCAACAATCAATCTCAATTGAGCTCTTGTTTGTCCTTTGTAATCAATACTTTTGATCCTCTAAAAGGATCCACAATGATTCCAATAATTAATCTCAATTGAGCTCTTGTTTATCCATTGCAAACAAGTCTTTTGAATTTTGAAAAAGATCAACGAAGCTTAAAACAATCAATCTCAATTGAGCACTTATATACATTTGTAATCAAGTCTTCTTGATGGAGGACCATCAAGCAACACCAATAAGGATCCTTTAAGCAAGTACAATGAACCATTGAAGATCAAGGATGGGCCAATAACAAGAGCAAGGGCTAAAAGGATGAACCAAGCTTTAGCAAGCTTTATTTTGCAAGTCCAAAAACAAGTCCAAGCATGGAAGTCAATTGAAGAGGCCAATTTGGTGAATATGATTGTAGTCCAACATGGAGGGAAAGTTCGAGGGCTTAAATGACATTTTTTGGAAGCAAAAGCCTTAAAAAGTCAGCCGATAAGTTCAAGGATGAATTTGGGAGCCTTTTAATACTAAATGAATGACTTTCGGGGGCCAAAGTGCACTTTTCAAAATTGGGCCTTTAGAAAACCGGGATTTGTAGAGCTTCTAGAAGACCTTGGCCATGTTTCCTATTTCTTTCTTACTTCTTTATTCCTTCTTTGACTTGGAAAGTATGTTAGACATGTTTTATTTAGTTTTCTTCTTAGATTAGGAGTCCTTTTGTTATTCAGATTTTTATTCCTTTTCTAGATAGAATTTGGTAGTCAATTAGTCTCCTAAAATAATTAGGATACATTGTTTTAAGGCCTATATAAAGGCGTCTTTTCTTTCATTGTAAAATACAAAATTTTATTATTAAAAATAGTGTGAGTTTAAACTCCTTTCTTGACAAACATAGTTTGTTAGCATTTTGTAAACTTTGGATTAAGTTTGTGTGATATTCTAATTCGTGGTTCTTAATTAATCAATAATTAAGGGTTTCGAATCGATCAAGGTTCTTAGTTCATTGCGAAACTAAGGGTTGCGATCATCCTTGTGATTGTTATTCAAGTCCTATGCGTACGTTTCCGCGAGGTAATTCCGAAAGCGTGGTTCCAAGTTCGTTATAACTTGTGGGTCTCGTTGGGAATCACATCATTTGGTATCAGAGCAAAGGCTATTGGTAACAATCTTCTATCCCTATTTTATTCCTTGTTCTTAAAATTCCTCATTCCATATTCCATATACTATCTTATCTACTCATCTTATTGTGCCACAGAGTTTTCTTCATCTTTTCTTCTTCAAGCCGTCCCAAAGGAGGCTATTAGTGAAAAAAAAGAAGGCAGAATTTTCCCTTGAAAATTCGCCAAGCTAGTACAAAAAAAAAAAAGAAGACAACACAAAAAAAACGTCTTCAAGGCAGTACAAAAAAAAAATTCAAAGAAAGCAAAAGGAGCTTGGGCCGTGTGCTAGAAAGTTCTTCCTTCTCAAACCAAAATTATCTCCATCTTTGATTCGAGAATAAAAATTGAATCTTCTTTCTTTCTTTTCTATAAACCTTCTTACCTCCTTTTCTAAACTCTTATTTCTTTGTTTTAATTAAATTCTACGAATTTTAGAGTTTCAAAACTTTACTTCCAAAATTGTTTTGTTCTAACTCTACTTGTTTTCATCAAGGGTTTTTGAGGAAAAAGACAAGAGTGGTGAGTACATAAGAGGGGAGGTAAAAGTTGTAAATTTCATACACGAGTGTTATGATTTTGAGAGATACACGTAAGGGAGTGAATGAGGTTTCTAAATTCATGTCTCAAGTAAAGGAAAAGAATATTGTAAAGAAGGAGGGTAATAAGATGTCAAGGGCATATTTGTTAGGTGAGATGAGGAGGATGATGAGGGAAGAGATTGGGCAAATGAATGAGAGGATAGATCGCATAGAGATGATAGGACGAGGTCATAAAAGTTTTAAAGATAAGCAACCACTCGAGAGGAAGGGTAGTAGTCAAGAGATTCCTAGTCCTAATGCCAATGGGAGATCTAGAGTCGAGAACTCCATAAACAAAATCAAGGTTGAAATTCCTAAAGATGAAGTAGTGAATAAGAGAAACAATGCTTCTTCTACTATGCTACCATTGGGTGATGTCATTGGTGATAAGTTTGAGACAAATGAGGTAGTGAGGAGGATGTTGAGTATGAAAATACAAGATGTTGAGGAGATACAACGTGAAAATATATTTCATACTAGATGTAGTATTCAAGATAGGGTATGTGGTACAATTATACATGGGGGTAGTTGCACCAATGTTGCTAGCACTACTATGGTTGAGAAATTGGGGCTACCTACTCTTAAGCACCCCCATCCTTATACCTTACAAGGGTTGGAAAATAGTGGTGAATTGAGGGTGACTAAACAAGTGATGGTTTCCTTTTCAATTGGGGGGTACAAGGATGAAGTATTATGTGATGTTGTACCGATGCAAGCTAGTCATCTCTTGTTGGGAAGGCCATGGCAGTTTGACCGAAAGGTTATCTTTCTTGGTTACTCCAACAAATATTCTTTCAAATATGGTGCAAAAACTGTTACTCTTGCTCCCTTATCTCCACAAAAGGTGAGGGAAGATCAAATAAGAATGAGTGAATCAAGAAAGAAAAGTAAGGAAGAGAAAGAGAGAAAAAAAGGAGAGATTGAGAGGGAAGAGAGAGAGAAAGAGAAGGAGGCCGAGAGGAAAAAGGAGAGTGAGAGTGGGAGAGGAAAGATAAAGAGTGGAAAATGAGTTGAGCGACAAATCTGAGTGGAGGGGAAAAAGGAGAGTTTTTATGCAATGAGTGGTGAAATTAAGAGGGAGTTGTGGGAAAAGCATAGTGAGATAGTTCTCTTTTCCAAAGAGAAATCTTTTTATACTAACTTGTCACCCCAATTTTCTCTTCCATGTGTTGCTTCTTCTCTACAGATTTTTGTTGATGTATTTCTCGAACTGAGTAAGAAGGTTGTGAGATACAAGTGGGGATATGATCCGTATAATGAGATTGTTGTAGAATATACACATTCTCATAGGTTTGGCTTATCTTCTTCTTATGATATTAAGTTATTAAGACTTGACAATCATGGCAAGTCATATGACCTTCATAGGGAATTCAAAATTTGTGAAGATATTGATATTGGTAATTTGATTGGTCATGTGGGTACTTCATTCACGAGAAAGCTTGTTAGACCACTTGACATGCCTAAGAAGTTTGAATTGCAAAATTTGGTTAGTCACAATGGATTGAGTAATTGGTTGAAAATTGGTAAGCTAGTTGGTAACGAATTATGCATAACTTCACTTATACCTAGTCATTCTTATGTTGACCCATTTATGGGATGCACTTTAGAGGTTGACTTGGTGGGGATGTATGGTGCATTGAAAGTTGGGTTGATAAATTTGAATTGTGTATTGGGAGTATCTAAGAGTTCTATGTTTGTGAATGCAAATGAACTCTTGAAAATGGTTTATCATATTCCATGTCACAAATTAGATGATATTTTCTATGTTGCAATGTTCTTTCACAAAATTTATGGATTGCATGGCATACTTAGAGCTAAATGTTCTTTCTTAAAAGCAATTCTTCTTAAGCATGCTAAAACTTGGGAGGGTTGTGTGATTCATGTTGAGAATGACCATGAGAATGCTTTGACATGTGATAGCTTGGGAATTAAGAGAGTTGATTATGGTCGATTGTTAGGCATAAGCGACGTTTGTCTTTGAGGTTTGCACAATTGTTATATAATGTAATTTATGCTAACAACTTTGATCATCTTACATTGTGTTGTTTGGTTGTGTTTCTTGTACAAGTTAGAGCAAGTCAAGTTCGTTATAACTTGTGGGTCTCGTTGGGAATCACATCATTTAGTATGACATGTTCGATGATTTTTGATCCCTGATTGGAGTTTTGTGAGCTTGGATGGAGAAAACAAGCAAGCCTACGACATGACATTCAAAGTGGAATTACATGGTGAGCATAATGTTAGTGAATATTTCTATTTCTGATTTGCGTCCATTTGATGTAGGTGAAACCGATTTGTGGACAAATCCTTTCAAAGGAGAAGGGAATGATGGAGGACCATCAAGCAACACCAATAAGGATCCTTTAAGCAAGTACAATGAACCATTGTAGATCAAGGATGGGCCAATAACAAGAGCAAGGGCTAAAAGGATGAACCAAGCTTTAGCAAGCCTTATTTTGCAAGTCCAAAAACAAGTCCAAGCATGGAAGTCAATTGAAGAGGCCAATTTGGTGAATATGATTGTAGTCCAACATAGAGGAAAGTTCGAGGGCTTAAATGACATTTTTGGAAGCAAAAGCCTTAAAAAGTCAGCCCATAAGTTCAAGGATAAATTTGGGAGCCTTTTAATACTAAATGAATGACTTTCGGGGCCAAAGTGCACTTTTCAAAATTGGGCCTTTAGAAAACCGGGATTTGTAGAGCTTCTAGAAGACCTTGGCCATGTTTCCTATATCTTTCTTACTTCCTTGTTCCTTCTTTGACTTGGAAAGTATGTTAGACATGTTTTATTTAGTTTTCTTCTTAGATTAGGAGTCCTTTTGTTATTTAGATTTTTATTCCTTTTCTAGATAGAATTTGGTAGTCAATTAGTCTCCTAAAATAATTAGGATACATTGTTTTAAGGCCTATATAAAGGCGTCTTTTCTTTCATTGTAAAATACAGAATTTTATTATTAAAAATAGTGTGAGTTTAAACTCCTTTATTGACAAACATAGTTTGTTAGCATTTTGCAAACTTTGGATTAAGTTTGTGTGATATTCTAATTCGTGGTTCTTAATTAATCAATAATTAAGGGTTTCGAATCGATCAAGGTTCTTAGTTCATTGCGAAACTAAGGGTTGCGATCATCCTTGTGATTGTTATTCAAGTCCTAGGCGTACGTTTCCGCGAGGTAATTCCGAAACGTGGTTCCAAGTTAGTTATAACTTGTGGGTCTCGTTGGGAATCACATCACTTCTGATCCTTTAAAAGGAATCACAAAGCTTCCAACAATCAATCTCAATTGAGATCTTGTTTATCAACTTTGATAGCAAGTCTTTTGATCCTCTAAAAGGATCAACAAAGATTCGATCAATCAATCTCAATTGAGCTCTTATTTATCCTTTGTAATAAAGTCTTTTGATCCTTTAAAAGGATCCACAAAGCTTCCAACAATCAATCTCATTTGAGCTCTTGTTTATCGTTTGAAAACAAGTCTTTGAATTTATAAAAAGATCCACAAAGCTTCAATTAATCAATCTCAATGGAGCACCTGTTTATCCTTAGTAATCAAGTCTTTTGATCCTCCAAAAGGATCAACAATGATTCCAACAATCAATCTCAATTGAGCTCTTGTTTATCCTTTGTAATAAGTTTTAATCCTCTAAAAGGATCCACAAAGCTTCCAACAATCAATCACAATTGAGCTCTTATTTATCCTTTTTAATCAAGTCTTTTGATCCTCTAAAAGGATCCATAAAGCTTCCAACAATCAATATCAATTGATCTCTTGTTTATTCTTTGTAATCAAGTCTTTTGTTCCTCAAAAAGGATCAACAAAGCTTCCAATAATCAATCTCAATTGAGCTCTTGTTTATCCATTGTAAACAAGTCTTTTGAATTTTGAAAAAGATCAATGAAGCTTAAAACAATCAATCTCAATTGAGCACTTATTTATCATTTGTAATCAAGTCTTTTGATCCTTTAAAAGGATCCACAAAGCTTCCAACAATCAATCACAATTGAGCTCTTGTTTATCCTTTGAAAGCAAGTCTTTTGATCCTCTAAAAGGATCAACAAAGATTCCCACAATCAATCTCAATTGAGCTCTTGTTTATCCTTTGCAATCATGTCTTTTGATCCTCTAAAATGATCCACAAAGCTTCCAACAATCAATCTCAAATGAGCTCTTGTTTGTCCTTTGTAATCAATACATTTGATCCTCTAAAAGGATCCACAATGATTCCAATAATTAATATCAATTGAGCTCTTGTTTATCCATTGCAAACAAGTCTTTCGAATTTTGAAAAAGATCAACGAAGCTTAAAACAATCAATCTCAATTGAGCACTTATTTATCATTTGTAATCCAGACTTCTGATCCTTTAAAAGGAATTACAAAGCTTCCAACAATCAATCTCAATTGAGCTCTTGTTTATCAACTTTGATAGCAAGTCTTTTGATCCTCTAAAAGGATCAACAAAGATTCGATCAATCAATCTCAATTGAGCTCTTATTTGATAAAGTCTTTATAATAAAGTCTTTTGATCCTTTAAAAGGATCCACAACTTCCAACAATCAATCTCATTTGAGCTCTTGTTTATCGTTTGAAAACAAGTCTTTGAATTTATAAAAAGATCCACAAAGCTTCAAGTAATCAGTCTCAATTGAGCACTTGTTTATCCTTAGTAATCAAGTCTCTTGATCCTCTAAAAGGATCAACAAAGATTTTAACAATCAATCTCAATTGAGCTCTTGTCTAGTCTTTGTAATCAAGGCTTTTGATCCTCTAAAAGGATCCACAAAGCTTCCCACAATCAATCTCAATTGAGATCTTATTTATTTTGTGAAAACAAGTCTTTTGATCCTCCAAAAGGATCAACAATGATTCCAACAATCAATCTCAATTGAGCTCTTGTTTATCCTTTGTAATAAGTTTTAATCCTCTAAAAGGATCCACAAAGCTTCCAACAATCAATCTCAATTGAGCTCTTATTTATCCTTTTTAATCAAGTCTTTTGATCCTCTAAAAGGATCCATAAAGCTTCCAACAATCAATATCAATTGATCTCTTGTTTATTCTTTGTAATCAAGTCTTTTGTTCCTCAAAAAGGATCAACAAAGCTTCCAATAATCAATCTCAATTGAGCACTTGTTTATCCTTTGTAATCAATTCTTTTGATCCTTTAAAAGGATCCACAAAGCTTCCAACAATCAATCTCTATTGAGCACTTGTTTATCCTTTTGTAAACAAGTCTTTTGACCCTCTAAAATGATCCACAAAGCATACAACAATCAATCTCAATTGGGCTCTTACATTATCCTTTGAAAGCAAGTCTTTTGATTCTCTAAAAGGATCAACAAAGATTTCAACTATCAATCTCAATTGAGCTCTTGTATTTATCCTTTTTAATCAAGACTTTTGATCCTCTAAAAGGATCCACAAAGTTTCCAAAAATCCATCTCAATTGAGCTTTTGTTTGTCCTTTGTAATCAAGTCTTTTGACCTTCTAAAAGGATCCACAGTGATTCCAACAATTAATCTCAATTGAGCTCTTGTTTAACCATTGTAAACAAGTCTTTTGAATTTCGAAAAAGATCCACAAAGCTTAAAACAATCAATCTCAATTGAGCTCTTATTTATCATTTGTAGTCAAGTATTCGGATACTCTAAAAGGATCCACAAACCTTCCCACAATCAATCTCAATTGAACACTTGTTTATCCTTTGAAAGCAAGCCTTTTGATCCTCTAAAAGGATCAAGAAAGAATCCAACAATCAATCTCAAGTGAGCTCTTGTTTATCCTTTGTAATTAAGTCTTTTGATCCTCTAAAAGAATCCGAAAGCTTCAAACAATCAATCTCAATTGAGCTCTTGTTTATCCTTTGTAATTAAGTCTATTGATCCTCTAAAAGTATCAACAAAGCTTCCAACAATCAATCTCAATTGAGCACTTGTTTATCCAATGTAAACAAGTCTTTTGATCCTCTAAAAGGATCCACAAAGCTTCCAACAATCAATATCAATTGAGCACTTGTTTATGCTTTGTAATCAAGTCTTTTGTTCCTCAAAAAGGATCAACAAAGCTTCCAACAATCAATCTCAATTGAGCACTTGTTTATCTTTTGTAATCAAGTCTTTTGATTCTTTAAAAGGATCCACAATGCTTCCAACAATCAATCTCTATTGAGCACTTGTTTATCCTTTGTAAACAAAGTCTTTTACCATCTAAAAGGATCCACAAAGCTTCCAAGAGTCAATCTTAATTGGGCTCTTACTTTTCCTTTGAAAGCAAGTCTTTTGATCCGCTAAAAGGATCAACAAAGATTTCAACAATCAATCTCAATTGAGCCCTTGTATTTATCCTTTGTAATCAAGACTTCTGATCCTCTAAAAGGATCCACAAATTTCAACAATCCATCTCAATTGAGCTATTGTTTGTCCTTTGTAATCAAGTCTTTTAATCCTCTAAAAGGATCCACAATGATTCCAACAATTAATCTCAATTGAGCACCTGTTTATCCATTGTAAACAAAAGTCTTTTGAATTTTGAAAAAGATCCACAAAGCTTAAAAACAATCAATCTCAATTAAGCTGATATTTATCATTTGTAATCAAGTCTTCTGATACTCTAAAAGGATCCACAAAGCTTCCCACAATCAATCTCAATTGAGCACTTGTTTATCCTTTGTAATCAATTCTTTTGATCCTTTAAAAGGATCCACAAAGCTTCCAACAATCAATCTCTATTGAGCACTTGTTTATCCTTTTGTAAACAAGTCTTTTGACCCTCTAAAATGATCCACAAAGCATACAACAGTCAATCTCAATTGGGCTCTTACATTATCCTTTGAAAGCAAGTCTTTTGATCCTCTAAAAGGATCCACAAAGATTTCAACTATCAATCTCAATTGAGCTCTTGTATTTATCCTTTGTAATCAAGACTTTTGATCCTCTAAAAGGATCCACAAAGTTTCCAAAAATCCATCTCAATTGAGCTTTTGTTTGTCCTTTGTAATCAAGTCTTTTGACCTTCTAAAAGGATCCACAGTGATTCCAACAATTAATCTCAATTGAGCTCTTATTTAACCATTGTAGACAAGTTTTTTGAATTTCGAAAAAGATCCACAAAGCTTAAAATAATCAATCTCAATTGAGCTCTTATTTAACATTTG
The DNA here is from genome assembly GCA_016624345.1 of Platycodon grandiflorus. Classification (NCBI taxonomy): domain Eukaryota; kingdom Viridiplantae; phylum Streptophyta; class Magnoliopsida; order Asterales; family Campanulaceae; genus Platycodon; species Platycodon grandiflorus. The sequence goes on from CM028367.1 coordinate 606,434, forward strand.
TAGTCAAGTATTCGGATACTCTAAAAGGATCCACAAACCTTCCCACAATCAATCTCAATTGAACACTTGTTTAATCTTTGAAAGCAAGCCTTTTGATCCTCTAAAAGAATCAAGAAAGAATCCAACAATCAATCTCAACTGAGCTCTTGTTTATCCTTTGTAATTAAGTCTTTTGATCCTCTAAACGTATCAACAAAGCTTCCAACAATCAATCTCAATTGAGCACATGTTTATCCAATGTAAACAAGTCTTTTGATCCTCTAAAAGGATCCACAAAGCTTCCAACAATCAATATCAATTGAGCACTTGTTTATGCTTTGTAATCAAGTCTTTTGTTCCTCAAAAAGGATCAACAAAGCTTCCAACAATCAATCTCAATTGAGCACTTTTTTATCTTTTGTAATCAAGTCTTTTGATTCTTTAAAAGGATCCACAATGCTTCCAACAATCAATCTCTATTGAGCACTTGTTTATCCTTTGTAAACAAAGTCTTTTTACCATCTAAAAGGATCCACAAAGCTTCCAAGAGTCAATCTTAATTAGGCTCTTACTTTTCCTTTGAAAGCAAGACTTTTGATCCTCTAAAAGAATCAACAAAGATTTCAACAATCAATCTCAATTGAGCTCTTGTATTTATCCTTTGTAATCAAGACTTCTGATCCTCTAAAAGGATCCACAAAGATTCCAACAATCCATCTCAATTGAGCTATTGTTTGTCCTTTGTAATCAAGTCTTTTAATCCTCTAAAAGGATCCACAATGATTCCAACAATTAATCTCAATTGAGCACCTGTTTATCCACTGTAAACAAAAGTCTTTTGAATTTTGAAAAAGATCCACAAAGCTTAAAAATAATCAATCTCAATTAAGCTGATGTTTATCATTTGTAATCAAGTCTTCTGATACTCTAAAAGGATCCACAAAGCTTCCCACAATCAATCTCAATTTAGCTCTGGTTTATCTTTTGAAAATGAGTCTTTTGATCCTCTAAAAGGATCAACAAAGATTCTAACAATCAATCTCAAGTGAGCTCTTATTTATCCTTAGTAATCAAGTCTTTTGATCTACTAAAAGGATCCACAAAGCTTCCAACAATCAATCTCAATTGAGCTCTTGTTTGTCCTTTGTAATCAATACTTTTTATCCTCTAAAAGGATCCACAATGATTCCAATAATCAATCTCAATTGAGCTCTTGTTTATCCATTGCAAACAAGTCTTTTGAATTTTGAAAAAGATCAACGAAGCTTAAAACAATCAATCTCAATTGAGCACTTATTTATCCTTTGTAATCAATTCTTTTGATCCTCTAAAAGGATCCACAAAGCTTCCAACAATCAATCTCTATTGAGCACTTGTTTATCCTTTTGTAAACAAGTCTTTTGACCCTCTAAAATGATCCACAAAGCTTACAACAGTCAATCTCAATTGGGTTCTTACATTATCCTTTGAAAGCAAGTCTTTTGATCCTCTAAAAGGATCAACAAAGATTTCAACTATCAATCTCAATTGAGCTCTTGTATTTATCCTTTGTAATCAAGACTTTTGATCCTCTAAAAGGATCCACAAAGTTTCCAAAAATCCATCTCAATTGAGCTTTTGTTTGTCCTTTGTAATCAAGTCTTTTGACCTTCTAAAAGGATCCACAGTGATTCCAACAATTAATCTCAATTGAGCTCTTGTTTAACCATTGTAAACAAGTCTTTTCAATTTCGAAAAAGATCCACAAAGCTTAAAACAATTAATCTCAATTGAGCTCTTATTTATCATTTGTAGTCAAGTATTCGGATACTCTAAAAGGATCCACAAACCTTCCCACAATCAATCTCAATTGATCACTTGTTTATCCTTTGAAAGCAAGCCTTTTGATCCTCTAAAAGGATCAAGAAAGAATCCAACAATCAATCTCAAGTGAGCTCTTGTTTATCCTTTGTAATTAAGTCTTTTGATCCTCTAAAATAATCCAGAAAGCTTCAAACAATCAATCTCAATTGAGCTCTTGTTTATCCTTTGTAATTAAGTCTATTGATCCTCTAAAAGTATCAACAAAGCTTCCAACAATCAATCTCAATTGAGCACTTGTTTATCCAATGTAAACAAGTCTTTTGATCCTCTAAAAGGATCCACAAAGCTTCCAACAATCAATATCAATTGAGCACTTTTTATGCTTTGTAATCAAGTCTTTTGTTCCTCAAAAGGATCAACAAAGCTTCAACAATCAATCTCAATTGAGCACTTGTTTATCTTTTGTAATAAAGTCTTTTGATTCTTTAAAAGGATCCACAATGCTTCCAAGAATCAATCTCTATTGAGCACTTGTTTATCCTTTGTAAACAAAGTCTTTTTACCATCTAAAAGGATCCACAAAGCTTCCAAAAGTCAATCTTAATTGGGCTCTTACTTTTCCTTTGAAAGCAAGTCTTTTGATCCTCTAAAAGGATCAACAAAGATTTCAACAATCAATCTCAATTGAGCTCTTGTATTTATCCTTTGTAATAAAGACTTTGATCCTCTAAAAGGATCCACAAAGATTCCAACAATCCATCTCAATTGAGCTATTGTTTGTCCTTTGTAATCAAGTCTTTTAATCCTCTAAAAGGATCCACAATGATTCCAACAATTAATCTCAATTGAGCACCTGTTTATCCATTGTAAAAAAGTCTTTGAATTTTGAAAAGATCCACAAAGCTTAAAACAATCAATCTCAATTAAGCTGATATTTATCATTTGTAATCAAGTCTTGATACTCTAAAAGGATCCACAAAGCTTCCCACAATCAATCTCAATTAAGCTTTGGTTTATCTTTTAAAAGAGTCTTTTGATCCTCTAAAAGGATCAACAAAGATTCTAACAATCAATCTCAAGTGAGCTCTTATTTATCCTTAGTAATCAAGTCTTTTGATCCACTAAAAGGATCCACAAACCTTCCAACAATCAATCTCAATTGAGCTCTTGTTTGTCCTTTGTAATCAATACTTTTGATCCTCTAAAAGGATCCACAATGATTCCAATAATTAATCTCAATTGAGCTCTTGTTTATCCATTGTAAACAAGTCTTTTAAATTTTGAAAACGATCAATGAAGCTTAAAACAATCAATCTCAATTGAGCACTTATTTATCATTTGTAATCAAGTCTTGATCCTTTAAAAGGATCCTCAAAGCTTCCAACAATCAATCACAATTGAGCTCTTGTTTATCCTTTGAAAGCAAGTCTTTTGATCCTCTAAAAGGATCAACAAAGATTCCCACAATCAATCTCAATTGAGCTCTTGTTTATCCTTTGCAATCATGTCTTTTGATCCTCTAAAATGATCCACAAAGCTTCCAACAATCAATCTCAATTGAGCTCTTGTTTGTCCTTTGTAATCAATATTTTTGATCCTCTAAAAGGATCCACAATGATTCCAATAATTAATCTCAATTGAGCTCTTGTTTATCCATTGCAAACAAGTCTTTTGAATTTTGAAAAAGATCAACGAAGCTTAAAACAATCAATCTCAATTGAGCACTTATATACATTTGTAATCAAGTCTTCTTGATGGAGGACCATCAAGCAACACCAATAAGGATCCTTTAAGCAAGTACAATGAACCATTGAAGATCAAGGATGGGCCAATAACAAGAGCAAGGGCTAAAAGGATGAACCAAGCTTTAGCAAGCTTTATTTTGCAAGTCCAAAAACAAGTCCAAGCATGGAAGTCAATTGAAGAGGCCAATTTGGTGAATATGATTGTAGTCCAACATGGAGGGAAAGTTCGAGGGCTTAAATGACATTTTTTGGAAGCAAAAGCCTTAAAAAGTCAGCCGATAAGTTCAAGGATGAATTTGGGAGCCTTTTAATACTAAATGAATGACTTTCGGGGCCAAAGTGCACTTTTCAAAATTGGGCCTTTAGAAAACCGGGATTTGTAGAGCTTCTAGAAGACCTTGGCCATGTTTCCTATTTCTTTCTTACTTCTTTATTCCTTCTTTGACTTGGAAAGTATGTTAGACATGTTTTATTTAGTTTTCTTCTTAGATTAGGAGTCCTTTTGTTATTCAGATTTTTATTCCTTTTCTAGATAGAATTTGGTAGTCAATTAGTCTCCTAAAATAATTAGGATACATTGTTTTAAGGCCTATATAAAGGCGTCTTTTCTTTCATTGTAAAATACAGAATTTTATTATTAAAAATAGTGTGAGTTTAAACTCCTTTCTTGACAAACATAGTTTGTTAGCATTTTGTAAACTTTGGATTAAGTTTGTGTGATATTCTAATTCGTGGTTCTTAATTAATCAATAATTAAGGGTTTCGAATCGATCAAGGTTCTTAGTTCATTGCGAAACTAAGGGTTGCGATCATCCTTGTGATTGTTATTCAAGTCCTATGCGTACGTTTCCGAGGTAATTCCGAAAGCGTGGTTCCAAGTTCGTTATAACTTGTGGGTCTCGTTGGGAATCACATCATTTGGTATCAGAGCAAAGGCTATTGGTAACAATCTTCTATCCCTATTTTATTCCTTGTTCTTAAAATTCCTCATTCCATATTCCATATACTATCTTATCTACTCATCTTATTGTGCCACAGAGTTTTCTTCATCTTTTCTTCTTCAAGCCGTCCCAAAGGAGGCTATTAGTGAAAAAAAAAAAAAGAAGGCAGAATTTTCCCTTGAAAATTCGGCCAAGCTAGTACAAAAAAAAAAAAAGAAGACAACACAAAAAAACGTCTTCAAGGCGTACAAAAAAATTCAAAGAAAGCAAAAGGAGCTTGGGCCGTGTGCTAGAAAGTTCTTCCTTCTCAAACCAAAATTATCTCCATCTTTGATTCGAGAATAAAAATTGAATCTTCTTTCTTTCTTTTCTATAAACCTTCTTACCTCCTTTTCTAAACTCTTATTTCTTTGTTTTAATTAAATTCTACGAATTTTAGAGTTTCAAAACTTTACTTCCAAAATTGTTTTGTTCTAACTCTACTTGTTTTCATCAAGGGTTTTTGAGTGGAAAAAGACAAGAGTGGTGAGTACATAAGAGGGGAGGTAAAAGTTGTAAATTTCATACACGAGTGTTATGATTTTGAGAGATACACGTAAGGGAGTGAATGAGGTTTCTAAATTCATGTCTCAAGTAAAGGAAAAGAATATTGTAAAGAAGGAGGGTAATAAGATGTCAAGGGCATATTTGTTAGGTGAGATGAGGAGGATGATGAGGGAAGAGATTGGGCAAATGAATGAGAGGATAGATCGCATAGAGATGATAGGACGAGGTCATAAAAGTTTTAAAGATAAGCAACCACTCGAGAGGAAGGGTAGTAGTCAAGAGATTCCTAGTCCTAATGCCAATGGGAGATCTAGAGTCGAGAACTCCATAAACAAAATCAAGGTTGAAATTCCTAAAGATGAAGTAGTGAATAAGAGAAACAATGCTTCTTCTACTATGCTACCATTGGGTGATGTCATTGGTGATAAGTTTGAGACAAATGAGGTAGTGAGGAGGATGTTGAGTATGAAAATACAAGATGTTGAGGAGATACAACGTGAAAATATATTTCATACTAGATGTAGTATTCAAGATAGGGTATGTGGTACAATTATACATGGGGGTAGTTGCACCAATGTTGCTAGCACTACTATGGTTGAGAAATTGGGGCTACCTACTCTTAAGCACCCCATCCTTATACCTTACAAGGGTTGGAAAATAGTGGTGAATTGAGGGTGACTAAACAAGTGATGGTTTCCTTTTCAATTGGGGGGTACAAGGATGAAGTATTATGTGATGTTGTACCGATGCAAGCTAGTCATCTCTTGTTGGGAAGGCCATGGCAGTTTGACCGAAAGGTTATCTTTGATGGTTACTCCAACAAATATTCTTTCAAATATGGTGCAAAAACTGTTACTCTTGCTCCCTTATCTCCACAAAAGGTGAGGGAAGATCAAATAAGAATGAGTGAATCAAGAAAGAAAAGTAAGGAAGAGAAAGAGAGAAAAAAGGAGAGATTGAGAGAGAGAGAGAAAGAGAAGGAGGCCGAGAGGAAAAAGGAGAGTGAGAGTGGGAGAGGAAAGATAAAGAGTGGAAAAAATGAGTTGAGCGACAAATCTGAGTGGAGGGGAAAAAAGGAGAGTTTTTATGCAATGAGTGGTGAAATTAAGAGGGAGTTGTGGGAAAAGCATAGTGAGATAGTTCTCTTTTCCAAAGAGAAATCTTTTTATACTAACTTGTCACCCCAATTTTCTCTTCCATGTGTTGCTTCTTCTCTCTGATTTTTGTTGATGTATTTCTAACTGAGTAAGAAGGTTGTGAGATACAAGTGGGGATATGATCCGTATAATGAGATTGTTGTAGAATATACACATTCTCATAGGTTTGGCTTATCTTCTTCTTATGATATTAAGTTATTAGGACTTGACAATCATGGCAAGTCATATGACCTTCATAGGGAATTCAAAATTTGTGAAGATATTGATATTGGTAATTTGATTGGTCATGTGGGTACTTCATTCACGAGAAAGCTTGTTAGACCACTTGACATGCCTAAGAAGTTTGAATTGCAAAATTTGGTTAGTCACAATGGATTGAGTAATTGGTTGAAAATTGGTAAGCTAGTTGGTAACGAATTATGCATAACTTCACTTATACCTAGTCATTCTTATGTTGACCCATTTATGGGATGCACTTTAGAGGTTGACTTGGTGGGGATGTATGGTGCATTGAAAGTTGGGTTGATAAATTTGAATTGTGTATTGGGAGTATCTAAGAGTTCTATGTTTGTGAATGCAAATGAACTCTTGAAAATGGTTTATCATATTCCATGTCACAAATTAGATGATATTTTCTATGTTGCAATGTTCTTTCACAAAATTTATGGATTGCATGGCATACTTAGAGCTAAATGTTCTTTCTTAAAAGCAATTCTTCTTAAGCATGCTAAAACTTGGGAGGGTTGTGTGATTCATGTTGAGAATGACCATGAGAATGCTTTGACATGTGATAGCTTGGGAATTAAGAGAGTTGATTATGGTCGATTGTTAGGCATAGCGACGTTTGTCTTTGAGGTTTGCACAATTGTTATATAATGTAATTTATGCTAACAACTTTGATCATCTTACATTGTGTTGTTTGGTTGTGTTTCTTGTACAAGTTAGAGCAAGTCAAGTTCGTTATAACTTGTGGGTCTCGTTGGGAATCACATCATTTAGTATGACATGTTCGACTGATTTTTGATCCCAGTGATTGGAGTTTTGTGAGCTTGGATGGAGAAAACAAGCAAGCCTACGACATGACATTCAAAGTGGAATTACATGGTGAGCATAATGTTAGTGAATATTTCTCTATTTCTGATTTGCGTCCATTTGATGTAGGTGAAACCGATTTGTGGACAAATCCTTTCAAAGGAGAAGGGAATGATGGAGGACCATCAAGCAACACCAATAAGGACCCTTTAAGCAAGTACAATGAACCATTGTAGATCAAGGATGGGCCAATAACAAGCGCAAGGGCTAAAAGGATGAACCAAGCTTTAGCAAGCCTTATTTTGCAAGTCCAAAAACAAGTCCAAGCATGGAAGTCAATTGAAGAGGCCAATTTGGTGAATATGATTGTAGTCCAACATAGAGGGAAAGTTCGAGGGCTTAAATGACATTTTTTGGAAGCAAAAGCCTTAAAAAGTCAGCCCATAAGTTCAAGGATAAATTTGGGAGCCTTTTAATACTAAATGAATGACTTTCGGGGGCCAAAGTGCACTTTTCAAAATTGGGCCTTTAGAAAACCGGGATTTGTAGAGCTTCTAGAAGACCTTGGCCATGTTTCCTATATCTTTCTTACTTCCTTGTTCCTTCTTTGACTTGGAAAGTATGTTAGACATGTTTGATTTAGTTTTCTTCTTAGATTAGGAGTCCTTTTGTTATTTAGATTTTTATTCCTTTTCTAGATAGAATTTGGTAGTCAATTAGTCTCCTAAAATAATTAGGATACATTGTTTTAAGGCCTATATAAAGGCGTCTTTTCTTTCATTGTAAAATACAGAATTTTATTATTAAAAATAGTGTGAGTTTAAACTCCTTTATTGACAAACATAGTTTGTTAGCATTTTGCAAACTTTGGATTAAGTTTGTGTGATATTCTAATTCGTGGTTCTTAATTAATCAATAATTAAGGGTTTCGAATCGATCAAGGTTCTTAGTTCATTGCGAAACTAAGGGTTGCGATCATCCTTGTGATTGTTATTCAAGTCCTAGGCGTACGTTTCCGCGAGGTAATTCCGAAACGTGGTTCCAAGTTCGTTATAACTTGTGGGTCTCGTTGGGAATCACATCACTTCTGATCCTTTAAAAGGAATCACAAAGCTTCCAACAATCAATCTCAATTGAGATCTTGTTTATCAACTTTGATAGCAAGTCTTTTGATCCTCTAAAAGGATCAACAAAGATTCGATCAATCAATCTCAATTGAGCTCTTATTTATCCTTTGTAATAAAGTCTTTTGATCCTTTAAAAGGATCCACAAAGCTTCCAACAATCAATCTCATTTGAGCTCTTGTTTATCGTTTGAAAACAAGTCTTTGAATTTATAAAAAGATCCACAAAGCTTCAATTAATCAATCTCAATGGAGCACCTGTTTATCCTTAGTAATCAAGTCTTTTGATCCTCTAAAAGGATCAACAAAGATTTTAACAATCAATCTCAATTGAGCTCTTGTCTAGCCTTTGTAATCAAGGCTTTTGATCCTCTAAAAGGATCCACAAAGCTTCCTACAATCAATCTCAATTGAGATCTTATTTATCCGTGAAAACAAGTCTTTTGATCCTCCAAAAGGATCAACAATGATTCCAACAATCAATCTCAATTGAGCTCTTGTTTATCCTTTGTAATAAGTTTTAATCCTCTAAAAGGATCCACAAAGCTTCCAACAATCAATCTCAATTGAGCTCTTATTTATCCTTTTTAATCAAGTCTTTTGATCCTCTAAAAGGATCCATAAAGCTTCCAACAATCAATATCAATTGATCTCTTGTTTATTCTTTGTAATCAAGTCTTTTGTTCCTCAAAAAGGATCAACAAAGCTTCCAATAATCAATCTCAATTGAGCTCTTGTTTATCCATTGTAAACAAGTCTTTTGAATTTTGAAAAAGATCAATGAAGCTTAAAACAATCAATCTCAATTGAGCACTTATTTATCATTTGTAATCAAGTCTTGATCCTTTAAAAGGATCCACAAAGCTTCCAACAATCAATCACAATTGAGCTCTTGTTTATCCTTTGAAAGCAAGTCTTTTGATCCTCTAAAAGGATCAACAAAGATTCCCACAATTAATCTCAATTGAGCTCTTGTTTATCCTTTGCAATCATGTCTTTTGATCCTCTAAAATGATCCACAAAGCTTCCAACAATCAATCTCAAATGAGCTCTTGTTTGTCCTTTGTAATCAATACTTTTGATCCTCTAAAAGGATCCACAAGGATTCCAATAATTAATCTCAATTGAGCTCTTGTTTATCCATTGCAAACAAGTCTTTTGAATTTTGAAAAAGATCAACGAAGCTTAAAACAATCAATCTCAATTGAGCACTTATTTATCATTTGTAATCAAGACTTCTGATCCTTTAAAAGGAATCACAAAGCTTCCAACAATCAATCTCAATTGAGCTCTTGTTTATCAACTTTGATAGCATGTCTTTTGATCCTCTAAAAGGATCAACAAAGATTCGATCAATCAATCTCAATTGAGCTCTTATTTAATAAAGTCTTTATAATAAAGTCTTTTGATCCTTTAAAAGGATCCACAAAGCTTCCAACAATCAATCTCATTTGAGCTCTTGTTTATCATTTGAAAACAAGTCTTTGAATTTATAAAAAGATCCACAAAGCTTCAATTAATCAATCTCAATTGAGCACTTGTTTATCCTTAGTAATCAAGTCTTTTGATCCTCTAAAAGGATCAACAAAGATTTTAACAATCAATCTCAATTGAGCTCTTGTCTAGCCTTTGTAATCAAGGCTTTTGATCCTCTAAAAGGATCCACAAAGCTTCCCACAATCAATCTCAATTGAGATCTTATTTATTCTGTGAAAACAAGTCTTTTGATCCTCCAAAAGGATCAACAATGATTCCATCAATCAATCTCAATTGAGCTCTGGTTTATCCTTTGTAATAAGTTTTAATCCTCTAAAAGGATCCACAAAGCTTCCAACAATCAATCTCAATTGAGCTCTTATTTATCCTTTTTAATCAAGTCTTTTGATCCTCTAAAAGGATCCATAAAGCTTCCAACAATCAATATCAATTGATCTCTTGTTTATTCTTTGTAATCAAGTCTTTTGTTCCTCAAAAAGGATCAACAAAGCTTCCAATAATCAATCTCAATTGAGCACTTGTTTATCCTTTGTAATCAATTCTTTTGATCCTTTAAAAGGATCCACAAAGCTTCCAACAATCAATCTCTATTGAGCACTTGTTTATCCTTTTGTAAACAAGTCTTTTGACCCTCTAAAATGATTCATAAAGCATACAACAATCAATCTCAATTGGGCTCTTACATTATCCTTTGAAAGCAAGTCTTTTGATCCTCTAAAAGGATCAACAAAGATTTCAACTATCAATCTCAATTGAGCTCTTGTATTTATCCTTTGTAATCAAGACTTTTGATCCTCTAAAAAGATCCACAAAGTTTCCAAAAATCCATCTCAATTGAGCTTTTGTTTGTCCTTTGTAATCAAGTCTTTTGACCTTCTAAAAGGATCCACAGTGATTCCAACAATTAACCTCAATTGAGCTCTTGTTTAACCATTGTAAACAAGTCTTTTGAATTTCGAAAAAGATCCACAAAGCTTAAAACAATCAATCTCAATTGAGCTCTTATTTATCATTTGTAGTCAAGTATTCGGATACTCTAAAAGGATCCACAAACCTTCCCACAATCAATCTCAATTGAACATTTGTTTATCCTTTGAAAGCAAGCCTTTTGATCCTCTAAAAGGATCAAGAAAGAATCCAACAATCAATCTCAAGTGAGCTCTTGTTTATCCTTTGTAATTAAGTCTTTTGATCCTCTAAAAGGATCCACAAAGCTTCCAACAATCAATCTCATTTGAGCTCTTGTTTATCGTTTGAAAACAAGTCTTTGAATTTATAAAAAGATCCACAAAGCTTCAATTAATCAATCTCAATGGAGCACCTGTTTATCCTTAGTAATCAAGTCTTTTGATCCTCTAAAAGGATCAACAAAGATTTTAACAATCAATCTCAATTGAGCTCTTGTTTAGCCTTTGTAATCAAGGCTTTTGATCCTCTAAAAGGATCCACAAAGCTTCCCACAATCAATCTCAATTGAGATCTTATTTATTCTGTGAAAACAAGTCTTTTGATCCTCCAAAAGGATCAACAATGATTCCAACAATCAATCTCAATTGAGCTCTTGTTTATCCTTTGTAATAAGTTTTAATCCTCTAAAAGGATCCACAAAGCTTCCAACAATCAATCTCAATTGAGCTCTTATTTATCCTTTTTAATCAAGTCTTTTGATCCTCTAAAAGGATCCACAAAGCTTCCAACAATCAATCACAATTGAGCTCTTGTTTATCCTTTGTAATCAAGTCTTTTGATCCTCTAAAAGGATCACAAAGCTTCCAATAATCAATCTCAATTGAGCTCTTGTTTATCCATTGTAAACAAGTCTTTTGAATTTTGAAAAAGATCAATGAAGCTTAAAACAATCAATCTCAATTGAGCACTTATTTATCATTTGTAATCAAGTCTTTTGATCCTTTAAAAGGATCCACAAAGCTTCCAACAATCAATCTCAATTGAGCTCTTGTTTATCCTTTGAAAGCAAGTCTTTTGATCCTCTAAAAGGATCAACAAAGATTCCACAATCAATCTCAATTGAGCTCTTGTTTATCCTTTGCAATCATGTCTTTTGATCCTCTAAAATAATCCACAAAGCTTCCAACAATCAATCTCAATTGAGCTCTTGTTTGTCCTTTGTAATCAATACTTTTGATCCTCTAAAAGGATCCACAATGATTCCAATAATTAATCTCAATTGAGCTCTTGTTTATCCATTGCAAACAAGTCTTTTGAATTTTGAAAAAGATCAACGAAGCTTAAAACAATCAATCTCAATTGAGCACTTATTTATCATTTGTAATCAAGACTTCTGATCCTTTAAAAGGAATCACAAAGCTTCCAACAATCAATCTCAATTGAGCTCTTGTTTATCAACTTTGATAGCAAGTCTTTTGATCTTCTAAAAGGATCAACAATGATTCGATCAATCAATCTCAATTGAGCTCTTATTTATCCTTTGTAATAAAGTCTTTTGATCCTTTAAAAGGATCCACAAAGCTTCAAACGATCAATCTCATTTGAGCTCTTGTTTATCATTTGAAAACAAGTGTTTGAATTTATAAAAAGATCCACAAAGCTTCAATTAATCAATCTCAACTGAGCACTTGTTTATCCTTAGTAATCAAGTCTTTTGATCCTCTAAAAGGATCAACAAAGATTTTAACAATCAATCTCAATTGAGCTCTTGTCTAGCCTTTGTAATTAAGGCTTTTGATCCTCTAAAAGGATCCACAAAGTTTCCCACAATCAATCTCAATTGAGATCTTATTTATTCTGTGAAAACAAGTCTTTTGATCCTCCAAAAGGATCAACAATGATTCCAACAATCAATCTCAATTGAACTCTTGTTTATCCTTTGTAATAAGTTTTAATCCTCTAAAAGGATCCACAAAGCATCCAACAATCAATCTCAATTGAGCTCTTATTTATCCTTTTTAATCAAGTCTTTTGATCCCCTAAAAGGATCCATAAAGCTTCCAACAATCAATATCAATTGATCTCTTGTTTATTCTTTGTAATCAAGTCTTTTGTTCCTCAAAAAGGATCAACAAAGCTTCCAATAATCAATCTCAATTGAGCACTTGTTTATCCTTTGTAATCAATTCTTTTGATCCTTTAAAAGGATCCACAAAGCTTCCAACAATCAATCTCTATTGAGCACTTGTTTATCCTTTGTAAACAAGTCTTTTGACCCTCTAAAATGATCCACAAAGCATACAACAATCAATCTCAATTGAGCTCTTACATTATCCTTTGAAAGCAAGTCTTTTGATCCTCTAAAAGGATCAACAAAGATTTCAACAATCAATCTCAATTGAGCTCTTGTATTTATCCTTTGTAATCAAGTCTTTTGATCCTCTAAAAGGATCCACAAAGTTTCCAAAATCCATCTCAATTGAGCTTTTGTTTGTCCTTTGTAATCAAGTCTTTTGACCTCTAAAAGGATCCACAATGATTCCAACAATTAATCTCAATTGAGCTCTTGTTTATCCATTGTAAACAAGTCTTTTGAATTCGAAAAAGATCCACAAAGCTTAAAACAATCAATCTCAATTGAGCTCTTATTTATCATTTGTAATCAAGTATTCGGATCCTCTAAAAGGATCCACAAAGCTTCCCACAATCAATCTCAATTGAGCTTTGTTTATCCTTTGAAAGCAAGTCTTTTGATCCTCTAAAAGGATCAACAAAGAATCCAACAATCAATCTCAATTGAGCTCTTGTTTATCCTTTGTAATTAAGTCTTTTGATCCTCTAAAAGGATCCACAAAGCTTCCAACAATCAATCTCATTTGAGCTCTTGTTTATCCTTTGAAAACAAGTCTTTGAATTTATAAAAAGATCCACAAAGCTTCAACAATCAATCTCAATTGAGCACTTGTTTATCCTTAGTAATCAAGTCTTTTGATCCTCTAAAAGGATCAACAAAGATTTAACAATCAATCTCAATTGAGCTCTTGTTTATCCTTTGTAATCAAGCTTTTGATCCTCTAAAAGGATCCACAAAGCTTCCAACAATCAATCTCAATTGAGATCTTATTTATTCTTTGAAAACAAGTCTTTTGATCCTCTAAAAGGATCAACAATGATTCCAACAATCAATCTCAATTGAGCTCTTGTTTATCCTTTGTAATAAGTTTTAATCCTCTAAAAGGATCCACAAAGCTTCCAACAATCAATCTCAATTGAGCTCTTATTTATCCTTTTTAATCAAGTCTTTTGATCCTCTAAAAGGATCCACAAAGCTTCCAACAATCAATCTCAATTGAGCTCTTATTTATCCTTTTTAATCAAGTCATTTGTTCCTCAAAAAGGATCAACAAAGCTTCCAATAATCAATCTCAATTGAGCTCTTGTTTATCCATTGTAAACAAGTCTTTTGAATTTTGAAAAAGATCAATGAAGCTTAAAACAATCAATCTCAATTGAGCACTTATTTATCATTTGTAATCAAGTCTTCTGATCCTTTAAAAGGATCCACAAAGCTTCCAACAATCAATCTCAATTGAGCTCTTGTTTATCCTTTGAAAGCAAGTCTTTTGATCCTCTAAAAGGATCAACAAAGATTCCACAATCAATCTCAATTGAGCTCTTGTTTATCCTTTGCAATCATGTCTTTTGATCCTCTAAAATGATCCACAAAGCTTCTAACAATCAATCTCAATTGAGCTCTTGTTTGTCCTTTGTAATCAATACTTTTGATCCTCTAAAAGGATCCACAATGATTCCAATAATTAATCTCAATTGAGCTCTTGTTTATCCATTGCAAACAAGTCTTTTGAATTTTGAAAAAGATCAACGAAGCTTAAAACAATCAATCTCAATTGAGCACTTATTTATCATTTGTAATCAAGACTTCTGATCCTTTAAAAGGAATCACAAAGCTTCCAACAATCAATCTCAATTGAGCTCTTGTTTATCAACTTTGATAGCAAGTCTTTTGATCCTCTAAAAGGATCAACAAAGATTCGATCAATCAATCTCAATTGAGCTCTTATTTATCCTTTGTAATAAAGTCTTTTGATCCTTTAAAAGGATCCACAAAGCTTCCAACAATCAATCTCATTTGAGCTCTTGTTTATCATTTGAAAACAAGTCTTTGAATTTATAAAAGATCCACAAAGCTTCAATTAATCAATCTCAATTGAGCACTTGTTTATCCTTAGTAATCAAGTCTTTTGATCCTCTAAAAGGATCAACAAAGATTTTAACAATCAATCTCAATTGAGCTCTTGTCTAGCCTTTGTAATCAAGGCTTTTGATCCTCTAAAAGGATCCACAAAGCTTCCCACAATCAATCTCAATTGAGATCTTATTTATTCTGTGAAAACAAGTCTTTTGATCCTCCAAAAGGATCAACAATGATTCCAACAATCAATCTCAATTGAGCTCTTGTTTATCCTTTGTAATAAGTTTTAATCCTCTAAAAGGATCCACAAAGCTTCCAACAATCAATCTCAATTGAGCTCTTATTTATCCTTTTTAATCAAGTCTTTTGATCCTCTAAAAGGATCCATAAAGCTTCCAACAATCAATATCAATTGATCTCTTGTTTATTCTTTGTAATCAAGTCTTTTGTTCCTCAAAAGGATCAACAAAGCTTCCAATAATCAATCTCAATTGAGCACTTGTTTATCCTTTGTAATCAAGTCTTTTGATCCTTTAAAAGGATCCACAAAGCTTCCAACAATCAATCTCTATTGAGCACTTGTTTATCCTTTGTAAACAAGTCTTTTGATCCTCTAAAATGATCCACAAAGCATCCAACAATCAATCTCAATTGAGCTCTTACATTATCCTTTGAAAGCAAGTCTTTTGATCCTCTAAAAGGATCAACAAAGATTTCAACAATCAATCTCAATTGAGCTCTTGTATTTATCCTTTGTAATCAAGACTTTTGATCCTCTAAAAGGATCCACAAAGTTTCCAAAATCAATCTCAATTGAGCTTTTGTTTGTCCTTTGTAATCAAGTCTTTTGACCTTCTAAAAGGATCCACAATGATTCCAACAATTAATCTCAATTGAGCTCTTGTTTATCCATTGTAAACAAGTCTTTTGAATTTGAAAAAGATCCACAAAGCTTAAAACAATCAATCTCAATTGAGCTCTTATTTATCATTTGTAATCAAGTATTGGATACTCTAAAAGGATCCACAAAGCTTCCAACAATCAATCTCAATTGAGCACTTGTTTATCCTTTGAAAGCAAGTCTTTTGATCCTCTAAAAGGATCAACAAAGAATCCAACAATCAATCTCAATTGAGCTCTTGTTTATCCTTTGTAATTAAGTCTTTTGATCCTCTAAAAGGATCCACAAAGCTTCCAACAATCAATCTCATTTGAGCTCTTGTTTATCCTTTGAAAACAAGTCTTTGAATTTATAAAAAGATCCACAAAGCTTCAACAATCAATCTCAATTGAGCACTTGTTTATCCTTAGTAATCAAGTCTTTTGATCCTCTAAAAGGATCAACAAAGATTTTAACAATCAATCTCAATTGAGCTCTTGTTTAGCCTTTGTAATCAAGGCTTTTGATCCTCTAAAAGGATCCACAAAGCTTCAACAATCAATCTCAATTGAGATCTTATTTATTCTTTGAAAACAAGTCTTTTGATCCTCAAAAGGATCAACAATGATTCCAACAATCAATCTCAATTGAGCTCTTGTTTATCCTTTGTAATAAGTTTTAATCCTCTAAAAGGATCCACAAAGCTTCCAACAATCAATCTCAATTGAGCTCTTATTTATCCTTTTAATCAAGTCTTTTGATCCTCTAAAAGGATCCATAAAGCTTCCAACAATCAATCTCAATTGAGCTCTTGTTTATTCTTTGTAATCAAGTCTTTTGATCCTCAAAAGGATCAACAAAGCTTCCAATAATCAATCTCAATTGAGCTCTTGTTTATCCATTGTAAACAAGTCTTTTGAATTTTGAAAAAGATCAATGAAGCTTAAAACAATCAATCTCAATTGAGCACTTATTTATCATTTGTAATCAAGTCTTTGATCCTTTAAAAGGATCCACAAAGCTTCCAACAATCAATCACAATTGAGCTCTTGTTTATCCTTTGAAAGCAAGTCTTTTGATCCTCTAAAAGGATCAACAAAGATTCCACAATCAATCTCAATTGAGCTCTTGTTTATCCTTTGCAATCATGTCTTTTGATCCTCTAAAATGATCCACAAAGCTTCCAACAATCAATCTCAATTGAGCTCTTGTTTGTCCTTTGTAATCAATACTTTTGATCCTCTAAAAGGATCCACAATGATTCCAATAATTAATCTCAATTGAGCTCTTGTTTATCCATTGCAAACAAGTCTTTTGAATTTTGAAAAAGATCAACGAAGCTTAAAACAATCAATCTCAATTGAGCACTTATTTATCATTTGTAATCAAGACTTTGATCCTTTAAAAGGAATCACAAAGCTTCCAACAATCAATCTCAATTGAGCTCTTGTTTATCAACTTTGATAGCAAGTCTTTTGATCCTCTAAAAGGATCAACAAAGATTCGATCAATCAATCTCAATTGAGCTCTTATTTATCCTTTGTAATAAAGTCTTTTGATCCTTTAAAAGGATCCACAAAGCTTCCAACAATCAATCTCATTTGAGCTCTTGTTTATCATTTGAAAACAAGTCTTTGAATTTATAAAAGATCCACAAAGCTTCAATTAATCAATCTCAATTGAGCACTTGTTTATCCTTAGTAATCAAGTCTTTTGATCCTCTAAAAGGATCAACAAAGATTTTAACAATCAATCTCAATTGAGCTCTTGTCTAGCCTTTGTAATCAAGGCTTTTGATCCTCTAAAAGGATCCACAAAGCTTCCCACAATCAATCTCAATTGAGATCTTATTTATTCTGTGAAAACAAGTCTTTTGATCCTCCAAAAGGATCAACAATGATTCCAACAATCAATCTCAATTGAGCTCTTGTTTATCCTTTGTAATAAGTTTTAATCCTCTAAAAGGATCCACAAAGCTTCCAACAATCAATCTCAATTGAGCTCTTATTTATCCTTTTTAATCAAGTCTTTTGATCCTCTAAAAGGATCCATAAAGCTTCCAACAATCAATATCAATTGATCTCTTGTTTATTCTTTGTAATCAAGTCTTTTGTTCCTCAAAAGGATCAACAAAGCTTCCAATAATCAATCTCAATTGAGCACTTGTTTATCCTTTGTAATCAATTCTTTTGATCCTTTAAAAGGATCCACAAAGCTTCCAACAATCAATCTCTATTGAGCACTTGTTTATCCTTTGTAAACAAGTCTTTTGACCTCTAAAATGATCCACAAAGCATACAACAATCAATCTCAATTGGGCTCTTACATTATCCTTTGAAAGCAAGTCTTTTGATCCTCTAAAAGGATCAACAAAGATTTCAACTATCAATCTCAATTGAGCTCTTGTATTTATCCTTTGTAATCAAGACTTTTGATCCTCTAAAAGATCCACAAAGTTTCCAAAATCCATCTCAATTGAGCTTTTGTTTGTCCTTTGTAATCAAGTCTTTTGACCTTCTAAAAGGATCCACAATGATTCCAACAATTAATCTCAATTGAGCTCTTGTTTAACCATTGTAAACAAGTCTTTTGAATTTAAAAAGATCCACAAAGCTTAAAACAATCAATCTCAATTGAGCTCTTATTTATCATTTGTAGTCAAGTATTCGGATACTCTAAAAGGATCCACAAACCTTCCACAATCAATCTCAATTGAACACTTGTTTATCCTTTGAAAGCAAGCCTTTTGATCCTCTAAAAGGATCAAGAAAGAATCCAACAATCAATCTCAATTGAGCTCTTGTTTATCCTTTGTAATTAAGTCTTTTGATCCTCTAAAAGGATCCACAAAGCTTCCAAGAATCAATCTCAATTGAGCTCTTGTTTATCCTTTGAAAGCAAGTCTTTTGATCCTCTAAAAGGATCAACAAAGATTTCAACAATCAATCTCAATTGAGCTCTTGTTTATCCTTTGTAATCAAGTCTTTTGATCCTCTAAAAGGATCCACAAAGCTTCCAACAATCAATCTCAATTGAGCTCTTGTTTATCCTTTGTAATCAAGTCTTTTGATCCTCTAAAAGGATCCACAAAGATTCCAACAATCAATCTCAATTGAGCACTTGTTTATCCATTGTAAACAAGTCTTTTGAATTTTGAAAAAGATCCACAAAGCTTAAAACAATCAATCTCAATTGAGCTGATATTTATCATTTGTAATCAAGTCTTTGATACTCTAAAAGGATCCACAAAGCTTCCAACAATCAATCTCAATTGAGCTCTTGTTTATCTTTTGAAAACAAGTCTTTTGATCCTCTAAAAGGATCAACAAAGATTTTAACAATCAATCTCAATTGAGCTCTTGTCTAGCCTTTGTAATCAAGGCTTTTGATCCTCTAAAAGGATCCACAAAGCTTCCAACAATCAATCTCAATTGAGCTCTTGTTTGTCCTTTGTAATCAATACTTTTGATCCTCTAAAAGGATCCACAATGATTCCAATAATTAATCTCAATTGAGCTCTTGTTTATCCATTGTAAACAAGTCTTTTGAATTTTGAAAAAGATCAATGAAGCTTAAAACAATCAATCTCAATTGAGCACTTATTTATCATTTGTAATCAAGTCTTGATCCTTTAAAAGGATCCACAAAGCTTCCAACAATCAATCACAATTGAGCTCTTGTTTATCCTTTGTAATCAAGTCTTTTGATCCTCTAAAAGGATCAACAAAGATTCCCACAATCAATCTCAATTGAGCTCTTGTTTATCCTTTGCAATCATGTCTTTTGATCCTCTAAAATGATCCACAAAGCTTCCAACAATCAATCTCAATTGAGCTCTTGTTTGTCCTTTGTAATCAATACTTTTGATCCTCTAAAAGGATCCACAATGATTCCAATAATTAATCTCAATTGAGCTCTTGTTTATCCATTGCAAACAAGTCTTTTGAATTTTGAAAAAGATCAACGAAGCTTAAAACAATCAATCTCAATTGAGCACTTATTTATCATTTGTAATCAAGTCTTCTGATCCTTTAAAAGGAATCACAAAGCTTCCAACAATCAATCTCAATTGAGCTCTTGTTTATCAACTTTGATAGCAAGTCTTTTGATCCTCTAAAAGGATCAACAAAGATTCGATCAATCAATCTCAATTGAGCTCTTATTTATCCTTTGTAATAAAGTCTTTTGATCCTTTAAAAGGATCCACAAAGCTTCCAACAATCAATCTCATTTAAGCTCTTGTTTATCGTTTGAAAACAATTCTTTGAATTTATAAAAAGATCCATAAAGCTTCAATTAATCAATCTCAATTGAGCACCTGTTTATCCTTAGTAATCAAGTCTTTTGATCCTCTAAAAGGATCAACAAAGATTTTAACAATCAATCTCAATTGAGCTCTTGTCTAGCCTTTGTAATCAAGGCTTTTGATCCTCTAAAAGGATCCACAAAGCTTCCCACAATCAATCTCAATTGAGATCTTATTTATTCTGTGAAAACAAGTCTTTTGATCCTCCAAAAGGATCAACAATGATTCCAACAATCAATCTCAATTGAGCTCTTGTTTATCCTTTGTAATAAGTTTTAATCCTCTAAAAGGATCCACAAAGCTTCCAACAATCATTCTCAATTGAGCTGTTATTTATCCTTTTTAATCAAGTTTT
This sequence comes from Platycodon grandiflorus, assembly GCA_016624345.1. Taxonomy (NCBI): domain Eukaryota; kingdom Viridiplantae; phylum Streptophyta; class Magnoliopsida; order Asterales; family Campanulaceae; genus Platycodon; species Platycodon grandiflorus. Next base: position 626,921 of record CM028367.1, read on the forward strand.
TTGTCCTCTAAAAGGATACATAAAGCTTCCAACAATCAATATCAATTGATCCCTTGTTTATTCTTTGTAATCAAGTCTTTTGTTCCTCAAAAAGGATCAACAAAGCTTCCAATAATCAATCTCAATTGAGCACTTCTTTATCCTTTGTAATCAATTCTTTTGATCCTTTAAAAGGATCCACAAAGCTTCCAACAATCAATCTCTATTGAGAACTTGTTTATCCTTTTGTAAACAAGTCTTTTGACCCTCTAAAATGATCCACAAAGCTTACAACAGTCAATCTCAATTGGGCTCTTACATTATCCTTTGAAAGCAAGTCTTTTGATCCTCTAAAAGGATCAACAAAGATTTCAACTATCAATCTCAATTGAGCTCTTGTATTTATCCTTTGTAATGAAGACTTTTGATCCTCTAAAAGGATCCACAAAGTTTCCAAAAATCCATCTCAATTGAGCTTTTGTTTGTCCTTTGTAATCAAGTCTTCTGACCTTCTAAAAGGATCCACAGTGATTCCAACAATTAATCTCAATTGAGCTCTTGTTTAACCATTGTAAACAAGTCTTTTGAATTTCGAAAAAGATCCACAAAGCTTAAAATAATCAATCTCAATTGAGCTCTTATTTATCATTTGTAGTCAAGTATTCGGATACTCTAAAAGGATCCACAAACCTTCTCACAATCAATCTCAATTGAACACTTGTTTATCCTTTGAAAGCAAGCCTTTTGATCCTCTAAAAGGATCAAGAAAGAATCCAACAATCAATCTCAAGTGAGCTCTTGTTTATCCTTTGTAATTAAGTCTTTTGATCCTCTAAAAGAATCCAGAAAGCTTCAAACAATCAATCTCAATTGAGCTCTTGTTTATCCTTTGTAATTAAGTCTATTGATCCTCTAAAAGTATCAACAAAGCTTCCAACAATCAATCTCAATTGAGCACTTGTTTATCCAATGTAAACAAGTCTTTTGATCCTCTAAAAGGATCCACAAAGCTTCCAACAATCAATATCAATTGAGCACTTGTTTATGCTTTGTAATCATGTCTTTTGTTCCTCAAAAAGGATCAACAAAGCTTCCAACAATCAATCTCAATTGAGCACTTGTTTATCTTTTGTAATCAAGTCTTTTGATTCTTTAAAAGGATCCACAATGCTTCCAATAATCAATCTCTATTGAGCACTTGTTTATCCTTTGTAAACAAAGTCTTTTTACCATCTAAAAGGATCCACAAAGCTTCCAAGAGTCAATCTTAATTGGGCTCTTACTTTTCCTTTGAAAGCAAGTCTTTTGATCCTCTAAAAGGATCAACAAAGATTTCAACAATCAATCTCAATTGAACTCTTGTATTTATCCTTTGTAATCAAGACTTCTGATCCTCTAAAAGGATCCACAAAGATTCCAACAATCCATCTCAATTGAGCTATTGTTTGTCCTTTGTAATCAAATCTTTTAATCCTCTAAAAGGATCCACAATGATTCCAACAATTAATCTCAATTGAGAACCTGCTTATCCATTGTAAACAAAAGTCTTTTGAATTTTGAAAAAGATCCACAAAGCTTAAAAACAATCAATCTCAATTAAGCTGATATTTATCATTTGTAATCAAGTCTTCTGATACTCTAAAAGGATCCACAAAGCTTCCCACAATCAATCTCAATTTAGCTCTGGTTTATCTTTTGAAAACGAGTCTTTTGATCCTCTAAAAGGATCAACAAAGATTCTAACAATCAATCTCAAGTGAGCTCTTATTTATCCTTAGTAATCAAGTCTTTTGATTCACTAAAAGGATCCACAAAGCTTCCAACAATCAATCTCAATTGAGTTCTTGTTTGTCCTTAATAATCAATACTTTTGATCCTCTAAAAGGATCCACAATGATTCCAATAATTAATCTCAATTGAGCTCTTGTTTATCCATTGTAAACAAGTCTTTTGAATTTTGAAAAAGATCAATGAAGCTTAAAACAATCAATCTCAATTGAGCACTTATTTATCATTTGTAATCAAGTCTTCTGATCCTTTAAAAGGATCCACAAAGCTTCCAACAATCAATCACAATTGAGCTCTTGTTTATCCTTCGAAAGCAAGTCTTTTGATCCTCTAAAAGGATCAACAAAGATTCCCACAATCAATCTCAATTGAGCTCTTGTTTAACCATTGTAAACAAGTCTTTTTAATTTCGAAAAAGATCCACAAAGCTTAAAACAATCAATCTCAATTGAGCTCTTATTTATCATTTGTAGTCAAGTATTCGGATACTCTAAAAGGATCCACAAACCTTCCCACAATCAATCTCAATTGAACACTTGTTTATCCTTTGAAAGCAAGCCTTTTGATCCTCTAAAAGGATCAAGAAAGAATCCAACAATCAATCTCAAGTGAGCTCTTGTTTATCCTTTGTAATTAAGTCTTTTGATCCTCTAAAAGAATCCAGAAATCTTCAAACAATCAATCTCAATTGAGCTCTTGTTTATCCTTTGTAATTAAGTCTATTGATCCTCTAAAAGTATCAACAAAGCTTCCAACAATCAATCTCAATTGAGCACTTGTTTATCCAATGTAAACAAGTCTTTTGATCCTCTAAAAGGATCCACAAAGCTTCCATCAATCAATATCAATTGAGCACTTGTTTATGCTTTGTAATCAAGTCTTTTGTTCCTCAAAAAGGATCAACAAAGCTTCCAACAATCAATCTCAATTGAGCACTTGTTTATCTTTTGTAATCAAGTCTTTTGATTCTTTAAAAGGATCCACAATGCTTCCAACAATCAATCTCTATTGAGCACTTGTTTATCCTTTGTAAACAAAGTCTTTTTACCATATAAAAGGATCCACAAAGCTTCCAAGAGTCAATCTTAATTGGGCTCTTACTTTTCCTTTGAAAGCAAGTCTTTTGATCCTCTAAGAGGATCAACAAAGATTTCAACAATCAATCTCAATTGAGATCTTGTATTTATCCTTTGTAATCAAGACTTCTGATCCTCTAAAGGGTTCCACAAAGATTCCAACAATCCATCTCAATTGAGCTATTGTTTGTCCTTTGTAATCAAGTCTTTTAATCCTGTAAAAGGATCCACAATGATTCCAACAATTAATCTCTATTGAGCACCTGTTTATCCATTGTAAACAAAAGTCTTTTGAATTTTGAAAAAGATCCACAAAGCTTAAAAATAATCAATCTCAGTTAAGCTGATATTTATCATTTGTAATCAAGTCTTCTGATACTTTAAAAGGATCCACAAAGCTTCCCACAATCAATCTCAATTTAGCTCTGGTTTATCTTTTAAAAACGAGTCTTTTGATCCTCTAAAAGGATCAACAAAGATTCTAACAATCAATCTCAAGTGAGCTCTTATTTATCCTTTGTAATCAAGTCTTTTGATCCACTAAAAGGATCCACAAAGCTTCCAACAATCAATCTCAATTGAGCTCTTGTTTGTCCTTCGTAATCAATACTTTTGATCCTCTAAAAGGATCCACAATGATTCCAATAATTAATCTCAATTGAGCTCTTGTTTATCCATTGTAAACAAGTCTTTTGAATTTTGAAAAAGATCAATGAAGCTTAAAACAATCAATCTCAATTGAGCACTTATTTATCATTTGTAATCAAGTCTTCTGATCCTTTAAAAGGATCCACAAAGCTTCCAACAATCAATCACAATTGAGCTCTTGTTTATCCTTTGAAAGCAAGTCTTTTGATCCTCTAAAAGGAGGACTTTCTCTCTCTATTATTTCTCACTCTAGAATTTCCTCTCTAGGGTTTCTTGCTTTCCCGGCTGCCGGTGGCCTGTCATGGCCGATCCGTTCCCTCCCCTCCCGTCTTCCACCTTCAACCCGTCCCCACCCTTTGTTCTTTCTCATGCAAACCACACGCCTCCAAACCCTACCCCGCATACCACTAACACGTTAAACCCGTCCCACCCGAACCCTAATATTCCTAACTCTAATAGCGGCGCTACAGCAGCAGCTGGCCCTTCCCACGTCAACCCTAGCCCGCCGCTACCCAACAAGTCGTTTGCGTCCCTTCTTGCCAACAGCCTGGATCACCATGCGAATGATATTCCTAGGATTGCTTCCGCCATTCATAAGGGAGTCCCTTCTCTTAAGCTAACAAAGGAAACCATTGCCGCCTTCGCCAAGCCTTTCGCATGGACTTTAGTTGGGAAGTTTTTCAATGGTCGACCTACCATGGAAGTGGCTAGGTTGGCTTTTGCTAAGTTTCATCTTAAGGGCAATTATAAGCTTGGCCACATTGATCAACAACATATGCTTATTCAACTTTCAACTGAAGAGGATTTTCATCGGTTGTGGACGAAGGAGGTGTGGTATGTAACAAAGTTCCCTATGCGAACTACGGTTTGGACTCCTTCATGGCGACCTAAACAAGATTCTCCATTGGCACCGGTTTGGGTAGGCCTTCCTGGGTTGCCAGTTCATTTGTTTAATAAGGTATTCCTATTTTCTCTTGCGAGTACATTTGGCAAACCTTTGTCTATTGATAAGGCTACGGCGGAATTATCTAGACCAAGCGTTGCTAAAATCTTGGTTCAAGTTGACTTGTTAAAATCACTTCCGGAAAAGATCCATATTGATTGTGGAGATGTTTCTCCTAGCTTTTTTCAAGATGTGGTGTATGATAATCTTCCTTTATATTGTCACCATTGTTCGGTGTTGGGACATGATCATTCCAGTTGTCGTGTGATAAATAAGGAGTATAAGAAGGAGGGTAAGAAAGAAGACAAAGGAAAGAATGTTGCCCCTAAAAAAGATACGGGGGATGGTCTTGGAAAAAGTCTGACTTCTAATCTTTCTGGTGAGACTTTGAAAAATGGTACTAAGAAGAAGCTAGAGAAGACTTATGTTCCAAGGCTAGCTCGTAGGGGTTTGGAACTTCCTAAGGCAGTAAATGAGGCTCTTAAAAAGCCTTTGTCTTCTTCTGCTATGGAGGAATCTTGTGCTATTCCGGAGCTACAAAACTTGAAGAAACTGTGTACCCCTCTCAAGGATGATTCGGCTTTAAGATCAAAAGGGTCATCTATTGCCAAGTTGAATACGTATGGTTCGTTAAATTTATCCCCTAGAGGCCCGGCGGTTACCTCTATCTCTCATGTTATGGAGCTTCATATGGATAGAAAGGAGAGTGAGTTGGTTAACCTAGATGATGGGGAAGGTGAGTTCACAGAAGTGATCAACAAGAAGCGTAAAAGCAAAGAAAAAGGGTTACAATCTGCATTGCAAGCCAAAGGCCACAGTTCGCAGCCGTAATTCCTTTTTCTCTCTGTGAGTCTCTCATACCTTTTTGGTTCCCATACTTTTATTCTACTGTTTTTTCTATGGTGTCGTTTTTAAGTTGGAATGCTAGGGGTATCAGCAATGGTGCCACAGTTCGAAGAATTAAACGGTTATTTCGGTTGTATAATGTTTCTCTTTTTGCTATTTATGAGCCAAAAGCAAGGGGTGATAACTTGGGTGCTTTTGTTCGGAAAGTTGGTTGTGAAGATGGTTTAATAAATCTGAATAATAGAGTTTGGGTTGTTTGGAAACATGGTCTTCGTTGTGTGGTCGTGCATGATTCTAATCAGGCCTTAACGCTGGAAATATCTCATCCTCTTTGGCATGAAGTGGTTTGGGTATCTTTTGTTCATGCTAGTTGTAATAAATACTCGCGTCGAACCCTCTGGGATGATCTTATGGTGCTTAGTGAGGTTGATTTTCCCTGGATGGTGGTTGGGGATTTTAATGTTGTTTTAGATCAGTCTGAAAAGGTGGGTGGCAATCCTATTAATGAGACCAATGTGGCTGAATTTTCTGACATGATCCAGTACTCTAATCTTATTGATGCAGGCTATGATGGGAATATGGTAACTTGGTACAATAAAAGAATGGGGCGCAGTGCTATTTATCAAAGGATTGACAGGGCGTTCTATAATGAAAAATGGATGCATCTTTTTCACCTGACTGGAGTTTCTCATTTACCTCGTTCCTGCTCCGATCATGCTCCACTTCTTATTAATATTCAGATTGAGGCTGAGCTTGTCAAGGGGTCGTTTCGATTTCTTAATGTATGGTTGAAGCATCATAATTTTCTCAACATTGTTCGTGATTCTTGGGATTTGTCTATGGATGGGAGGCCAATGGTTTGTTTTGCAAAGAAACTTGGTCGTTTGCGTAAATGTATCTCGGTTTGGAACAAGGAGGTCTTTGGGCATATTGATCAACAGGTTAAAAATGCGGAAGATGAGGTTCTTGCTTGTGAATTGTTTCATCAACAGCATGGTACTGCAGATAGTAGGACTGCTCTTAGCCTTGCTCAAGCTCATCTCTTGGCTAAGCTTAAAACTGAGGAGGATTTTTGGGCTCAAAAGGCTAATATTTCTTGGCTTAAAGAGGGGGATCGTAACACTCGTTTTTTTCATACAACGGTTAAAAAGAAGAGGCAAAAGCTTTTTATTCATAAGAGTAAGGATCGGTAAGGTCATTGGCTTACCAATAAGGAGGATATTCAGACTGAGGCGGTTGGTTTTTATGCAGATCAACTTCAAGGGCAATGTGCTAATCCATCGGATGATTATTTGTTTCTCATTCCTCGTCTTATCACAGAAGAGGATAATGGGGATCTCACGGTTGTTCCGTCTATGGAGGAGGTTAAGAATATTGTTTCTGATATGAATGGGCAAAGTGCAGCGGGTCCAGATGGGTTTACAGGTGAATTCTACAAGGCATGTTGGGATGTGATCAAGAATGATTTAGTCCGGGCCATTGGCGATTTCTTTTCGGGATTTCAGATGCCTCGAAGCTGGACTAGTACCTTAATAGTGACCATTCCCAAGGTGGACAATCCGACCTCTTTTTCGGATCTTAGGCCAATCAGCCTTTGCAATTTTTGTAACAAAATTGTCACCAACCTATTAACTCGTCGTTTGGCTCCTATTCTTCCTCGGATTATTTCCCAGCAACAAAGTGGTTTTGTTTGGGGTAGAGTGATTCATGAGAATGTTCTTCTAGCTCAAGAGCTTATGCAATCCATCACCAAGAAAGTTTGCGGATCCAATGTTGCTTTAAAGCTGGACATGGCAAAAGCTTATGATAGGCTTGCTTGGTTTGGGCTCATAAAGGTCATGCGACAGTTTGGATTTAATGAGGTATGGATTGACTTGATCTATAGATGCATTTCTAATTGCTGGTTCTCCGTTCTTGTTAATGGGAAAGCTTAGGGTTTTTTTCACTCTACGAGGGGTTTGAGACAAGGCGATCCTTTATCTCCATGTTTGTTTATTATTGCTGCTGAAATTATGAGTAGGGGCCTTAACCAATTGCATGATTATTATCCTCGATATAGATTCAAAACTCATTTGAATGCTCCGGTGATTTCTCATTTAGCTCATGCAGATGATGTTTTAATTTTTTGTAATGGGTCAAAGGATTCGCTTGAGACTCATATGAAGTATCTTGAATGGTATCAAGGGTTTTCGGGCCAGCTTGTTAATATTCAGAAATCATGTTTTATAACGGGGAAGTTTGTAGAGAGAGGGATGGTATTATTGCAACAGCGACAGGTTTTGTTAAGCAAGATTTGCCTATTAAATATTTAGGCTGCCCGTTGTATATTGGGAGGTTAAAGCTCAGCTTATTTAGTCCTTTATTTCGAAAAATGGAGGCCAGGCTTGCTTCTTGGCAAGGAAAGCTTCTTTCTTTCGGTGCAAAGCTTACCTTGATTAAATCTTGTTTGGCAGCAATCCCTCTTTACTACCTTTCTCTCATTCATCCTCTTAAAGGGGTGTTAGGAATATGCCTGTGAATCAGCCGATATAAATGTATGCATATTCCAACACAGTGATTTGCTTGTTCCCATTACAACGCATGTTTCACAAGTGGCTAAAAGGGCGTGCAGGTTAGTGTGGCGCTTGTTGAAACAATGCATAGGTCATTAGACTAGGAAGTCTTTGTACATGTCCAAGTCTTTGTCCTACCAGAATGATGACAAACTTTCATATGGATTAGCTCTTCAATCGCCAGCTGACGTGACCATCGGCAAATGTCTCACTAGCAGACATTTTCTTTAGCTATGACTGCCTATTAGCCATCTCTACACCAGCAGTTCTATAATGGCAGATACCAGTATCGGCCGAATCCTTCATCAGAACAACTGCAGAGAAGCTAATTATTCAAGAGGAATATTATGACTATCCGAGATCTCTACATCAGCAGTTCTACAATGGCAGATCCCAGTATCGGCCGAATCCCTCATCAGAACAACTGCAGAGAAACTGTAAGATCACGAGAAACATCGGTCGTCACTCAACACGCTACAAGTCAAAATAGATCCGTTGCAAGATCTGTCTGACAAATCCAAGATACGCATCGATGTCTGCGCCTTCACGTTTATCTAGTAGACATTTCCTCTTCTGTACAGTGTTTGCAGTCTTCAAAGCTTCATTTCCATAAAAGGCCAAGCACAGGACGCTGCACTCCAGTCAAAGCAATGATACGTCCAAATCAATCAGCTGCATCCAGGCAAAGCTCGACACGTCCAAATCAGTTCAGCCTGTTTCACGGACCAGCTTCAAGAAACAAACCTAACTGAAGGTCTTTGCCCAACAGATCCAAAAATGTACTCTGCTGCATTATGAGATTCAGATCACCAACGGGCATAAACCTATTCAATACACCAACGATCACCTCTTCTTCTCCAGCCTATATAAGAAGACTCTTACCCTCATCTCCAAAAAGAGCAAGAAGTGTATGCTCTTGCTTGAGAAAGGTTGTGGGATTGCTCTTCATTTACTCAATCCATAACCACACCATCCGAGTGAGAAAACACAAGTGTAAAAACAAATACTTTGTGTGAGAGTGAAAAGAAATTCCAAAGGCTGAGAAGCTCTGCTTGATCAAAAACTTTGTTTTTGATTTGAGTTTCTTCTTCCTTCGAAGAACTCAGTCTCTTCAGTGGCCTCACCTCCATAATTCAGTAAAGAGACCAAGCACCTTGCAGATCGTTGAAGCCAGACCAATCTTGAAGATGTCCGATGAAGAGCCAGAACTTAAAAATCCAGATTGCATTTAGATCGGCAGACTTATACTTCATTATAAGCTGTGCCAATTGTGCAATAATTTGTCATCACTTTTGGCCGAGTGCTTAGCACTCAGTTGTTCAAATACTTACTATTTGAACAACTCCTAATAGTCTCTTCTCACTACTAATCTATCGAGTTGAAACTACAGGAAGATTCCTCAATCAGTTTTGAGTACATCTTCTAATGTATTTTCGATAGATTTGACTTCGCTTTCTTCTTTTCTCCATCCTTTTCTTAAGGAGATTGCTAGGATAGAGAGTCTTGGTTGATGTACTAAGCATGTTTGCCTTTGAGTAAACCTCTGCTGAATTTTAATATAATATATTTGTTTGTTACATTCAGCCTTGATTTCTCTTTCTTGTATAATTTGTTTTATCTTGTGCAATCTGTTTAAGGAAAGCAATTGATGCATCTAATACAGATTTTAGTCAACTGTTAAGGTCTCTTTTAAAACAAACCTTTACAGTTACTTCAATCTTAACTGTTAAACTTATCTTTGTTTATTCTTCCTTGCTCAAACTTATTTTCATCAGCTAAGTTCAACAAACATCTTCCGACTGCACGTTTCACATCTGCTGATCCAGGATGTCCAAAGTCTACATCTGCTGATCTAGGATGTCCTATCTCTCTAACTTCGGCTAAGCAGTCAGAATGAGGAAGATGAACTAATTGTACTAATCATTTCATCTATTCTTCAACTTATATGTAAAAATTGGATGAAATTTTTAATACATCAAGTATAGGCTATTCACCCCCCCTCTAGCCTATACACTGAGCAACCCTTGGACCTAACAATTGGTATCAGAGCAGGTTCTCTGAGAATGATTGTTCCAGGCTTAACAACCTGAGAGTATAGATCCCTTTGCTCAGATTAGATGCATAGTCAAAAAGAGTCTGTTTCCAAAATTTTGTATTCACAAAAACCTTTTTGACTGAGAAACCTGGAAGCCATTTGAAAACACCTTTTTCAAATCAAAATAAATTTTGTTTTCAAAAACATGTGAGAAAGAATATTGTGATGATTATCTGATCACTATAAGAAAATCTATCATATATCAGAATTACATTGATATTATGAAGAGAAGTACTATAGTGGAGATTGACTTGCTAAGGATTATGCATGCCTCATAAATCTATCTTTTAAACTTTGTTATATCCTATAGCAAATAGGTTAAACTCATACATGATGGATGAATTACTTAGACTCACTTCTAAAAATTTGCTTTCTTGACATAAGGCTAACGATTGCTTCAATCTAACACCTTCTCAAGAAAACTTCTCATAAAAGCTTAGAGCAAATGGAATAAGAAGACTTTCAGAGGAAATTCAAAGGAAATTAAAGTTATGTCATCTCCAAAATCACTGAGATTATAAGCTCTTGGCCTAAGGACATCAATGATGAAATTGTCTTCCTTCAACGAAAAAGCTTCAGCCGAGTAAGAATACACTCAAAGAACCTATGCTCAACATTAGAACTGATACTTCAACAACTATGAGCAGACATGTTCAAAGAGTTTAATGAGGAAGTAACCCCAGTTCCTAATCTCTTAACTTTTTGGGTTACATGTATAAGCTGTATTTTGAATAATTATTCATTTGTCATCCTCTTAAAGGGGTGTTAGGAATATGCCTGTGAATCAGCCGATATAAATGTATGCATATTCCAACACAGTGATTTGCTTGTTCCCATTACAACGCATGTTTCACAAGTGGCTAAAAGGGCTGCGTACCGGTTAGTGTGGCAGCTTGTTGAAACAATGCATAGGTCATTAGACTAGGAAGTCTTTGTACATGTCCAAGTCTTTGTCCTACCAGAATGATGACAAACTTTCATATGGATTAGCTCTTCAATCGCCAGCTGACGTGACCATCGGCAAATGTCTCACTAGCAGACATTTTCTTTAGCTATGACTGCTTATTAGCCATCTCTACACCAGCAGTTCTATAATGGCAGATACCAGTATTGGCCGAATCCTTCATCAGAACAACTGCAGAGAAGCTAATTATTCAAGAGGAATATTATGACTATCCGAGATCTCTACATCAGCAGTTCTACAATGGCAGATCTCAGTATCGGCCGAATCCCTCATCAGAACAACTGCAGAGAAACTGTAAGATCACGAGAAACATCGGTCGTCACTCAACACGCTACAAGTCAAAATAGATCCGTTGCAAGATCTGTCTGATAAATCCAAGATACGCATCGATGTCTGCGCCTTCAAGTTTATCCAGTAGACATTTCCTCTTCATGGTGTTTGCGTCTTCAAAGCTTCATTTCCATAAAAGGCCAAGCACGGGACGCTGCACTCCGGTCAAAGCAATGATACGTCCAAATCAATCAGTGCATCCAGCAAAGCTCGACACGTCCAAATCGCCGGCTGTTTCACGGACCAGCTTCAAGAAACAAACCTAACTGAAGGTCTTTGCCCAACAGATCCAAAAATGTACTCTGCTGCATTATGAGATTCAGATCACCAACGGGCATAAACCTATTCAATACACCAACGGTCACCTCTTCTTCTCCAGCCTATATAAGAAGACTCTTACCCTCATCTCCAAAAAGAGCAAGAAGTGTATGCTCTTGCTTGAGAAAGGTTGTGGGATAGCTCTTCATTTACTCAATCCATAACCACACCATCTGAGTGAGAAAACACAAGTGTAAAAACAAACACTTTGTGTGAGAGTGAAAAGAAATTCCAAAGGCTGAGAAGCTCTGCTTGATCAAAAACTTTGTTTTTGATTTGAGTTTCTTCTTCCTTCGAAGAACTCAGTCTCTTCAGTGGCCTCACCTCCATAATTCAGTAAAGAGACCAAGCACCTTGCAGATCGTTGAAGCCAGACCAATCTTGAAGATGTCCGATGAAGAGCCAGAACTTAAAAATCCAGATTGCATTCAGATCGGCAGACTTATACTTCATTATAAGCTATGCCGATTGTGCAATAATTTGTCATCACTTTTGGCCGAGTGCTTAGCACTCAGTTGTTCAAATACTTACTATTTGAACAACTCCTAATATTCTCTTCTCACTGCTAATCTATCAAGTTGAAACTACAGGAAGATTCCTCAATCAGTTTTGAGTACATCTTCTAATGTATTTTCAATAGATTTGACTTCGCTTTCTTCTTTTCTCCTTCCTTTTCTTAAGGAGATTGCTAGGATAGAGAGTCTAGGTTGATGTACTAAGCATGTTTGCCTTTGAGTAAACCTCTGCTGAATTTTAATATAATATATATGTTTGTTACATTCAGCCTTGATTTCTCTTTCTTGTATAATTTGTTTTATCTTGTGCAATCTATTTAAGGAAAGCAATTGATGCATCTAATACAGATTTTAGTCAACTGTTAAGCTCTCTTTTAAAACAAACCTTTACAGTTACTTCAATCTTAACTGTTAAACTTATGCTGTTTATTCTTCCGCTGCTCAAACTTATTTTCATCAGCTAAGTTCAACAAACATCTTCCGACTGCACGTTTCACATCTGCTGATCCAGGATGTCCAAAGTCTACATCTGCTGATCTAGGATGTCCTATCTCTCTAACTTCGGCTAAGCAGTCAGAATGAGGAAGATGAACTAATTGTACTAATCATTTCATCTATTATTCAACTTATATGTAAAAATTGGATGAAATTTTTAATACATCAAGTATAGACTATTCACCCCCTCTAGCCTATACACTGAGCAACCCTTGGACCTAACAAGGGGTTTTCCAAAGACTCGAACGTATTATCACAAGGTTTTTTTGGAGTAATGTGGATGGGTCCCGAAAATGTCATTGGCTTTCTTGGGAGCGTATGAGTTGGCCTATTGATGAGGGGGGTTTGGGTCTTCGGAAATTTGAGGATGTTTCTATGGCTTTTGCCATGAAGCTTTGGTGGAGATTTCGGACTGGGGACTCCCTTTGGAGCAGGTTTATGTTGGCCAAATATTGTAGAGACATTCATCCTATGGATGCAGCCCGAAAATCAGCTGAGTCCCATATCTGGCGTCATATGATGGATGCTAAACCTTTGGTAGAAAGTCGTCTAGGTTGGCGGCTTGGAAGAGGTGACATCACGATTCATGAAAGGTGGCTGGAAGGTAACCTGGGTAATATTCCTTTTGATCATATTGCAGTCTCTTCTTTGTTTGATAATGGAATTCCTCGAATTGCTCATATTCGGGAGGTATATGGTGTCCAACTTCTCTCTTTAATTCAAGATCAGTCCTTGACTACCATAGATCAGCCCGATACTCCTATTTGGTTACCCTCTCCATCTGGTAAGTTCTCTGTTAGCTTGGCTTGGCGGGAATGTAGAAGACCAAGAGTTCGGTCGGCTTTTTTATCCTTTCGTTGGCATAAATATATCCCGCTTAAAGTCTCGGTCTTTCTTTGGAGGGTATTTCATGGTGGCATTCCTACGGATGATCGAGTGAAACGAAGAGGTGTTCATTTCGCTTCCAAATGTGATTGTTGTTCAGAGGTGGGGGAAGAATCCATTCCCCATATTTTTGTTACTGGTGACATCGCTAAGAAGGTTTGGCAGCATTATGGCTCTCTTTGTGGTGTTCATATGTTCTAGGGTGGTTTGAACCAAATGCTTTTTTGTTGGTGGGATGGTTCGCAAATAAAAAAGAATAGTGCTTCTTCTTTTTTATCCCAAGTTCTTCCGGCCTTCATTCTTTGGGAAATTTGGTTGTCTAGGAATAAAAGCAGATTTGAAGGTGATGCTATGAACCATTTGTCTATCATCTATAAAATTTGAGAGCAAATCCATAACATTGCTAGAGCCTTTGAGTTATCTTTCTTTTGGGATTCAAGTGATGATCACCTCTTTTCTTTCTTTGGTTTGAATAAGGTTGGCCGTGGTTGTCAAAACATTCGTTTGGTGATTTGGCAACATCCTTCTGATGGCTTCATTAAAGTTAATACGGATGGGGTGTCTCATGGAAATCCGGGCTTAGCTACGGGTGGGGGTGTCTTCCGGGATAACAATGGAGATTTTCTTTATGGTTTTGGCAAATTTTATGGTCACTCTTCTAACATGATGGCTGAGGCTATGGCTGTTCGTGACGGTCTTCTTTTGGCTTCTACTCGGGGTTACTTGCGGGTTTGGTTAGAAGTGGATTCTCTTCCCCTTATGCGTATCCTTATCAAGGAATATCATATCCCCTGGGCTATTTGGTATGTTGTTGCTCACATTCATAGAATTATGTCCTCCATGGAAGTTCGAGTTACCCATATCCTTCGGGAGGGTAATGGTGTGGCTAATGGCTTGGCGAATTTTGCTGCGGATGAGCAAAGGGATGTTGAATTTCTTTCTCATTCAGATCTCCCTAGTCGATGTCGGGGTAATTTTATCTTAGACAAAGCTAACACTCCTTATTTTCGTTTGAAATGATCCCTTTTTGGTTTGGTTGGGCTGTTGCTGTTCTGTTGCTGCTGGTTTGCGTCCCTGCAAGCACGAGTCGTCCTGTAGGAGACGAGTCGTCCATTTTCTCCCAGATTCAGTCGTCTCTTTGGAGGGGACGAATTCAGTATTTTGAGGACGAGTCGTCCATTATGTCCCTGTTTCAGTCGTCCCTGGGTAAGGGACGAATTAGTGTTCATGGGGACGAGTCGTCCACTTTTCCTTGGTTTAGGTCTTTTTCGGTTTTTTGTTTATTTTTTTGCTTTCCCTTATCCCCTTTGTAATGGACAGCTTTCTAGAAGCTGGATCCCTCCCCGTAGTTGTTTCCTTATGTATTTCTTTTCGGTGGTTGAGGTTGTCATGTCCCCCACCTTTTTTGTAATTTTATTTTATCAATAAAATTTAGGGAGTGCCGTCTCCTTTCGCCTAAAAAAAAAAAAAAGATCCTCTAAAAGGATCAACAAAGATTCCCACAATCAATCTCAATTGAGCTCTTGTTTATCCTTTGCAATCATGTCTTTTGATCCTCTAAAATGATCCACAAAGCTTCCAACAATCAATCTCAAATGAGCTCTTGTTTGTCCTTTGTAATCAATACTTTTGATCCTCTAAAAGGATCAACAATGATTCCAATAATTAATCTCAATTGAGCTCTTTTTTATCCATTGCAAACAAGTCATTTGAATTTTGAAAAAGATCAACGAAGCTTAAAACAATCAATCTCAATTGAGCACTTATTTATCATTTGTAATCAAGTCTTCTGATCCTTTAAAAGGAATCACAAAGCTTCCAACAATCAATCTCAATTGAGCTCTTGTTTGTCAACTTTGATAGCAAGTCTTTTGATCCTCTAAAAGGATCAGCAAAGATTCGATCAATCAATCTCAATTGAGCTCTTATTTATCCTTTGTAATAAAGTCTTTTGATCCTTTAAAAGGATCCACAATGATTCCAACAATCAATCTCATTTGAGCTCTTGTTTATCGTTTGAAAACAAGTCTTTGAATTTATAAAAAGATCCACAAAGCTTCAATTAATCAATCTCAATTGAGCACTTGTTTATCCTTAGTAATCAAGTCTTTTGATTCTCTAAAAGGATCAACAAAGATTTTAACAATAATCTCAATTGAGCTCTTGTCTAGCCTTTGTAATCAAGGCTTTTGATCCTCTAAAAGGATCCACAAAACTTCCCACAATCAATCTCAATTGAGATCTTATTTATTCTGTGAAAACAAGTCTTTTGATCCTCCAAAAGGATCAACAATGATTCCAACAATCAATCTCAATTGAGCACTTGTTTATTGATGCGTAACAAACACAGGACTTGTTGCTTACGAAATTACGGATGAAAGATAATTGAGTAAAGATGAAAGTTTGCAGCGAAAACAAAAGATAGAACACGGGTCACCGGTTAGGATTCACTTTCCTAACGTAAATATCCCGCTTGGATTCACCGGATAGGCTTCACTCACCTATCGTAAAGAATCCTTTGAATATTACCTCCTAGACCTAAGGAAATAATAGACAAAATAAGATGTACCTTTGTTCTTTGAATTTCTCCTTGAGAATTATATTTAATAATCTATAATCTGTTTTACAACTCTAAATCTATCCCTATTTATAGGTGTTTTACAATGCATCCTAATCATTAAAGATAAAGAAAACTAATCCTAATTGTACAAGCATTAGCAATACTATCCTTCCTAGGACTAACAAATCAAACCTATACAAGTTAGGAATCAAAAACACAGCAGGAAACTCGAAGTCGCCCTTTCTGGTCACAGGGCGATCGCCCTGTCTCGCCACAAAGCGATCGCTTTGTGGCCAGAACCCTGGTCCTCGAAATAGCTTCAAAGGCGATCGTTTCCTCTTAAGGAGGGCGATCGCTTTCAACCCAGAATGTCGCCAATGCCTTCTTTTGACCAAATATCACCCCTTGTTGTGCATGTGACCTCCAAAGACCTTCCAAACTCTTGAAACTTCCCTCCTTGCATTATCAAAGCCTCGAGATACAACATCAAACCGTCTTCATTCACTTGTAATGCATCCATTGCTTTGTTTGGGTCTTCGTGAAGGTTGTAGCCCAATGCTCCCGCATCATCCTCCCCTTCTTGAGAAAGAATTGGCCTCAATTCTTCAAGCATTCGATCTTCCAAATATGGTGACAAATCTCCCACATTGAATGTAGAACTAATCGCGGATTCTTCGGGAAGGTCCAACTTGTAAGCACTATCACCAAATCTCTCTAGCACTTAAAAAGGTCCTTCGGCTCTTGGCATTAGCTTATTCTTCCTCTTGCTAGGAAATCGTTCCTTCCGCAAATGTAGCCATACTAAATCTCCGGGTTGAAATTCCGGTTGCTTGCGACTTTTGTTGGCTCTTTTCTTGTACATCTCGTTCACCTTCTCGATTCTTGCACGAACTTGTTCATGGAAGTGTTGTATATCTTTCAACTTGTTGAACGCATCCGGTTGTTCTTTCCCTCTTCGAGTGGGAACCATATCTATTGGCAAACAAGGATTAACCCCATACACAACTTCGAATGGAGAATGTTGAGTTGCATATGTTAGTGTACGGTTGTAAGCAAATTCCGCATGAGCCAACTTTAAATCCCAATCCTTTTGATTCTTTCCCACTAGTCCTCGTAGTAAAACTCCAAGAGTCCTATTGGTGACTTCCGTTTGTCCATCCGTTTGTCGGTGATGAGATGTGCTAAACAACAATTTCGTTCCAATTATCCTCTAAAGAGATCTCCAAAAATGGCTAAGGAACTTGCTCTATCACTCACAATTGTCTTTGGTACTCCATGCAAACGCACAATTTCCTTGAAGTACAAATCCGCCACTAAGGAAGCATCATCCGTCTTGTGACATGGCACGAAATGCGCCATTTTCGAGAATCGATCAACCACCACCATGATAGCATCCTTCCCTCTTTGTGTCTGTGGTAGAGCCACAATGAAATCCAATGACACATCACTCCATGGTTGTTTCGGTACGGGCAAAGGTGTATACAATCCTTGATGAAATGTACTCTTCATCTTTTGACAAGTAGCACATCTAGAGATAATCGTTTGCACATCACCAAGCATCTTCAGCCAATAAAATGTTCTTGCAATAACTCCAATGTCTTGTTGATGCCAAAATGTCCCGCTAGTCCTCCGCCATGCGTTTCTCGTACCAATAATTCTCTTATCGAACACTTGGGAATACAAAAGTTGGTTGCCCTTGAACAAGAATCCCTCTTGTAGCACAAAATTCCCATTCTTTCCTTGCTCACAATCGAGAACAATTGAGCCAAAATCTGGATCTTCTTTGTAGTATTCGCATACTAGTTTGAACCCTAGTAGCTTGGCATCCATCATGGTGAGCATAGAATATCTTCGTGATAATGCATCCGCTACCACATTATTCTTTCTATCCTTATATTTTGAAGAAAAGTTGAAAGATTGCAGAAATTCCACCCATTTAGCATGCCTTGGTTTCAACTTATGTTGTCCATGAATATACTTCAACGCCTCATGATCGGAATGTTGGACGAAGTGATTCGGCCTTAAGTAGTGACTCCAATGATCCAAAGCTCTAACCATGGCATAAAATTCTTTGTCGTAGGTAGAATAGTTGAGTCTCGCACCTCCAAGCTTCTCACTAAAATAGGCAATGGGCCGCTTTCCTTGAGTCAACACTGCTCCAATACCCACTCCACTAGCATCACATTCAACCTCAAAAGGTTGTGAGAAATCGGGTAAGGCCAAAACCGGTGTTTTGCATAACTTCTCCTTAAGCTCTTTAAAAGCTTGTTGGGCCGCCGAAGTCCATTCAAATTTCCCTTTCTTCAAGGTCTCGGTCATGGGACTTGCAATGGTACTAAAATCTTTGATGAAGCGTCTATAGAAAGAAGCTAATCCATGAAATGAGCGTACCTCCGTAATGGTTGTTGGAATAGGCCAAGACTTGATCGCTTCAATCTTTGCTTGATCAACCGATACTCCTTCCTTCGACACCACATAACCAAGGAATGTCACACTTGGTTGCATAAACGAGCACTTCTCAAGTTTTCCATAGAGCTTGTTTTTCCGCAAAGCTTGTAGTACCTCTTCAAGATGTCGTACATGCTCCTCCTCACTTTTGCTATATACCAAAATATCGTCTAGGTAGACAACCACAAATTTTCCCAAAAAGGGCCTCAACACTTCATTCATCAACCTCATAAAAGTACTTGGGGCATTCGTGAGCCCGAATGGCATCACCTTCCATTCATATAATCCATGCTTTGTCTTGAATGCCGTTTTCCATTCATCTCCTTCGCGCATGCAAATTTGATGATAACCGCTCCTCAAATCAATCTTCGAGTAAAATATAGCACCATGTAGTTCGTCGATCATATCATCCAAGCGTGGCATTGGAAATCGGTACTTGATAGTGATATTGTTGATTGCTCGACTATCCACGCACATCCGCCATGAACCATCTTTTTTGGGCACCAAAAGAGCCGGTACCGCACATGGACTCATGTTTTCTTCCACGTATCCTTTTGCGAGCAACTCCTCAATTTGCTTTTCAAGTTCCTTTGTTTCTTCTGGGTTGCATCGATATGCCGGCTTGTTTGGAAGTGGCATTCCGGGTATCAAGTCGATTTGATGTTCAATTCCTCTCTTTGGTGGCAAACCCGGTGGTAGATCTTCGGGAAATACATCCTTGAACTTGTTGAGTAGGGGTTTCATTAAAGGGTGTAGTTCCTCCCCTTCTTGTTTTTGGACCCCTTGAGGAATAACAAGAATTGCTTGGCCATCCTTGACGGCTTGTTCGGCCTCTCGTTCACTTGCCAATAGATTTGTCTTTTGCGGGGGTTTCTTGATGGGAACTATTTTGGAAGGTGGTAAAGGATTTAACTTGAACTTCTTACCATCCTTTTTCACAATATAGGCATTCTCCCTCCCTTCGTGGGTCACATATCTATCATATTGCCAAGGTCGTCCCAAAAGTATATGGCATACATCCATTGGAACCACATCACAAAGTATCTCATCTTGATAGTTTCCCATAGAAAAAGAGATTAAGGCTTGACGATTTACCTTTACTTCGGATCCATCATTGAGCCAATGAAGTTTGTAAGAACGAGCGTGGTTTGTGGTTGGAACCTTCAATTTGTCGATGAGGATATTTGAGACGGCATTCGCACAACTCCCTCCATCTACTACCACATGTATAGTCAAGACTCTCTTGGTGGGGCATTCGGATTGGTAGTGATCATATCCTTGACACTTAAAACACTTGACGTTATCCTTGCTTTTAATTGGTTTCTTTCCTTCGGCCTTCTCACTTGTGGTACCCTTGTTGACGTTATCCTTGCTTTTAATTGGTTTCTTTCCTTCGGCCTTCTCACTTGTGGTACCCTTGTTGGACTTCTCTCCTTGAGTATTGGGCTTTGTATTGCTTGGTGCCGTGTTGCTTGTGACCGAATTACTTGAAAATCCCTTCGAAAACGTCATCTTGTTTCCCACCCTTTTCTTCTTCACTTGTCTTTCGCACTTGATTGAAACTTTGCAAATTTCCTCAAAAGTAAAGCATGGTTGTAGCTCTACTATGTTTGCTATCTCGACATCTAGCCCTCCCATAAATCTAGCAATCTTTTGTTCTTCATGCTCTTGCATATCGCAAATAATTGACAACTTCTCGAACTCCTCAACATATTGGGCAACCGTAGAACTTCCTTGCTTTAATTGTATGAGTTTTGAAAAATTATCTTGTCGATAAGTGCTAGGTAAGAACCTTCGGTCAAGATATTTCTTAAACTTATCCCAAGACTCAATTTTTGTTTTCCCTTCACGCCTTCGTTGAGATTTTAAATTTTCATACCATATGGAAGCGTACCTTGTAAGTTTGAGAATAGCCACCTTGAATTTCTTTCGGTCACTATACTCCTTGTATTCAAAAATCCGCTCCGCTCTTCGAATCCAATCTAAATATCCTTCTGGATCCATAGCACCATCAAAATCAGGAATGTCGAGCTTCAAGCCTTGATCGTCGTCCTCCCTAATTCGTCCTTGATGTTGTCTAGGCCTTGGTCGCCTTACTTCCTCCTCATCCGAGTTGGAATCCTCATCTTCTACACGGCCTTGTGGTCTTTCTAGCAATTGCAAAACGCGATCAACTCGTGTTCGAAGCTCTTGAATTTCACGGTCTCTTCGTAGGTTGGTAGCTTGTTCCAAGGTAATTCCACGTGGGCATCCCGTCTCTTCCGCCATGATCGTTTACAAAGTTGGAATTTGTAAAAGACCTAAGCTCTGATACCAATTTGATGCGTAACAAAAGCAGGACTTGTTGCTTACGAAATTACGGATGAAAGATAATGGAGTAAAGATGAAAGTTTGCAGCGAAAACAAAAAGATAGAACACGGGTCACCGGTTAGGATTCACTCTCCTAACGTAAAGATCCCGCTTGGATTCACCGGATAGGCTTCATTCACCTATCGTAAAGAATCCTTTGAATATTACCTCCTAGACCTAAGGAAATAATAGACAAAATAAGAACAAACCTTTGTTCTTTGAATTTCTCCTTGAGAATTATATTCAATAATCTATAATCTGTTTTACAACTCTAATCTATCCCTATTTATAGGTGTTTTACAATGCATCCTAATCATTAAAGATAAAGAAAACTACTCCTAATTGTACAAGCATTAGCAATACTATCCTTCCTAGGACTAACAAATCAAACCTATACAAGTTAGGAATCAAAAACACAGCAGGAAACTCGAAGTCGCCCTTTCTGGTCACAGGGCGATCGCCCTGTCTCGCCACAAAGCGATCGCTTTGTGGCCAGAACCCTGGTCCTCGAAATAGCTTCAAAGGCGATCGCTTCCTCTTAAGGAGGGCGATCGCTTTCAACCCAGAATGTCGCCAATGCCTTCTTTTGACCAAATATCACCCCTTGTTGTGCATGTGACCTCCAAAGACCTTCCAAACTCTTGAAACTTCCCTCCTTGCATTATCAAAGTCTCGAGATACAACATCAAATCGTCTTCATTCACTTGTAATGCATCCATTGCTTTGTTTGGGTCTTCGTGAAGGTTGTAGCCCAATGCTCCCGCATCATTTATCCTTTGTAATAAGTTTTAATCCTCTAAAAGGATCCACAAAGCTTCCAACAATCAATCTCAATTGAGCTCTTATTTATCCTTTGTAATCAAGTCTTTTGATCCTCTAAAAGGATCCATAAAGCTTCCAACAATCAATATCAATTGATCTATTGTTTATGCTTTGTAATCAAGTCTTTTGTTCCTCAAAAAGGATCAACAAAGCTTCCAATAATCAATCTCAATTGAGCACTTGTTTATCCTTTGTAATCAATTCTTTTGATCCTTTAAAAGGATCCACAAAGCTTCCAACAATCAATCTCTATTGAGCACATGTTTATCCTTTTGTAAACAAGTCTTTTGACCCTCTAAAATGATCCACAAAGCATACAACAGTCAATCTAAATTGGGCTCTTACATTTCCTTTGAAAGCAAGTCTTTTGATCCTCTAAAAGGATCAACAAAGATTTCAACTATCAATCTCAATTGAGCTCTTGTATTTATCCTTTGTAATCAAGACTTTTGATCCTCTAAAAGGATCCACAAAGTTTCCAAAAATCTATCTCAATTGAGCTTTTGTTTGTCCTTTGTAATCAAGTCTTTTGACCTTATAAAAGGATCCACAGTGATTCCAAAAATTAATCTCAATTGAGCTCTTGTTTAACCATTGTAAACAAGTCTTTTGGATTTCGAAAAAGATCCACAAAGCTTAAAACAATCAATCTCAATTGAGCTCTTATTTATCATTTGTTATCAATTATTCGGATACTCTAAAACGATCCACAAACCTTCCCACAATCAATCTCAATTGAACACTTGTTTATCCTTTGAAAGCAAGCCTTTTGATCCTCTAAAAGGATTAAGAAAGAATCCAACAATCAATCTCAAGTGAGCTCTTGTTTATCCTTTGTAATTAAGTCTTTTGATCCTCTAAAAGAATCCAGAAAGCTTCAAACAATCAATCTCAATTGAGCTCTTGTTTATCCGTTGTAATTAAGTCTATTGATCCTCTAAAAGTATCAACAAAGCTTCCAACAAACAATCTCAATTGAGCACTTGTTTATCCAATGTAAACAAGTCTTTTGATCCTCTAAAAGGATCCACAAAGCTTCCAACAATCAATATCAATTGAGCACTTGTTTATGCTTTGTAATCAAGTCTTTTGTTCCTCAAAAAGGATCAACAAAGCTTCCAATAATCAATCTCAATTGAGCACTTGTTTATCTTTTGTAATCAAGTCTTTTGATTCTTTAAAAGGATCCACAATGCTTCCAACAATCAATCTCTATTGAGCACTTGTTTATCCTTTGTAAACAAAGTCTTTTTACCATCTAAAAGGATCCACAAAGCTTCCAAGAGTCAATCTTAATTGGGCTCTTACTTTTCCTTTGAAAGCAAGTCTTTTAATCCTCTAAAAGGATCAACAAAGATTTCAACAATCAATCTCAATTGAGCTCTTGTATTTATCCTTTGTAATCAAGACTTCTGATCCTTTAAAAGGATCCAAAACGATTCCAACAATCCATCTCAATTGAGCTATTGTTTGTCCTTTGTAATCAAGTCTTTTAATCCTCTAAAAGGATCCACAATGATTCTAACAATTAATCTCAATTGAGCACCTGTTTATCCATTGTAAACAAAAGTCTTTTGAATTTTGAAAAAGATCCACAAAGCTTAAAAACAATCAATCTCAATTAAGGTGATATTTATCTTTTGTAATCAAGTCTTCTGATACTCTAAAAGGATCCACAAAGCTTCCCACAATCAATCTCAATTTAGCTCTGGTTATCTTTTGAAAACGAGTCTTTTGATCCTCTAAAAGGATCAACAAAGATTCTAACAATCAATCTCAAGTGAGGTCTTATTTATCCTTTGTAATCAAGTCTTTTGATCCACTAAAAGGATCCACAAAGCTTCCAACAATCAATCTCAATTGAGCTCTTGTTTGTCCTTTGTAATCAATACTTTTGATCCTCTGAAAGGATCCACAATGAATCCAATAATTAATCTCAATTGAGCTCTTGTTTATCCATTGTAAACAAGTCTTTCGAAATTTGAAAAAGATCAATGAAGCTTAAAACAATCAATCTCAATTGAGCACTTATTTATCATTTGTAATCAAGTCTTCTGATCCTTTAAAAGGATCCACAAAGCTTCCAACAATCAATCACAATTGAGCTCTTGTTTATCCTTTGAAAGCAAATCTTTTGATCCTCTAAAAGGATCAACAAAGATTCCCACAATCAATCTCAATTGAGCTCTTGTTTATCCTTTGCAATCATGTCTTTTGATCCTCTAAAATGATCCACAAAGCTTCCAACAATCAATCTCAATTGAGCTCTTGTTTGTCCTTTGTAATCAATACTTTTGATCCTCTAAAAGGATCCACAATGATTCCAATAATTAATCTCAATTGAGCTCTTGTTTATCCATTGCAAACAAGTCTTTTGAATTTTGAAAAAGATCAACGAAGCTTAATACAATCAATCTCAATTGAGTACTTATTTATCATTTGTAATCAAGTCTTCTGATCCTTTAAAAGGAATCACAAAGCTTCCAACAATCAATCTCAATTGAGCTCTTGTTTATCAACTTTGATAGCAAGTCTTTTGATCCTCTAAAAGGATCAACAAAGATTCGATCAATCAATCTCAATTGAGCTCTTATTTATCCTTTGTAATAAAGTCTTTTGATCCTTTAAAAGGATCCACAAAGCTTCCAACAATCAATCTCATTTGAGCTCTTGTTTATTGTTTGAAAACAAGTCTTTGAATTTATAAAAAGATCCACAAAGCTTCAAATAATCAATCTCAATTGAGCACTTGTTTATCCTTAGTAATCAAGTCTTTTGATCCTCTAAAAGGATCAACAAAGATTTTAACAATCAATCTCAATTAAGCTCTTGTCTAGCCTTTGTAATCAAGGCTTTTGATCCTCTAAAAGGATCCACAAAACTTCCCACAATCAATCTCAATTGAGATCTTATTTATTCTATGAAAACAAGTCTTTTGATCCAAAAGGATCAACAATGATTCCAACAATCAATCTCAATTGAGCTCTTGTTTATCCTTTGTAATAAGTTTTAATCCTCTAAAAGGATCCACAAAGCTTCCAACAATCAATCTCAATTGAGCTCTTATTTATCCTTTGTAATCAAGTCTTTTGATCCTCTAAAAGGATCCATAAAGCTTCCAACAATCAATATCAATTGATCTCTTGTTTATGCTTTGTAATCAAGTCTTTTGTTCCTCAAAAAGGATCAACAAAGCTTCCAATAATCAATCTCAATTGAGCACTTGTTTATCCTTTGTAATCAATTCTTTTAATCCTTTAAAAGGATCCACAAAGCTTCCAACAATCAATCTCTATTGAGCACTTGTTTATCCTTTTGTAAACAAGTCTTTTGACCCTCTAAAATGATCCACAAAGCATGTCAATCTCAATTGGGCTCTTACATTTCCTTTGAAAGCAAGTCTTTTGATCCTCTAAAAGGATCAACAAAGATTTCAACTATCAATCTCAATTGAGCTCTTGTATTTATCCAATCAAGATTTTGATCCTCTAAAAGGATCCACAAAGTTTCCAAAAATCCATCTCAATTGAGCTTTTGTTTGTCCTTTGTAATCAAGTCTTTTGACCTTTTAAAAGGATCCACAGTGATTCCAACAATTAATCTCAATTGAGCTCTTGTTTAACCATTGTAAACAAGTCTTTTGAATTTCGAAAAAGATCCACAAAGCTTAAAACAATCAATCTCAATTAAGCTCTTATTTATCATTTTAATCAAGTATTCGGATACTCTAAAAGGATCCACAAACCTTCCCACAATCAATCTCAATTGAACACTTGTTTATCCTTTGAAAGCAAGTCTTTTGATCCTCTAAAAGGATCAAGAAAAAATCCAACAATCAATCTCAAGTGAGCCCTTGTTTATCCTTTGTAATTAAGTCTTTTGATCCTCTAAAAGAATCCAGAAAGCTTCAAACAATCAATCTCAATTGTGCTCTTGTTTATCCTTTGTAATTAAGTCTATTGATCCTCTAAAAGTATCAACAAAGCTTCCAACAATCAATCTCAATTGAGCACTTGTTTATCCAATGTAAACAAGTCTTTTGATCCTCTAAAAGGATCCACAAAGCTTCCAACAATCAATATCAATTGAGCACTTGTTTATGCTTTGTAATTAAGTCTTTTGTTCCTCAAAAAGGATCAACAAAGGTTCCAACAATCAATCTCAATTGAGCACTTGTTTATCTTTTGTAATCAAGTCTTTTGATTCTTTAAAAGGATCTACAATGCTTCCAACAATCAATCTCTATTGAGCACTTGTTTATCCTTTGTAAACAAAGTCTTTTTACCATCTAAAAGGATCTACAAAGCTTCCAAGAGTCAATCTTAATTGGGCTCTTACTTTTCCTTTGAAAGCAAGTCTTTTGATCCTCTAGGATCCTTTTAGAGGATCAAAAGACTTGCTTTCAAAGGATAAACAAGAGCTCAAAATAGATTGATTTTTGGAAGATTTATTGATCCTTTTAGAGGATCAAAATAGTTGATTACAAAGGATAAACAAGGGCTCATTAGAGATTGATTCTTGGAAGCATTTTAGATCCTTTTAGAGGATCAAAAGACTTGCTTTCAAAGGATAAACAAGAGATCAATAGAGATTGATTATTAAATGCTTTGTGGATCCTTTTAGAGGATCAAAAGACTTGCTTTCAAAGGATAAACAAAAGCTCAATAGAGATTTATTGTTGGAATCTCTTTGGATCCTTTTAGATGATCAAAAGACTTCCTTTCAAAGGATAAACAAGAGCTCAATAGAGATTGATTGTTGGAAGTTTTTTGGATCCTTTTAGAGGATCAAAAGACTTGCTTTCAAAGGATAAACAAGAGCTCAATAGCGATTGATTGTTGGAAGCTTTGTGGATCCTTTTAGAGGATCAAAAGACTTAATTTCAAAAGAAAAACAAGAGCTAAATAGATTTTTATTGTTGAAATCTCTTTGGATCCTTTTAGATGATCAAAAGAATTACTTTCAAAGGATAAACAAGAGCACAATAAAGATTGATTGTTTGAAGCTTTGTGGATCCTTTTAGAGCATCAAAATACTTGATTACAAAGGAATATCAATAGCTCAATAGAGATTGATTGTTGGAAGCTTTTTAGATCCTTTTAGAGGATCAAAAGACTTGCTTTCAAAGGATAAACAAGAGATCAATAGAGATTGATTAGTTTTTGCTTTGTGGATCCTTTTAGAGGATCAAAAGACTAGCTTTCAAAGGATAAACAAAAGCTCAATAGAGATTTATTGTTGGAATCTCTTTGGATCCTTTTAGATGATCAAAAGACTTCCTTTCAAAGGATAAACAAGAGCTCAATAGAGATTGATTGTTGGAAGCTTTTTAGATCCATTTAGAGGATCAAAAGACTTGCTTTCAAAGGATAAACAAGAGATCAATAGAGATTGATTATTGAAAGCTTTGTGGATCCTTTTTAAAGGATCAAAAGAGTTGATTTCAAAGGATAAACAAGAGCTCATTAGAGATTGATTTTTGGAATCTCTTTGGATCCTTTTAGATGATCAAAAGATTTGCTTTCAAAGGATAATCAAGAGCTCAATAGAGATTAATTGTTAGAAGTTTTGTGGATCCGTTTAGAGGATCAAAAGACTCTCTTTCAATGGATAAACAAGAGCTCAAAATAGACTGATTTTTGGAAGATTTATGGATCCTTTTAGAGGATCAAAATAGTTGATTACAAAGGATAAACAAGTGCTCATTAGAGATTGATTGTTGGAAGCATTCTAGATCCTTTTAGAGGATCAAAAGACTTGCTTTCAAAGGATTAACAAGAGATCAATAGAGATTGATTATTAAATGCTTTGTGGATCATTTTAGAGGATCAAAAGACTTGTTTTCAAAGGATAAACAAAAGCTCAATAGAGATTTATTGTTGGAATCTCTTTGGATCATTTTAGATGATCAAAAGACTTCCTTTCAAAGGATAAACAAGAGCTCAATAGAGATTGATTGTTGGAAGCTTTTTAGATCCATTTAGAGGATCAAAAGACTTGCTTTCAAAGGATAAACAAGAGATCAATAGAGATTGATTATTGAAAGCTTTGTGGATCCTGTTTAGAGGATCAAAAGAGTTGATTTCAAAGGATAAACAAGAGCTCATTAGAGATTGATTTTTGGAATCTCTTTGGATCCTTTTAGATGATCAAAAGATTTGCTTTCAAAGGATAATCAAGAGCTCAATAGAGATTAATTGTTAGAAGTTTTGTGGATCCGTTTAGAGGATCAAAAGACTCTCTTTCAAAGGATAAACAAGAGCTCAAAATAGACTGATTTTTGGAAGATTTATGGATCCTTTTAGAGGATCAAAATAGTTGATTACAAAGGATAAACAAGTGCTCATTAGAGATTGATTGTTGGAAGCATTTTAGATCCTTTTAGAGGATCAAAAGACTTGCTTTCAAAGGATTAACAAGAGATCAATAGAGATTGATTATTAAATGCTTTGTGGATCATTTTAGAGGATCAAAAGACTTGCTTTCAAAGGATAAACAAAAGCTCAATAGAGATTTATTGTTGGAATCTCTTTGGATCATTTTAGATGATCAAAAGACTTCCTTTCAAAGGATAAACAAGAGCTCAATAGAGATTGATTGTTGGAAGCTTTTTAGATCCATTTAGAGGATCAAAAGACTTGCTTTCAAAGGATAAACAAGAGATCAATAGAGATTGATTATTGAAAGCTTTGTGGATCCTTTTTAGAGGATCAAAAGAATTGATTTCAAAGGATAAACAAGAGCTCATTAGAGATTGATTTTTGGAATCACTTTGGATCCTTTTAGATGATCAAAAGATTTTCTTTAAAAGGATAATCAAGAGCTCAATAGAGATTAATTGTTGGAAGTTTTGTGGATCCTTTTAGAGGATCAAAAGACTTGCTTTCAATTGATAAACAAGAGCTCAAAATAGATTGATTTTTGGAAGATTTATGGATCATTTTTGAGGAACAAAATAGTTGATTACAAAGGACAAACAAGGGCTCATTAGAGATTGATTGTTTGAAGCATTTTTGATCCTTTTAGAGGATCAAAAGACTTGCTTTCACAGGATAAACAAGAGATCAATAGAGATTGATTATTAAATGCTTTGTGGATCCTTTAGAGAATCAAAAGACTTGTTTTCAAAGGATAAACAAAAGCTCAATAGAGATTTATTGTTGGAATATCTTTGGATCCTTTCAGATGATCAAAAGACTTCCTTTCAAAGGATAAACAAGTTCTCTATAGAGATTGATTGTTTGAAGCTTTTTGGATCCTTTTAGAGGATCAAAAGAATTGCTTTCAAAGGATAAACAAGAACTCAATAGCGATTGATTGTTGGAAGCTTTGTGGATCCTTTTAGAGGATCAAAAGACTTAATTTCAAAAGAAAAACAAGAGCTAAATAGATTTTTATTGTTGGAATCTCTTTGGATCCTTTTAGATGATCAAAAGAATTACTTTTAAAGGATAAACAAGAGCACAATAAAGATTGATTGTTTGAAGCTTTGCGGATCCTTTTAGAGCATCAAAATACTTGATTACAAAGGAATATCAAGAGCTCAATAGAGATTGATTGTTGGAAGCTTTTTAGATCCTTTTAGATGATCAAAAGACTTGCTTTCAAAGGATAAACAAGAGATCAATAGAGATTGATTATTTTTTGCTTTGTGGATCCTTTTAGAGGATCAAAAGACTAGCTTTCAAAAGATAAACAAAAGCTCAATAGAGATTTATTGTTGGAATCTCTTTGGATCCTTTTAGATGATCAAAAGACTTCCTTTCAAAGGATAAACAAGAGCTCAATAGTGATTGATTGTTGGAAGCTTTTTAGATCCTTTTAGAGGATCAAAAGACTTGCTTTCAAACGATAAACAAGAGATCAATAGAGATTGATTATTGAAAGCTTTGTGGATCCTTTTTAGAGGATCAAAAGTGTTGATTTCAAAGGATAAACAAGAGCTCGTTAGAGATTGATTTTTGGAATCACTTTGGATCCTTTTAGATGATCAAAAGATTTGCTTTCAAAGGATAATCAAGAGCTCAATAGAGATTAATTGTTGGAAGTTTTGTGGATCCTTTTAGAGGATCAAAAGACTTGCTTTCAAAGGATAAACAAGGGCTCAAAATAGATTGATTTTTGGAAGATTTATGGATCCTTTTAGAGGATCAAAATAGTTGATTACAAAGGATAAACAAGGGCTCATTAGAGATTGATTGTTGGAAGCATTTTAGATCCTTTTAGAGGATCAAAAAGACTTGCTTTCAAAGGATAAACAGGAGATCAATAGAGATTGATTATTAAATGCTTTGTGGATCCTTTAGAGAATCAAAAGACTTGTTTTCAAAGGATAAACAAAAGCTCAATAGAGATTTATTGTTGGAATATCTTTGGATCCTTTCAGATGATCAAAAGACTTCCTTTCAAAGGATAAACAAGATCTCAATAGAGATTGATTGTTGGAAGCTTTTTGGATCCTTTTAGAGGATCAAAAGACTTGCTTTCAAAGGATAAACAAGAACTCAATAGCGATTGATTGTTGGAAGCTTTGTGGATCCTTTTAGAGGATCAAAAGACTTAATTTCAAAAGAAAAACAAGAGCTAAATAGATTTTTATTGTTGGAATCTCTTTGGATCCTTTTAGATGATCAAAAGAATTACTTTCAAAGGATAAACAAGAGCACAATAAAGATTGATTGTTTGAAGCTTTGCGGATCCTTTTAGAGCATCAAAATACTTGATTACAAAGGAATATCAAGAGCTCAATAGAGATTGATTGTTGGAAGCTTTTTAGATCCTTTTAGATGATCAAAAGACTTGCTTTCAAAGGATAAACAAGAGATCAATAGAGATTGATTATTGTTTGCTTTGTGGATCCTTTTAGAGGATCAAAAGACTAGCTTTCAAAAGATAAACAAAAGCTCAATAGAGATTTATTGTTGGAATCTCTTTGGATCATTTTAGATGATCAAAAGACTTCCTTTCAAAGGATAAACAAGAGCTCAATAGTGATTGATTGTTGGAAGCTTTTTAGATCCTTTTAGAGGATCAAAAGACTTGCTTTCAAACGATAAACAAGAGATCAATAGAGATTGATTATTGAAAGCTTTGTGGATCCTTTTTAGAGGATCAAAAGTGTTGATTTCAAAGGATAAACAAGAGCTCATTAGAGATTGATTTTTGGAATCACTTTGGATCCTTTTAGATGATCAAAAGATTTGCTTTCAAAGGATAATCAAGAGCTCAATAGAGATTAATTGTTGGAAGTTTTGTGGATCCTTTTAGAGGATCAAAAGACTTGCTTTCAAAGGATAAACAAGAGCTCAAAATAGATTGATTTTTGGAAGATTTATGGATCCTTTTAGAGGATCAAAATAGTTGATTACAAAGGATAAACAAGGGCTCATTAGAGATTGATTGTTGGAAGCATTTTAGATCCTTTTAGAGGATCAAAAAGACTTGCTTTCAAAGGATAAACAGGAGATCAATAGAGATTGATTATTAAATGCTTTGTGGATCCTTTAGAGAATCAAAAGACTTGCCTTCAAAGGATAAACAAAAGCTCAATAGAGATTTATTGTTGGAATCTCTTTGGATCCTTTTAGATGATTAAAAGACTTCCTTTCAAAGGATAAACAAGATCTCACTAGAGATTGATTGTTGGAAGCTTTTTGGATCCTTTTAGAGGATCAAAAGACTTGCTTTCAAAGGATAAACAAGAGCTCAATAGTGATTGATTGTTGGAAGCTTTGTGGATCCTTTTAGAGGATCAAAAGACTTAATTTCAAAAGAAAAACAAGAGCTAAATAGATTTTTATTGTTCGAATCTCTTTGGATCCTTTTAGATGATCGAAAGAATTACTTTCAAAGGATAAACAAGAACACAATAAAGATTGATTGTTTGAAGCTTTGTGGATCCTTTTAGAGGATCAAAAGACTTGCTTTCAAAGGATAAACAAGAGCTCAAAATAGATTGATTTGTGGAAGATTTATGGATCCTTTTAGAGGATCAAAATAGTTGATTACAAAGGATAAATAGGGGCTCATTAGAGATTGATTGTTGGAAGTATTTTAGATCCTTTTAGATGATCAAAAGACTTGCTTTCAAAGGATAAACAAGAGATCAATAGAGATTAATTATTAAATGCTTTGTGGATCCTTTTAGAGGATCAAAAAACTTGCTTTCTAAGGATAAACAAAAGCTCAATAGAGATTTATTGTTGGAATCTCTTTGGATCCTTTTAGATGATCAAAAGACTTCCTTTCAAAGGATAAACAAGAGCTCAATTGTGATTGATTGTTGGAAGCTTTTAGATCCTTTTAGAGGATCAAAAGACTTGCTTTCAAAGGATAAACAAGAGATCAATAGAGATTGATTATTGAAAGCTTTGTGGATCCTTTTAGAGGATCAAAAGTGTTGATTTCAAAGGATAAACAAGAGCTCATTAGAGATTGATTTTGGAATCACTTTGGATCCTTTTAGATGATCAAAAGATTTGCTTTCAAAGGATAATCAAGAGCTCAATAGAGATTAATTGTTGGAAGTTTTGTGGATCCTTTTAGAGAATCAAAAGACTTGCTTTCAAAGGATAAACAAGAGCTCAAAATAGATTGATTTTTGGAAGATTTATGGATCCTTTTAGAGGATCAAAATAGTTGATTACAAAGGATAAACAAGGGCTCATTAAAGATTGATTGTTGGAAGCATTTTAGATCCTTTTAGAGGATCAAAAGACTTGTTTTCAAAGGATAAACAAGAGATCAATAGAGATTGATTTTAAATGCTTTTTGGATCCTTTAGAGAATCAAAAGACTTGTTTTCAAAGGATAAACAAAAGCTCAATAGAGATTTATTGTTGGAATCTCTTTCGATCCTTTTAGATGATTAAAAGAATTCCTTTCAAAGGATAAACAAGATCTCAATAGAGATTGATTGTTGGAAGCTTTTTGATCCTTTTAAAGGATCAAAAGACTTGCTTTCAAAGGATAAACAAGAGCTCAATAGCGATTGATTGTTGGAAGCTTTGTGGATCCTTTTAGAGGATCAAAAGACTAGCTTTCAAAAGATAAACAAAAGCTCAATAGAGATTTATTGTTGGAATCTCTTTGGATCCTTTTAGATGATCAAAAGACTTCCTTTCAAAGGATAAACAAGAGCTCAATAGTGATTTATTGTTGAAAGCTTTTTAGATCCTTTTAGAGGATCAAAAGACTTGCTTTCAAACGATAAACAAGAGATCAATAGAGATTGATTATTGAAAGCTTTGTGGATCCTTTTTAGAGGATCAAAAGTGTTGATTTCAAAGGATAAACAAGAGCTCATTAGAGATTGATTTTTGGAATCACTTTGGATCCTTTTAGATGATCAAAAGATTTGCTATCAAAGGATAATCAAGAGCTCAATAGAGATTAATTGTTGGAAGTTTTGTGGATCCTTTTAGAGGATCAAAAGACTTGCTTTCAAAGGATAAACAAGAGCTCAAAATAGATTGATTTTTAGAAGATTTATGGATCCTTTTAGAGGATCAAGATAGTTGATTACAAAGGATAAACAAGGGCTCATTAGAGATTGATTGTTGGAAGCATTTTAGATCCTTTTAGAGGATAAAAAGACTTGCTTTCAAAGGATAAACAGGAGATCAATAGATATTGATTATTAAATGCTTTGTGGATCCTTTAGAGAATCAAAAGACTTGCCTTCAAAGGATAAACAAAAGCTCAATAGAGATTTATTGTTGGAATCTCTTTGGATCCTTTTAGATGATTAAAAGACTTCCTTTCAAAGGATAAACAAGATCTCAATAGAGATTGATCGTTGGAAGCTTTTTGGTTCTTTTTAGAGGATCAAAAGACTTGCTTTCAAAGGATAAACAAGAGCTCAATAGCGATTGATTGTTAGAAGCTTTGTGGATCCTTTTAGAGGATCAAAAGACTTAATTTCAAAAGAAAAACAAGAGCTAAATAGATTTTTATTGTTCAAATCTCTTTGGATCCTTTTAGATGATCAAAAGAATTACTTTCAAAGGATAAACAAGAGCACAATAAAGATTGATTGTTTGAAGCTTTGTGGATCCTTTTAGAGGATCAAAAGACTTGCTTTCAAAGGATAAACAAGAGCTCAAAATATATTGATTTGTGGAAGATTTATGGATCCTTTTAGAGGATCAAAATAGTTGATTACAAAGGATAAACAAGGGCTCATTAGAGATTGATTGTTGGAAGTATTTTAGATCCTTTTAGATGATCAAAAGACTTGCTTTCAAAGGATAAACAAGAGATCAATAGAGATTAATTATTAAATGCTTTGTGGATCCTTTTAGAGGATCAAAAAACTTGCTTTCTAAGGATAAACAAAAGCTCAATAGAGATTTATTGTTGGAATCTCTTTGGATCCTTTTAGATGATCAAAAGACTTCCTTTCAAAGGATAAACAAGAGCCCAATTGTGATTGATTGTTGGAAGCTTTTTAGATCCTTTTAGAGGATCAAAAGACTTGCTTTCAAACGATAAATAAGAGATCAATAGAGATTGATTATTGAAAGCTTTGTGGATCCTTTTTAGAGGATCAAAAGTGTTGATTTCAAAGGATAAACAAGAGCTCATTAGAGATTGATTTTTGGAATCACTTTGGATCCTTTTAGATGATCAAAAGATTTGCTTTCAAAGGATAATCAAGAGCTCAATAGAGATTAATTGTTGGAAGTTTTGTGGATCCTTTTAGAGAATCAAAAGACTTGCTTTCAAAGGATAAACAAGAGCTCAAAATAGATTGATTTTGGAAGATTTATGGATCCTTTTAGAGGATCAAAATAGTTGATTACAAAGGATAAACAAGGGCTCATTAGAGATTGATTGTTGGAAGCATTTTAGATCCTTTTAGAGGATCAAAAGACTTGCTTTCAAAGGATAAACAAGAGATCAATAGAGATTGATTATTAAATGCTTTTGGATCCTTTAGAGAATCAAAAGACTTGTTTTCAAAGGATAAACAAAAGCTCAATAGAGATTTATTGTTGGAATCTCTTTGGATCCTTTTAGATGATAAAAGAATTCCTTTCAAAGGATAAACAAGATCTCAATAGAGATTGATTGTTGGAAGCTTTTTGATCCTTTTAAGGATCAAAAGACTTGCTTTCAAAGGATAAACAAGAGCTCAATAGCGATTGATTGTTGGAAGCTTTGTGGATCCTTTTAGAGGATCAAAAGACTAGCTTTCAAAAGATAAACAAAAGCTCAATAGAGATTTATTGTTGGAATCTCTTTGGATCCTTTTAGATGATCAAAAGACTTCCTTTCAAAGGATAAACAAGAGCTCAATAGTGATTGATTGTTGAAAGCTTTTAGATCCTTTTAGAGGATCAAAAGACTTGCTTTCAAACGATAAACAAGAGATCAATAGAGATTGATTATTGAAAGCTTTGTGGATCCTTTTTAGAGGATCAAAAGTGTTGATTTCAAAGGATAAACAAGAGCTCATTAGAGATTGATTTTTGGAATCACTTTGGATCCTTTTAGATGATCAAAAGATTTGCTTTCAAAGGATAATCAAGAGCTCAATAGAGATTAATTGTTGGAAGTTTTGTGGATCCTTTTAGAGGATCAAAAGACTTGCTTTCAAAGGATAAACAAGAGCTCAAAATAGATTGATTTTTAGAAGATTTATGGATCCTTTTAGAGGATCAAAATAGTTGATTACAAAGGATAAACAAGGGCTCATTAGAGATTGATTGTTGGAAGCATTTTAGATCCTTTTAGAGGATCAAAAGACTTGCTTTCAAAGGATAAACAGGAGATCAATAGAGATTGATTATTAAATGCTTTGTGGATCCTTTAGAGAATCAAAAGACTTGCCTTCAAAGGATAAACAAAAGCTCAATAGAGATTTATTGTTGGAATCTCTTTGGATCCTTTTAGATGATTAAAAGACTTCCTTTCAAAGGATAAACAAGATCTCAATAGAGATTGATTGTTGGAAGCTTTTTGGATCCTTTTAGAGGATCAAAAGACTTGCTTTCAAAGGATAAACAAGAGCTCAATAGCGATTGATTGTTGGAAGCTTTGTGGATCCTTTTAGAGGATCAAAAGACTTAATTTCAAAAGAAAAACAAGAGCTAAATAGATTTTTGTTGGAATCTCTTTGGATCCTTTTAGATGATCAAAAGAATTACTTTCAAAGGATAAACAAGAGCACAATAAAGATTGATTGTTTGAAGCTTTGTGGATCCTTTTAGAGGATCAAAAGACTTGCTTTCAAAGGATAAACAAGAGCTCAAAATAGATTGATTTGTGGAAGATTTATGGATCCTTTTAGAGGATCAAAATAGTTGATTACAAAGGATAAACAAGGGCTCATTAGAGATTGATTGTTGGAAGTATTTTAGATCCTTTTAGATGATCAAAAGACTTGCTTTCAAAGGATAAACAAGAGATCAATAGAGATTAATTATTAAATGCTTTGTGGATCCTTTTAGAGGATCAAAAACTTGCTTTCAAAGGATAAACAAAAGCTCAATAGAGATTTATTGTTGGAATCTCTTTGGATCCTTTTAGATGATCAAAAGACTTCCTTTCAAAGGATAAACAAGAGCCAATTGAGATTGATTGTTGGAAGCTTTTAGATCCTTTTAGAGGATCAAAAGACTTGCTTTCAAAGGATAAACAAGAGATCAATAGAGATTGATTATTGAAAGCTTTGTGGATCCTTTTTAGAGGATCAAAAGTGTTGATTTCAAAGGATAAACAAGAGCTCATTAGAGATTGATTTTTGGAATCACTTTGGATCCTTTTAGATGATCAAAAGATTTGCTTTCAAAGGATAATCAAGAGCTCAATAGAGATTAATTGTTGGAAGTTTTGTGGATCCTTTTAGAGAATCAAAAGACTTGCTTTCAAAGGATAAACAAGAGCTCAAAATAGATTGATTTTGGAAGATTTATGGATCCTTTTAGAGGATCAAAATAGTTGATTACAAAGGATAAACAAGGGCTCATTAGAGATTGATTGTTGGAAGCATTTTAGATCCTTTTAGAGGATCAAAAAGACTTGCTTTCAAAGGATAAACAGGAGATCAATAGAGATTGATTATTAAATGCTTTTTGGATCCTTTAGAGAATCAAAAGACTTGTTTTCAAAGGATAAACAAAAGCTCAATAGAGATTTATTGTTGGAATCTCTTTGGATCCTTTTAGATGATCAAAAGATTCCATTCAAAGGATAAACAAGATCTCAATAGAGATTGATTGTTGGAAGCTTTTTGATCCTTTTAAGGATCAAAAGACTTGCTTTCAAAGGATAAACAAGAGCTCAATAGAGATTGATTGTTGGAAGCTTTGTGGATCCTTTTAGAGGATCAAAAGACTTGCTTTCAAAAGATAAACAAAAGCTCAATAGAGATTTATTGTTGGAATCTCTTTGGATCCTTTTAGATGATCAAAAGACTTCCTTTCAAAGGATAAACAAGAGCTCAATAGTGATTGATTGTTGAAAGCTTTTTAGATCCTTTTAGAGGATCAAAAGACTTGCTTTCAAACGATAAACAAGAGATCAATAGAGATTGATTATTGAAAGCTTTGTGGATCCTTTTTAGAGGATCAAAAGTGTTGATTTCAAAGGATAAACAAGAGCTCATTAGAGATTGATTTTTGGAATCATTTGGATCCTTTTAGATGATCAAAAGATTTGCTTTCAAAGGATAATCAAGAGCTCAATAGAGATTAATTGTTGGAAGTTTTGTGGATCCTTTTAGAGGATCAAAAGACTTGCTTTCAAAGGATAAACAAGAGCTCAAAATAGATTGATTTTGGAAGATTTATGGATCCTTTTAGAGGATCAAAATAGTTGATTACAAAGGATAAACAAGGGCTCATTAGAGATTGATTGTTGGAAGCATTTTAGATCCTTTTAGAGGATCAAAAGACTTGCTTTCAAAGGATAAACAAGAGATCAATAGAGATTGATTATTAAATGCTTTTGGATCCTTTAGAGAATCAAAAGACTTGTTTTCAAAGGATAAACAAAAGCTCAATAGAGATTTATTGTTGGAATCTCTTTGGATCCTTTTAGATGATTAAAAGACTTCCTTTCAAAGGATAAACAAGATCTCAATAGAGATTGATTGTTGGAAGCTTTTTGATCCTTTTAGAGGATCAAAAGACTTGCTTTCAAAGGATAAACAAGAGCTCAATAGAGATTGATTGTTGGAAGCTTTGTGGATCCTTTTAGAGGATCAAAAGACTAGCTTTCAAAAGATAAACAAAAGCTCAATAGAGATTTATTGTTGGAATCTCTTTGGATCCTTTTAGATGATCAAAAGACTTCCTTTCAAAGGATAAACAAGAGCTCAATAGTGATTGATTGTTGAAAGCTTTTAGATCCTTTTAGAGGATCAAAAGACTTGCTTTCAAAGGATAAACAAGAGATCAATAGAGATTGATTATTGAAAGCTTTGTGGATCCTTTTAGAGGATCAAAAGTGTTGATTTCAAAGGATAAACAAGAGCTCATTAGAGATTGATTTTTGGAATCACTTTGGATCCTTTTAGATGATCAAAAGATTTGCTTTCAAAGGATAATCAAGAGCTCAATAGAGATTAATTGTTGAAGTTTTGTGGATCCTTTTAGAGGATCAAAAGACTTGCTTTCAAAGGATAAACAAGAGCTCAAAATAGATTGATTTTTGGAAGATTTATGGATCCTTTTAGAGGATCAAAATAGTTGATTACAAAGGATAAACAAGGGCTCATTAGAGATTGATTGTTGGAAGCATTTTAGATCCTTTTAGAGGATCAAAAAGACTTGCTTTCAAAGGATAAACAGGAGATCAATAGAGATTGATTATTAAATGCTTTGTGGATCCTTTAGAGAATCAAAAGACTTGCCTTCAAAGGATAAACAAAAGCTCAATAGAGATTTATTGTTGGAATCTCTTTGGATCCTTTTAGATGATTAAAAGACTTCCTTTCAAAGGATAAACAAGATCTCAATAGAGATTGATTGTTGGAAGCTTTTGGATCCTTTTAGAGGATCAAAAGACTTGCTTTCAAAGGATAAACAAGAGCTCAATAGAGATTGATTGTTGGAAGCTTTGTGGATCCTTTTAGAGGATCAAAAGACTTAATTTCAAAAGAAAAACAAGAGCTAAATAGATTTTTATTGTTCAAATCTCTTTGGATCCTTTTAGATGATCAAAAGAATTACTTTCAAAGGATAAACAAGAGCACAATAAAGATTGATTGTTTGAAGCTTTGTGGATCCTTTTAGAGGATCAAAAGACTTGCTTTCAAAGGATAAACAAGAGCTCAAAATATATTGATTTGTGGAAGATTTATGGATCCTTTTAGAGGATCAAAATAGTTGATTACAAAGGATAAACAAGGGCTCATTAGAGATTGATTGTTGGAAGTATTTTAGATCCTTTTAGATGATCAAAAGACTTGCTTTCAAAGGATAAACAAGAGATCAATAGAGATTAATTATTAAATGCTTTGTGGATCCTTTTAGAGGATCAAAAAACTTGCTTTCTAAGGATAAACAAAAGCTCAATAGAGATTTATTGTTGGAATCTCTTTGGATCCTTTTAGATGATCAAAAGACTTCCTTTCAAAGGATAAACAAGAGCTCAATAGTGATTGATTGTTGGAAGCTTTTAGATCCTTTTAGAGGATCAAAAGACTTGCTTTCAAAGGATAAACAAGAGATCAATAGAGATTGATTATTGAAAGCTTTGTGGATCCTTTTAGAGGATCAAAAGTGTTGATTTCAAAGGATAAACAAGAGCTCATTAGAGATTGATTTTGGAATCACTTTGGATCCTTTTAGATGATCAAAAGATTTGCTTTCAAAGGATAATCAAGAGCTCAATAGAGATTAATTGTTGGAAGTTTTGTGGATCCTTTTAGAGAATCAAAAGACTTGCTTTCAAAGGATAAACAAGAGCTCAAAATAGATTGATTTTGGAAGATTTATGGATCCTTTTAGAGGATCAAAATAGTTGATTACAAAGGATAAACAAGGGCTCATTAGAGATTGATTGTTGGAAGCATTTTAGATCCTTTTAGAGGATCAAAAGACTTGCTTTCAAAGGATAAACAAGAGATCAATAGAGATTGATTATTAAATGCTTTTGGATCCTTTAGAGAATCAAAAGACTTGTTTTCAAAGGATAAACAAAAGCTCAATAGAGATTTATTGTTGGAATCTCTTTCGATCCTTTTAGATGATTAAAAGAATTCCTTTCAAAGGATAAACAAGATCTCAATAGAGATTGATTGTTGGAAGCTTTTTGATCCTTTTAAAGGATCAAAAGACTTGCTTTCAAAGGATAAACAAGAGCTCAATAGCGATTGATTGTTGGAAGCTTTGTGGATCCTTTTAGAGGATCAAAAGACTAGCTTTCAAAAGATAAACAAAAGCTCAATAGAGATTTATTGTTGGAATCTCTTTGGATCCTTTTAGATGATCAAAAGACTTCCTTTCAAAGGATAAACAAGAGCTCAATAGTGATTGATTGTTGAAAGCTTTTTAGATCCTTTTAGAGGATCAAAAGACTTGCTTTCAAACGATAAACAAGAGATCAATAGAGATTGATTATTGAAAGCTTTGTGGATCCTTTTTAGAGGATCAAAAGTGTTGATTTCAAAGGATAAACAAGAGCTCATTAGAGATTGATTTTGGAATCACTTTGGATCCTTTTAGATGATCAAAAGATTTGCTTTCAAAGGATAATCAAGAGCTCAATAGAGATTAATTGTTGGAAGTTTTGTGGATCCTTTTAGAGGATCAAAAGACTTGCTTTCAAAGGATAAACAAGAGCTCAAAATAGATTGATTTTGGAAGATTTATGGATCCTTTTAGAGGATCAAAATAGTTGATTACAAAGGATAAACAAGGGCTCATTAGAGATTGATTGTTGGAAGCATTTTAGATCCTTTTAGAGGATCAAAAGACTTGCTTTCAAAGGATAAACAGGAGATCAATAGAGATTGATTATTAAATGCTTTGTGGATCCTTTAGAGAATCAAAAGACTTGCCTTCAAAGGATAAACAAAAGCTCAATAGAGATTTATTGTTGGAATCTCTTTGGATCCTTTTAGATGATTAAAAGACTTCCTTTCAAAGGATAAACAAGATCTCAATAGAGATTGATTGTTGGAAGCTTTTTGGATCCTTTTAGAGGATCAAAAGACTTGCTTTCAAAGGATAAACAAGAGCTCAATAGCGATTGATTGTTGGAAGCTTTGTGGATCCTTTTAGAGGATCAAAAGACTTAATTTCAAAAGAAAAACAAGAGCTAAATAGATTTTTATTGTTCGAATCTCTTTGGATCCTTTTAGATGATCAAAAGAATTACTTTCAAAGGATAAACAAGAGCACAATAAAGATTGATTGTTTGAAGCTTTGTGGATCCTTTTAGAGGATCAAAAGACTTGCTTTCAAAGGATAAACAAGAGCTCAAAATAGATTGATTTGTGGAAGATTTATGGATCCTTTTAGAGGATCAAAATAGTTGATTACAAAGGATAAACAAGGGCTCATTAGAGATTGATTGTTGGAAGTATTTTAGATCCTTTTAGATGATCAAAAGACTTGCTTTCAAAGGATAAACAAGAGATCAATAGAGATTAATTATTAAATGCTTTGTGGATCCTTTTAGAGGATCAAAAAACTTGCTTTCTAAGGATAAACAAAAGCTCAATAGAGATTTATTGTTGGAATCTCTTTGGATCCTTTTAGATGATCAAAAGACTTCCTTTCAAAGGATAAACAAGAGCCCAATTGTGATTGATTGTTGGAAGCTTTTTAGATCCTTTTAGAGGATCAAAAGACTTGCTTTCAAACGATAAATAAGAGATCAATAGAGATTGATTATTGAAAGCTTTGTGGATCCTTTTTAGAGGATCAAAAGTG
Source organism: Platycodon grandiflorus (assembly GCA_016624345.1). Lineage (NCBI taxonomy): Eukaryota > Viridiplantae > Streptophyta > Magnoliopsida > Asterales > Campanulaceae > Platycodon > Platycodon grandiflorus. The sequence goes on from CM028367.1 coordinate 668,421, forward strand.
TTGATTTCAAAGGATAAACAAGAGCTCATTAGAGATTGATTTTTGGAATCACTTTGGATCCTTTTAGATGATCAAAAGATTTGCTTTCAAAGGATAATCAAGAGCTCAATAGAGATTAATTGTTGGAAGTTTTGTGGATCCTTTTAGAGAATCAAAAGACTTGCTTTCAAAGGATAAACAAGAGCTCAAAATAGATTGATTTTTGGAAGATTTATGGATCCTTTTAGAGGATCAAAATAGTTGATTACAAAGGATAAACAAGGGCTCATTAGAGATTGATTGTTGGAAGCATTTTAGATCCTTTTAGAGGATCAAAAAGACTTGCTTTCAAAGGATAAACAGGAGATCAATAGAGATTGATTATTAAATGCTTTTTGGATCCTTTAGAGAATCAAAAGACTTGTTTTCAAAGGATAAACAAAAGCTCAATAGAGATTTATTGTTGGAATCTCTTTCGATCCTTTTAGATGATTAAAAGAATTCCTTTCAAAGGATAAACAAGATCTCAATAGAGATTGATTGTTGGAAGCTTTTTTGATCCTTTTAAAGGATCAAAAGACTTGCTTTCAAAGGATAAACAAGAGCTCAATAGCGATTGATTGTTGGAAGCTTTGTGGATCCTTTTAGAGGATCAAAAGACTAGCTTTCAAAAGATAAACAAAAGCTCAATAGAGATTTATTGTTGGAATCTCTTTGGATCCTTTTAGATGATCAAAAGACTTCCTTTCAAAGGATAAACAAGAGCTCAATAGTGATTGATTGTTGAAAGCTTTTTAGATCCTTTTAGAGGATCAAAAGACTTGCTTTCAAACGATAAACAAGAGATCAATAGAGATTGATTATTGAAAGCTTTGTGGATCCTTTTTAGAGGATCAAAAGTGTTGATTTCAAAGGATAAACAAGAGCTCATTAGAGATTGATTTTTGGAATCAATTTGGATCCTTTTAGATGATCAAAAGATTTGCTTTCAAAGGATAATCAAGAGCTCAATAGAGATTAATTGTTGGAAGTTTTGTGGATCCTTTTAGAGGATCAAAAGACTTGCTTTCAAAGGATAAACAAGAGCTCAAAATAGATTGATTTTTAGAAGATTTATGGATCCTTTTAGAGGATCAAAATAGTTGATTACAAAGGATAAACAAGGGCTCATTAGAGATTGATTGTTGGAAGCATTTTAGATCCTTTTAGAGGATCAAAAAGACTTGCTTTCAAAGGATAAACAGGAGATCAATAGAGATTGATTATTAAATGCTTTGTGGATCCTTTAGAGAATCAAAAGACTTGCCTTCAAAGGATAAAAAAAAGCTCAATAGAGATTTATTGTTGGAATCTCTTTGGATCCTTTTAGATGATTAAAAGACTTCCTTTCAAAGGATAAACAAGATCTCAATAGAGATTGATTGTTGGAAGCTTTTTGGATCCTTTTAGAGGATCAAAAGACTTGCTTTCAAAGGATAAACAAGAGCTCAATAGCGATTGATTGTTGGAAGCTTTGTGGATCCTTTTAGAGGATCAAAAGACTTAATTTCAAAAGAAAAACAAGAGCTAAATAGATTTTTATTGTTCGAATCTCTTTGGATCCTTTTAGATGATCAAAAGAATTACTTTCAAAGGATAAACAAGAGCACAATAAAGATTGATTGTTTGAAGCTTTGTGGATCCTTTTAGAGGATCAAAAGACTTGCTTTCAAAGGATAAACAAGAGCTCAAAATAGATTGATTTGTGGAAGATTTATGGATCCTTTTAGAGGATCAAAATAGTTGATTACAAAGGATAAACAAGGGCTCATTAGAGATTGATTGTTGGAAGTATTTTAGATCCTTTTAGATGATCAAAAGACTTGCTTTCAAAGGATAAACAAGAGATCAATAGAGATTAATTATTAAATGCTTTGTGGATCCTTTTAGAGGATCAAAAAACTTGCTTTCTAAGGATAAACAAAAGCTCAATAGAGATTTATTGTTGGAATCTCTTTGGATCCTTTTAGATGATCAAAAGACTTCCTTTCAAAGGATAAACAAGAGCCCAATTGTGATTGATTGTTGGAAGCTTTTAGATCCTTTTAGAGGATCAAAAGACTTGCTTTCAAAGGATAAATAAGAGATCAATAGAGATTGATTATTGAAAGCTTTGTGGATCCTTTTAGAGGATCAAAAGTGTTGATTTCAAAGGATAAACAAGAGCTCATTAGAGATTGATTTTTGGAATCACTTTGGATCCTTTTAGATGATCAAAAGATTTGCTTTCAAAGGATAATCAAGAGCTCAATAGAGATTAATTGTTGGAAGTTTTGTGGATCCTTTTAGAGGATCAAAAGACTTGCTTTCAAAGGATAAACAAGAGCTCAAAATAGATTGATTTTTGGAAGATTTATGGATCCTTTTAGAGGATCAAAATAGTTGATTACAAAGGATAAACAAGGGCTCATTAGAGATTGATTGTTGGAAGCATTTTAGATCCTTTTAGATGATCAAAAAGACTTGCTTTCAAAGGATAAACAGGAGATCAATAGAGATTGATTATTAAATGCTTTTTGGATCCTTTAGAGAATCAAAAGACTTGTTTTCAAAGGATAAACAAAAGCTCAATAGAGATTTATTGTTGGAATCTCTTTCGATCCTTTTAGATAATTAAAAGAATTCCTTTCAAAAAAAAAAAAAAAATTCCTTTCAAAGGATAAACAAGATCTCAATAGAGATTGATTGTTGGAAGCTTTTTGGATCCTTTTAAAGGATCAAAAGACTTGCTTTCAAAGGATAAACAAGAGCTCAATAGCGATTGATTGTTGGAAGCTTTGTGGATCCTTTTAGAGGATCAAAAGACTTAATTTCTAAAGAAAAACAAGAGCTAAATAGATTTTTATTGTTGGAATCTCTTTGGATCCTTTTAGATGATCAAAAGAATTACTTTCAAAGGATAAACAAGAGCACAATAAAGATTGATTGTTTGAAGCTTTGTGGATCCTTTTAGAGCATCAAAATACTTGATTACAAACAAATATCAAGAGCTCAATAGAGATTGATTGTTCGAAGCTTTTTAGATCCTTTTAGAGGATCAAAAGACTTGCTATCAAAGGATAAACAAGAGATCAATAGAGATTGATTCTTTTTTTCTTTGTGGATCCTTTTAGAGGATCAAAAGACTAGCTTTCAAGGGATAAACAAAACCTCAATAGAGATTTATTGTTGGAATCTCTTTGGATCCTTTTAGATGATCAAAAGACTTCCTTTCAAAGGATAAACAAGAGCTCAATAGAGATTGATTGTTGGAAGCTTTTTAGATCCTTTTAGAGGATCAAGAGACTTTGCTTTCAAAGGATAAACAAGAGATCAATAGAGATTGATTATTGAAAGCTTTGTGGATCCTTTTTAGATGATCAAAAGAGTTGATTTCAAAGGATAAACAAGAGCTCATTAGAGATTGATTTTTGGAATCACTTTGGATCCTTTTAGATGATCAAAAGATTTGCTTTCAAAGGATAATCAAGAGCTCAATAGAGATTAATTGTTGGAAGTTTTGTGGATCCTTTTAGAGGATCAAAAGACTTGCTTTCAAAGAATAAACAAGAGCTCAAAATAGATTGATTTTTGGAAGATTTATGGATCCTTTTAGAGGATAAAAATAGTTGATTACAAAGGATAAAAAAGGGCTCATTAGAGATTGATTGTTGGAAGCAATTTAGATCCTTTTACAGGATCAAAAGACTTGCTTTCAAAGGATAAACAAGAGATCAATAGAGATTGATTATTAAATGCTTTGTGGATCCTTTTCGAGGATCAAAAGCCTTGCTTTCAAAGGATAAACAAAAGCTCAATAGAGATTTATTGTTGGAATCTCTTTGGATCCTTTTAGATGATCAAAAGACTTCCTTTCAAAGGATAAACAAGAGCTCAATAGAGATTGATTGTTGGAAGCTTTTTGGATCCTTTTAGAGGATCAAAAGACTTGTTTTCAAAGGATAAACAAGAGCTCAATAGCGATTGATTGTTGGAAGCTTTGTGGATCCTTTTAGAGGATCAAAAGACTTAATTTCAAAAGAAAAACAAGAGCTAAATAGATTTTTATTGTTGGAATCTCTTTGGATCCTTTTAGATGATCAAAAGAACTACTTTCAAAGGATAAACAAGAGCACAATAAAGATTGATTGTTTGAAGCTTTGTGGATCCTTTTAGAGCATCAAAATACTTGATTACAAAGGAATATCAAGAGCTCAATAGAGATTGATTGTTAGAAGCTTTTTAGATCCTTTTAGATGATCAAAAGACTTGCTATCAAAGGATAAACAAGAGATCAATAGAGATTGATTATTTTTTTCTTTGTGGATCCTTTTAGAGGATCAAAAGACTAGCTTTCAAGGGATAAACAAAACCTCAATAGAGATTTATTGTTGGAATCTCTTTGGATCCTTTTAGATGATCAAAAGACTTCCTTTCAAAGGATAAACAAGAGCTCAATAGAGATTGATTGTTGGAAGCTTTTTAGATCCTTTTAGAGGATCAAGAGACTTGCTTTCAAAGGATAAACAAGAGATCAATAGAGATTGATTATTTAAAGCTTTGTGGATCCTTTTTAGATGATCAAAAGAGTTGATTTCAAAGGATAAACAAGAGCTCATTAGAGATTGATTTTTGGAATCACTTTGGATCCTTTTAGATGATCAAAAGATTTGCTTTCAAAGGATAATCAAGAGCTCAATAGAGATTAATTGTTTGAAGTTTTGTGGATCCTTTTAGAGGATCAAAAGACTTGCTTTCAAAGAATAAACAAGAGCTCAAAATAGATTGATTATTGGAAGATTTATGGATCCTTTTAGAGGATCAAAATAGTTGATTACAAAGGATAAAAAAGGGCTCATTAGAGATTGATTGTTGGAAGCAATTTAGATCCTTTTACAGGATCAAAAGACTTGCTTTCAAAGGATAAACAAGAGATCAATAGAGATTGATTATTAAATGCTTTGTGGATCCTTTTCGAGGATCAAAAGACTTGCTTTCAAAGGATAAACAAAAGCTCAATAGAGATTTATTGTTGGAATCTCTTTGGATCCTTTTAGATGATCAAAAGACTTCCTTTCAAAGGATAAACCCGAGCTCAATAGAGATTGATTGTTGGAAGCTTTTTGGATCCTTTTAGAGGATCAAAAGACTTGCTTTCAAAGGATAAACAAGAGCTCAATAGCGATTGATTGTTGGAAGCTTTGTGGATCCTTTTAGAGGATCAAAAGACTTAATTTCAAAAGAAAAACAAGAGCTAAATAGATTTTTATTGTTGGAATCTCTTTGGATCCTTTTAGATGATCAAAAGAACTACTTTCAAAGGATAAACAAGAGCACAATAAAGATTGATTGTTTGAAGCTTTGTGGATCCTTTTAGAGCATCAAAATACTTGATTACAAAGGAATATAAAGAGCTCAATAGAGATTGATTGTTAGAAGCTTTTTAGATCCTTTTAGATGATCAAAAGACTTGCTTTCAAACGATAAACAAGAGATCAATAGAGATTGATTATTTTTTGCTTTGTGGATCCTTTTAGAGGATCAAAAGACTAGCTTTCAAAGGATAAACAAAAGCTCAATAGAGATTTATTGTTGGAATCTCTTTGTATCCTTTTAGATGATCAAAAGACTTCCTTTCAAAAAATAAACAAGAGCTCAATAGTGATTGATTGTTGGAAGATTTTTAGATCCTTTTAGAGGATCAAAAGACTTGCTTTCAAAGGATAAACAAGAGATCAATAGAGATTGATTATTGAAAGCATTGTGGATCCTTTTTAGAGGATCAAAAGAGTTGATTTCAAAGGACAAACAAGAGCTCATTAGAGATTGATTTTTGGAATCACTTTGGATCCTTTTAGATGATCAAAAGATTTGCTTTCAAAGGATAATCAAGAGCTCAATAGAGATTAATTGTTGGAAGTTTTGTGGATCCTTTTAGAGGATCAAAAGACTTGCTTTCAAAGGATAAACAAGAGCTCAAAATAGATTGATTTTTGGAAGACTTATGGATCCTTTTAGAGGATCAAAATAGTTGATTACAAAGGATAAACAAGGGCTCATTAGAGATTGATTGTTGAAAGCATTTTAGATCCTTTTAGATGATCAAAAGACTTGCTTTCAAAGGATAAACAAGAGATCAATAGAGATTGATTATTAAATGCTTTGTGGATCCTTTTAGAGGATCAAAAAACTTGCTTTCAAAGGATAAACAAAAGCTCAATAGGGATTTATTGTTGGAATCTCTTTGGATCCTTTTAGATGATCAAAAGACTTCCTTTCAAAGGATAAACAAGAGCTCAATAGAGATTGATTGTTGGAAGCTTTTTGGATCCTTTTAGAGGATCAAAAGACTTGCTTTCAAAGGATAAACAAGAGTTCAATAGCGATTGATTGTTGGAAGCTTTGTGGATCCTTTTAGAGGATCAAAAGACATAATTTCAAAAGAAAAACAAGAGCTAAATAGATTTTTATTGTTTTAACCTCTTTGGATCCTTTTAGATGATCAAAGGAATTACTTTCAAAGGATAAACAAGAGCACAAAAAAGATTGATTGTTTGAAGCTTTGTGGATCCTTTTAGAGCATCAAAATACTTGATTACAAAGGAATATCAAGAGCTCAATAGAGATTGATTGTTGGAAGCTTTTTAGATCCTTTTAGATGATCAAAAGACTTGCTTTCAAAGGATAAACAAGAGATCAATAGAGATTGATTATTTTTTGCTTTGTGGATCCTTTTAGAGGATCAAAAGACTAGCTTTCAAAGGATAAACAAAAGCTCAATAGAAATTTATTGTTGGAATCTCTTTGGATCCTTTTAGATGATCAAAAGACTTCCTTTCAAAGGATAAACAAGAGCTCAAAAGTGATTGATTGTGGGAAGCTTTTTAGATCCTTTTAGAGGATCAAAAGATTTGCTTTCAAAGGATAAACAAGAGATCAATAGAGATTGATTATTGAAAGCTTTGTGGATCCTTTTTAGAGGATCAAAAGAGTTGATTTCAAAGGATAAACAAGAGATCATTAGAGATTGATTTTTGGAATCACTTTGGATCCTTTTAGATGATCAAAAGATTTACTTTCAAAGGATAATCAAGAGCTCAATAGAGATTAATTGTTGGAAGTTTTGTGGATCCTTTTAGAGGATCAAAAGACTTTCTTTCAAAGGATAAACAAGAGCTCAAAATAGATTGATTTTTGGAAGATTTATGGATCCTTTTAGAGGATCAAAATTGTTGATTACAAAGGATAAACAAGGGCTCATTAGAGATTGATTGTTGGAAGCATTTTAGATCCTTTTAGAGGATCAAAAGACTTAATTTCAAAAGAAAAACAAGAGCTAAATAGATTTTTATTGTTGGAATCTCTTTGGATCCTTTTAGATGATCAAAAGAATTACTTTCAAAGGATAAACAAGGGCACAATAAAGATTGATTGTTTGAAGCTTTGTGGATCCTTTTAGAGCATCAAAATACTTGATTAATGTAATTTGGCCATAACTTTGTCTAGAAAACTCAGATTTGCAAACCATTTGATTCTGTGTAAACTAGACTCAAAGAGCTTTCCAACCACATCTTATTTGTAATTTTTAGACTTGTATATCATTCTAGCCACATTTTTGAAGTTGAATGAAAGTCAGGCCAATCCTGTTTGGACAGCACATTGACTTGTTTTGTTATATTAAACATATTAGATGATTGTTTAGCTTGGGACACGTCCTTGGATGTGTGAGTCAGCCTTTCACCACCTCCTAAACCCCTGAGAGAGTAACAATACTCCCATTTTCTTCCCAAAACTCCATTAAACCTTAAGAGAGTGTGTGTGTGTGTGCTGTGAAGGTGATCTACTGTGTGTGTTCTATATCTTCTCATCCAACCAACCAAACTTTGATCCAAGGCCATGCATGTGATGGGGATGACTAGAGGATCACTCTCCACCTATTGCATGTTGGTATTCTTGGGTTTTCTTGGAGTGAATTCATCAAGAGGTAAGTAACTATAATGTTTTGAATGTTTATAAGTTGAATTGGAATAATAAAGCATATAGGATGTGTAATTGTTCATCTTTGTGTAATTTCTTGAAAGAAATAAGCAATTGACCGTTCTAAATGATATTATGTTAGTTCTTAATCAATGGCCATGTGTAGAGGTTGTCATAAGACTTGGTGAAGTGTTAGTAACATGTTAGAAAGTGAAACACATGAATTTCAAGTTAGTTGCATTCCCTGTTTTGGGCTATTTTCGTGAAAATTTTGGTATTAATCTACTATTGGGAATTTGCTGAATTTTGGATATGTTGTTCTTATGTATGTTAGTTAGTTCTCTGTAAATTTTCATGAATTTTAGAGGTTGGGAAGTACCTCGTTTAGGTTGTGTTTTATCGCTGCGCCGAGTAATCTGTTGCTGAAAATTCTAGGTGTTAGTTACAACTTTAGGTGACTAATTCTTGATGGTTATAAGTCCAAATGAGGTAATTCAAAGTTGTAAATTATAGTTCCAGATGTCTAGTTTCTAAATATGGAATAATTGTAATATTTGGATTTTTGTGGAATATTTGGTGAATTTAACGGTATTGTTGCGCTATGCTGGAGAAATCATATTGTGTTAATAAACTTTGTATAATAGCAACTCGTAGATATTTTGTCATTAGTTTACTTGCTATGTGATGTGTCTTCATTAGTCCACATTTTATGTTAATATTCTCCCTATTTTTGGTTGATTATTACACTTATATAATCCATTTTTATATCTTTTGATGTAGGGGATGAATTATTTGGACTTGGAGCAAATGTGGGCTAAAAGGTGGATTTTTGGGCTAATATGTGAAGAATTTGCGAAAATGGACCGAAGAGTGTTGGGCTTGGATAACAAAAGGGGTCCAAATTTGGAGAAGAGCCCATGAAGACACATCTCTCACTTTTAAAAGAAAATAATTATTTTTATTTTGTATTATTTTCTATTTTTTCTTTCTTTTAGTGTGGGAATTTGAAGAGTTAGTGGAGAGAGGAGTTTTATTTTTTAGAGTAGTAACTCACATTCATTCTCTCTCTCTCTCCCAACTCCAAAAACGTTTTCTCTCTCTCCCAACCCCAAGAACACGCCATACTTATTCTCTTTTCTCTCTACACACTCTTTTGCAAGTTTTCATTTTTCTTTACTTCATCAACAATTGGAAGTTTAATTTTTATGAAGATGATGATGTTTTCAATCATGCGTGGCTAAGGTTTTTCTTCTGATTCAAGGGTCATTTTAATTCAATTATATTATTGTGAGGCTATATGTAGAATTGTTTCTTGCTTAATTCAAGTACTTGTAGATTCAATTTGATTTTCATGGAAATTGTTATTTTATTGAATTGACGACTCAATTGAATTAATAATTTCCTACCGCTATCCATGAGTTTGTGCTATCATGAATGAATGGAAATTAGTAGCAATAGGTGAAATTAGTTGTGCTATCATAGTTAATTTTACCTAATTGAATCTACGAGACTAGTTTTGATAATTGCAGCTATCTCGATTATCAAAATTAGGTTCAACCGTTTTCATAAAGCGTAGTGCTATCATCAATTGGTATGGAACGCTATCGTGCCCAATCGATTGATGATAAGTTTTGACTGGATGCTAGGTTCGGTCAATTAAATTAGGAAAACACAAGACTTGTTACGGCTATCCTAACGAGTCTTTGGTTGAATACTTGAATTGCAAGAATTAATATTTATTTTGTCCTATAATCGATAACGTAATTGAATGTCACGACCCTTGAATCAGAATTTTCTCGTCTTGTTATTTTCTCAAATTTATTTACTCGTTTTAAAATTGTTCCTATTTTATCTTTTATAATTTTTCTTGTTAATTTAGTTGATAGTAGTTGTTTAGCTATTAGATAAATTAATCAAAAATCCCCCCTTTTTATTTCTTTGTTATTCACTCGAAAGAAATTATACCCGTTCCCTGAGGATTCGACCCTGCTTGCCATATACTCGTATTTGAAAGTAGGAAAATATTTATTTGGTGGTTTGACGCCCACCAAATTTTGGCGCCGTTGCCGGGGAACGGTGTTGATATAATTTCTTTTGAGTTATATTTTTATTTCTTTGTTCTTGGTTTATGCCTCATTTTTTCCGAAAAGGCCAGAAATCTCATCATTAATATGGCTTCATATGTACAACAGTTTGGAACTAGTTTGATTGATCAAAGATTGGATGCATTGACTTCTCTTGTGGAAAAGTTAGTTGTAGGTCAAGTATCAAAGGCTCAGGTTTATGGAATTCACTCGGTTGCTAGACATGCTACAAATGATTATCCTTCACTGCAAGATGATGTACAACAAGCCATGGCTTTGGGAGGATTTTCTGGAAACTCTCATCATGACTATGATCCCTATTCCAATACTTACAATTTGGGATGGAGGGATCACCCGAATTTCAGTTATAGAAATCAAGGAGGGCAACAAGGATTTCCACAACAGAATTTTCAAAGACCACCCGTACCCGCTCAATCCTTTGATTCAGGGATGTCTTTGGAGGATATTGTGAAGGCTCTTGCAACTAATACCCAAAAATTTCAACAAGAAACAAGAGCCAACATTCAGAATCTTGAAAATCATGTTAGTCAACTAGCTACTTCTGTGGGTAAATTGGTGGCTCAAAATTTGGGAAAGATGTCATCTCTAACTGAGGTGAATCAAAGAGAAAATGTAAGTGCGATAGTTCTAAGAAGTGAAAAAGGAGGTAGAGTCTGGGCCTACCTTGGTTGAGGAAACAACAAAACTAGAAAAAGAGAAAGATGAGGGAGTAATTGAGAAAGAAAAGTCACGGGATCAAGTAATGGTAAAAACTTTCCCTTCTTTACATGTTACTTCTAATGTGGTTGTTCCTCCATTTCCAAGCAGGTTGGCCAATTCTAAGAAGGAAGATTACAAGAGGGAAGTTTGGGAAACTTTCCGGAAGGATGAGATAAATATACCTCTTTTGGATGCCATCGAGCCAATTCCAAGATATGCAAAGTTTTTGAATGAGTTGTGCACCAATAAGAGGGGATTGAGGAGTGACGAAAATGTAACTGTGCGGGAGAATGTGTCTACCTTGATAGAAAGGACACTACCAAGCAAATACAAGGATCAAGATTTTTACATTTTAGAGATGGACGATGATAAAATTGTTAGTTCAGCTCATATCCTATTGGGAAGGCCATTCATGAAAACCGCCAAGACAAAGATCAATGTGGATGAGGGTACCCTCTCTGTCGAGTTTGACGGAGAGATTGTTAAATTTTATATTTTTGATGCTATGAAGTACCCCAATGAAAATTATAATATATGCTATGTTGATGTGTTTGATTTTATTGATGCAGGATAGTTTTGTTCAAAGGTGAAGAACGTCGAGCATAACGACATTAAAAAGTTGCGCTTATGGGAGGCAACCCAATGAGTTTTATTTCATGTTTTGAAGTTTTTGTTAGTTTTGTTTTTGATTTTGTTAGTTTTTGATGTAGTTAGAATTACAGAAGACTAGTGCTCGTATGACGTGATCACGTTTAATTCAAAATAGTCTTCTGACTTGTTTTTATCTCGTGGGAAGCATTGTAATGGCAGAAGACTAGAACGAGTAGGGCGTGATCACGGTTAAAATGACTTAGTTTCTGAATTTTTTTTTCTTCTGATTTGCTGTTAGTTTTTTTTTTTTCTGTTTAAAAAAAAAAAGAAAAAAAAGGGGTAAAAAAAAAAAACGGACAAGAATTCAAGCCAGCGCAGAAACCCTAACGGTTTGACATCTCTTTCACGTGCAGGTGGCGTGGCAATCCTTCCTCGCCATTCCAGGCCTTGCGGTCTTCATCTCCACGCCAAGGCAGCCACCGCAATCCTAGTCTCCTCCTCACTTTCCCAACCATTCTCCCTTCCCTCCAAACCCTACGGCTGCCACCATTTTTTTTTTCAAACTTCCATCCCAGGTCATAGCGCAGCAACCCTCTTTCCTCGCCGTTCCAGCGCGCACACACTTCGTCCTCCGCCCCGAGCCTACTTGACATTAGCATCCGACTCAATGAATTGGAAGCAACAGTGAAGAATGCAATTGATAAGCAAGATGCTTTCAATGCAAGTTTGAGTGCTAAGTTGGATGCTTTCTTCCAGTTCGTGCATTTTGATCCTTCGCGGTCTCCCCCGCATTAGCTCGTCTTTCAGGGAAGTTCTTCTTTACTTTTTTTATTTATTTATTTTTCTTTATTTTTATTGTTATGTTATTTTGTTTTTTTTTAATTCCCGTCTTGCGAATTTGTGATTGACAACATTGGGGACAATGTAGAAGATAGGTGTGGGGGGATAGGATGAGAGATCTTTTTAGGGCTAAATTTTTTCAAAAATTGCTATGCATGATTGAGTGTGATGACTTGATAGGGGTAAGTGTGATTGATTATTTTTCTCTGTCTACAAAATGATGTGTCTCATTGATCTCGATAATGGATAGAATGAAAATGTGCAAGATTCGATACACAATGACCCTTTTTCTGTGAGCTTTTGGGCCTAAAGAGCAATATCTCAATCATTTGTGCTCTATTTCTTTGTTGTGTGTGATCAAGCATGTTGTATTCATTCTAAAACTTGCTTTGTTATGCATTTTGAGACCACACTAATGAATTTGTGCATTGAAGTGATGAGGGCAATTAGGTTTAGCCTTTTGTTGGCCTTTCTTGGATGACCTACCCTCATATTATTCCCTAGTCGCCCATTTGAGCTTGTGGCCTTTCTCTTGTGCTAACATGTATATGAGCCTTAATCCCCTTCTTGTCTGTTCCATCCATCTTGTTGAACCTTTCTTGTCAAGAAGTGTGAGAATGAAATGCATGTCAGGAATGGATTTATGCTTCGTTGTAGAAACAAAAAGGGTTTAGGGAAAAATTGAGAACAAAGAGACATGGTGGCATTGAAGAAAAAAAAAAGAAGAGAAAAATCAAAGAAAAAAATTTTAAAAAAAGGGAAGAAAAAAAATAAAGCCATTGCCTTAATGAAGAAAAGAAAGGTGGGGAAAATTTTGAGAATATCATCTTGATTTGTGTGATACTCCCTTGATGTATTCGCTTGATTTTGTTTTGATGTGTGGGAGTTCAAAATTGTGAAGGATGTAGGTCATTACTTGGTTCTCTTGTTGAGCTTATTTGAACAATGTTCTTGATGTATTTGGAGATTACCAAGTGAAAAGGGTGAATGATTTTTATGTGATGCACAATGGAAAAGGGGTGTTTTGGTTGTCATTTGGACTTGTGCATGATTTTTCATATCTTCTTGACGTGTTTCACCTCATATTTCCATTCCTTATCCTACCTTTACCCATGGCCTCGTTACAACCCCTTGCAAGCCCCTTTGATTTTTGCATGAGTTCATGATTTAGTAGTGGAGATTTGATATATTGGCAAGCTTATGGTAATGGCATGTATGTCTTGATATTGAGTGATTTCAGTACACTTGCCTTTTCAAACACTAAAGAGTGAATGAGTGCTATCCTTGGTGAGGTGTTGGGTCTTGTCACATTGGATCTTATTGAAATTGTTATGCATTGATGAGACGCATGGATTTTTCTTACGAATTGGAATTATGATCACTTGCTTTTGGAAAGTTGATTGTTTTATCTCTTCATTGCATGGTGACTTTGGAATAGTTGGGGGGAACAATTTAGTTGAGGAAATATCAAATATATGAAGCCCTAATGTCGGTTATTGTCTTGAGTGTATGTTTGATGCATGCTTGAGGATTTGATGTGTCTTCATTAGTCCACATTTTATGTTAATATTCTCCCTATTTTTGGTTGATTAATACACTTATATAATCCATTTTTATATCCTTTGATGTAGGGGATGAATTATTTGGACTTGGAGCAAATGTGGGCTAAAAGGTGGATTTTTGGGCTAATATGTGAAGAATTTGCGAAAATGGACCGAAGAGTGTTGGGCTTGGATAACAAAAGGGGTCCAAATTTGGAGAAGAGCCCATGAAGACACATCTCTCACTTTTAAAAGAAAATAACTATTTTTATTTTGTATTATTTTCTATTTTTTCTTTCTTTTAGTGTGGGAATTTGAAGAGTTATTGGAGAGAGGAGTTTTATTTTTTAGAGTAGTAACTCACATTCATTCTCTCTCTCTCTCCCAACTCCAAAAACGTTTTCTCTCTCCCAACCCCAAGAACACGCCATACTTCTTCTCTTTTCTCTCTACACACTCTTTTGCAAGTTTTCATTTTTCTTTACTTCATCAACAATTGGAAGTTTAATTTTTATGAAGATGATGATGTTTTCAATCATGCGTGGCTAAGGTTTTTCTTCTGATTCAAGGGTCATTTTAATTTAATTATATTATTGTGAGGCTATATGTAGAATTGTTTCTTGCTTAATTCAAGTACTTGTAGATTCAATTTGATTTTCATGGAAATTGTTATTTTATTGAATTGACGACTCAATTGAATTAATAATTTCCTACCGCTATCCATGAGTTTGTGCTATCATGAATGAATGGAAATTAGTAGCAATAGGTGAAATTAGTTGTGCTATCATAGTTAATTTTACCTAATTGAATCTACGAGACTAGTTTTGATAATTGCAGCTATCTCGATTATCAAAATTAGGTTCAACCGTTTTCATAAAGCGTAGTGCTATCATCAATTGGTTTGGAACGCTATCGTGCCCAATCGATTGATGATAAGTTTTGACTGGATGCTAGGTTCGGTCAATTAAATTAGGAAAACACAAGACTTGTTACGGCTATCCTAACGAGTCTTTGGTTGAATACTTGAATCGCAAGAATTAATATTTATTTTGTCCTATAATCGATAACGTAATTGAATGTCACGACCCTTGAATCAGAATTTTCTCGTCTTGTTATTTTCTCAAATTTATTTACTCGTTTTAAAATTGTTCCTATTTTATCTTTTATAATTTTTCTTGTTAATTTAGTTGATAGTAGTTGTTTAGCTATTAGATAAATTAATCAAAAATCCCCACTTTTTATTTCTTTGTTATTCACTCGAAAGAAATTATACCCGTTCCCTGAGGATTCGACCCTGCTTGCCATATACTCGTATTTGAAAGTAGGAAAATATTTATTTGGTGGTTTGACACCCACCACTATGAATTTGTGAGGTTGTTTTGGGTACTTTCTATTACCGAATAATGGTGTTGAGAATAGAATGGTTAATTAGGGATGATACTATAGTTTATCCCGATGTCTCGAATATTGGTAACGACTCAAACGGAGTCAATAAAGTATAACGTTATGAACCAAACCTTTATGCGAATTGAACACTAGTCATGACTGACTCTGGCGGAGTCGAATAGGATGTGATTTGTAATGAGCCGTGATATACATAGTACACGACGATAATGTTATGTGATGGTTTATGCTATACATGAGACAGAGTGTCTCGAGTGATTATAGGATACTGTAAAATGATCCTAAGTTAAGTATTATGGTTATGTATTGCTTAATGGTTGTAAGTATGTGTAGACTTACATATGTTGTGATTGTGAAGTCTGGCATTATGGACTTAGATAATTTAATTGAGTTGTATTACAGGCCTACTTTGCCTATTGTCTTGTTTTGGTTATATGTTCAGTAATTACGGACATTGTGTGATTGTTCTAGTATGTGATAGGACAATCATCCTACTTTGATGATTGATTGTGTGTTTAATGTTTACTAGCACACTTTGTCGATTTGTTGTTGTAGGCTTATTGTGACCTACTTGAAACATTCGTATTGTTATTGAATGTTGTTGTTGTGGTATACTCCCTACTTTGGAGTATGACCGTTTATTTTAAATGTCGAGTAAATATTCTACTTGTGCATTTAGTTTAAGTCCATGGCATGTTTGTTAGAGAGGGGTGTATTGACGCTCGATTATTACAAGAGCAGGGGCTACGTAATAGTCGAAGGCCAATACATTGGGTTCTCGCCCCCTACCGTTGGCCGCGGTAGGGGAATAGGCCCAAGTGTTTGTAGGCAAAAACTGCAACGTTGGTAAGCTATTTTACCGGGGTGTTCTTTCCGGGTTTCAGGGACCGGTGGCACCGGGGTTTTGTGAATTTCAAATAAAATGGTTCACGGATTCTTTGTTGTAAGATCTTGGTTTTGTTATGGTTCGAGCACGTCAACAACGGCTTCGAATTCTTGAATTGGTTTATTGATCGGGCACGTCAACAACGGCTTCGATATTTGGTATTATATTGGTTGGTTGGTTGGAACTATTGGTTTGGTCGGAGGTGTACCTCGACGCCGTATCCCTTTAAATGTGTTTACTTATCGCTCTTATATGTTTCCTATATAAGCGAATGTTGGTCATGATTTCCAATTGGTATGGGACGGTTGGCGATCATTGAGCCTCTCGTTAGTATAGGATTGGTTGCCTTTATGTGCTCCTACATGTTTACTTTCTTGTTATATTGTTGTGCATAATGCCATGCCATATAGTCACATGTAGTAACTTGTCCATTATTGGTTAAGTTAAAATTATTACCAAGATTAGTGCATTTAGAGTCTTGGTTTACAATTACATTCATACTCATAGCACCCAATACATTATAGTATCTTACGGAGTCTTTTAGACTCACCCAACAACCTCCTCAGTTTGCAGGTTAAGTTCCAGCGCAGCGAGTCTTGGAGCTTGGAGTTAGTAAGATGTATTTATATTGTCTTTTCCTTCTTATTTCTTGTATTGTGAGATTGTGAGGTTCACTAAGTTATGTAAACTTAGTCTATGGGTAGAAATAGTTGTATTCGTTAGATTTGTATTTTGGTGCGGACTAGTGTAGTCGTGCCGGTTGTCGTACTATATTATTTTGGATTCCTGACTCGTGGTATTTAAGTATTATTGTTTCTCCGGCTCGTGTATTTAGCCGTCGAGGTTTTAATTATTGGGTTTATCTTTAGTGTTGTTCTCCGGCGTATTGTTTAGCCGTGGAGGTTATTATTATATGTTGGGATTCTTGTTATTCGAGCTTTGAGGCTCAAGTTCATTTGTTCTCCGCTGCCTTGTTGTTGTTAGTATTCCGCTGCATCGGTTTAATCTCGAGCTGTTGTGGCTCGCTTTATTCTGTTTAGTTGTTGTTCGAGTTTTTGAAACTCACATTTTAACTTGTATTCCGCTGCGTAGTTTTAGTTTTGGGCTTTTGTAACTCGCTCTCTTCGATTGTTCTTGTTAGTTTGGCGCACTGAGTTGGGGTTCAACATCGAACCCCGGACTCGGGTCATCACAATTACAAAGGAATATCAAGAGCTCAATAGAGATTGATTGTTGGAAGCTTTTTAGATCCGTTTAGATGATCAAAAGACTTGCTTTCAAAGGACAAACAAGAGATCAATAGAGATTGATTATTTTTTGCTTTGTGGATCCTTTTAGAGGATCAAAAGACTAGCTTTCAAAGTATAAACAAAAGCTCAATAGAGATTTATTGTTGGAATCTCTTTGGATCCTTTTAGATGATCAAAAGACTTCCTTTCAAAGGATAAACAAGAGCTCAATAGTGATTGATTGTTGGAAGCTTTTTAGATCCTTTTAGAGGCTCAAAAGACTTGCTTTCAAAGGATAAACAAGAGATCAATAGAGATTGATTATTGAAAGCTTTGTGGATCCTTTTTAGAGGATCAAAAGAGTTGATTTCAAAGGATAAACAAGAGCTCATTAGAGATTGATTTTTGGAATCACTTTGGATCCTTTTAGATGATCAAAAGATTTACTTTCAAAGGATAATCAAGAGCTCAATAGAGATTAATTGTTGGAAGTTTTGTGGATCCTTTTAGAGGATCAAAAGACTTGCTTTCAAAGGATAAACAAGAGCTCAAAATAGATTGATTTTTGGAAGATTTATGGATCCTTTTAGAGGATCAAAATAGTTGATTACAAAGGAAAAACAAGGGCTCATTAGAGATTGATTGTTGGAAATATTTTAGATCCTTTTAGATGATCAAAAGACTTGCTTTCAGAGGATAAACAAGAGATCAATAGAGATTGATTATTAAATGCTTTGTGGATCCTTTTAGAGGATCAAAAAACTTGCTTTCTAAGGATAAACAAAAGCTCAATAGAGATTTATTGTTGGAATCTCTTTGGATCCTTTTAGATGATCAAAAGATTTCCTTTCAAAGGATAAACAAGAGCTCAATAGAGATTGATTGTTGGAAGCTTTTTGGATCCTTTTAGAGGATCAAAAGACTTGCTTTCAAAGGATAAACAAGTGCGCAATAGCGATTGATTGTTGGAAGCTTTGTGGATCCTTTTAGAGGATCAAAAGACTTAATTTCAAAAGAAAAACAAGAGCTAAATAGATTTTTATTGTTGGAATCTCTATGGATCCTTTTAGATGATCAAAAGAATTACTTTCAAAGGATAAACAAGAGCACAATAAAGATTGATTGTTTGAAGCTTTGTGGATCCTTTTAGAGCATCAAAATACTTGATTACAAAGGAATATCAAGAGCTCAATAGAGATTGATTGTTGGAAGCTTTTTAGATCCTTTTAGAGGATCAAAAAACTTGATTTCAAAGGATAAACAAGAGATCAATAGGGATTGATTATTTTTTGCTTTGTGGATCCTTTTAGAGGATCAAAAGACTAGCTTTCAAAGGATAAACAAAAGCTCAATAGAGATTTATTGTTGGAATCTCTTTGGATCCTTTTAGATGATCAAAAGACTTCCTTTCAAAGGATAAACAAGACCTCAATAGAGATTGATTGTTGGAAGCTTTTTAGATCCTTTTAGAGGATCAAAAGACTTGTTTTCAAAGGATAAACAAGAGATAAATAGAGATTGATTATTGAAAGCTTTGTGGATCCTTTTTAGAGGATCAAAAGAGTTGATTTCAAAGGATAAACAAGAGCTCATTAGAGATTGATTTTTGGAATCACTTTGGATCCTTTTAGATGATCAAAAGATTTGCTTTCAAAGGATAATCAAGAGCTCAAAAGAGATTAATTGTTGGAAGTTTTGTGGATCCTTTTAGAGGATCAAAAGACTTGCTTTCAAAGGATAAACAAGAGCTCAAAATAGATTGATTTTTGGAAGATTTATGGATCCTTTTAGAGGATCAAAATAGTTGATTACAAAGGATAAACAAGGGCTCATTAGAGATTGATTGTTGAAAGTATTTTAGATCCTTTTAGATGATCAAAAGACTTTCTTTCAAAGGATAAACAAGAGATCAATAGAGATTAATTATTAAATGCTTTGTGGATCCTTTTAGAGGATCAAAAAACTTGCTTTCTAAGGATAAACAAAAGCTCAATAGAGATTTATTGTTGGAATCTCTTTGGATCCTTTTAGAAGATCAAAAGACTTCCTTTCAAAGGATAAACAAGAGCTCAATAGAGATTGATTGTTGGAAGCTTTTTGGATCCTTGTAGAGGATCAAAAGACTTGCTTTCAAAGGATAAACAAGAGCTCAATAGCGATTGATTGTTGGAAGCTTTGTGGATCCTTTTAGAGGATCAAAAGACTTAATTTCAAAAGAAAAACAAGAGCTAAATTGATTTTTGTTGTTGGAATCTTTTTGGATCCTTTTAGATGATCAAAAGAATTACATTCAAAGGATAAACAAGAGCTCATTAGAGATTGAATTTTGGAATAACTTTGGATCCTTTTAGATGATCAAAAGATTTGCTTTCAAAGGATAATCAAGAGCTCAAGAGAGATTAATTGTTGGAAGCTTTGTGGATCCTTTTAGAGGATCAAAAGACTTGCTTTCAAAGGATAAACAAGAGCTCAAAATAGATTGATTTTTGGAAGATTTATGGATCCTTTTAGAGGATCAAAATAGTTGATTACAAAGGATAAACAAGGGCTCATTAGAGATTGATTGTTGGAAGTATTTTAGATCCTTTTAGATGATCAAAAGACTTGCTTTCAAAGGATAAACAAGAGATCAATAGAGATTAATTATTAAATGCTTTGTGGATCCTTTTAGAGGATCAAAAAACTTGCTTTCTAAGGATAAACAAAAGCTCAATAGAGATTTATTGTTGGAATCTCTTTGGATCCTTTTAGATGATCAAAAGACTTCCTTTCAAAGGATAAACAAGAGCTCAATAGAGATTGATTGTTGGAAGCTTTTTGGATCCTTTTAGAGGATCAAAAGACTTGCTTTCAAAGGATAAACAAGAGCTCAATAGCGATTGATTGTTGGAAGCTTTGTGGATCCTTTTAGAGGATCAAAAGACTTAATTTCAAAAGAAAAACAAGAGCTAAATAGATTTTTATTGTTGGAATCTCTTTGGATCCTTTTAGATGATCAAAAGAATTACTTTCAAAGGATAAACAAGAGCTCATTAGATATTGAATTTTGGAATAACTTTGGATCCTTTTAGAGGATCAAAAGATTTACTTTCAAAGGATAATCAAGAGCTCAATAGAGATTAATTGTTGGAAGTTTTGTGGATCCTTTTAGAGGATCAAAAGACTTGCTTTCATAGGATAAACAAGAGCTCAAAATAGATTAATTTTTGGAAGATTTATGGATCCTTTTAGAGGATCAAAATAGTTGATTACAAAGGATAAACAAGGGCTCATTAGAGATTGATTGTTGGAAGCACTTTAGATCCTTTTAGAGGATCAAAAGACTTGCTCTCAAAGGATAAACAAGAGATCAATAGAGATTGATTATTAAATGCTTTGTGGATCCTTTTAGAGGATCAAAAGACTTGCTTTCAAAGGATAAACAAAAGCTCAATAGAGATTTATTGTTGGAATCTCTTTGTATCCTTTTAGATGATCAAAAGACTTCCTTTCAAAGGATAAACAAGAGCTCAATAGAGATTGATTGTTGGAAGCTTTTTGGATCCTTTTAGAGGATCAAAAGACTTTCTTTCAAAGGATAAACAAGAGCTCAATAGCGATTGATCGTTGGAAGCTTTGTGGATCCTTTGAGAGGATCAAAAGACTTAATTTCAAAAGAAAAACAAGAGCTAAATAGATTTTTTCGTTGAAATCTCTTTGGATCCTTTTTGATGATCAAAAGAATTACTTTCAAAGGATAAACAAGAGCACAATAAAGATTGATTGTTTGAAGCTTTGTGGATCCTTTTAGAGCATCAAAATACTTGATTACAAAGGAATATCAAGAGCTCAATAGAGATTGATTGTTGGAAACTTTTTAGATCCTTTTAGAGGATCAAAAGACTTGCTTTCAAAGGATAAACAAGAGATCAATAGAGATTGATTAGTTTTTGCTTTGTAGATCCTTTTAGAGGATCAAAAGACTAGCTTTCAAAGGATAAACAAAAGCTCAATAGAGATTTATTGTTGGAATCTCTTTGTATCGTTTTAGATGATCAAAAGACTTCCTTTCAAAGGATAAACAAGAGCCCAATAGAGATTGATTGTTGGAAGCTTTTTAGATCCTTTTAGAGGATCAAAAGACTTGCTTTCAAAGGATAAACAAGAGATCAATAGAGATTGATTATTGAAAGCTTTGTGGATCCTTTTTAGAGGATCAAAAGAGTTGATTTTAAAGGATAAACAAGAGCTCATTAGAGATTGATTTTTGGAATCACTTTGGATCCTTTTAGATGATCAAAAGATTTGCTTTCAAAGGATAATCAAGAGCTCAATAGAGATTAATTGTTGGAAGTTTTGTGGATCCTTTTAGAGGATCAAAAGACTTGCTTTTAAAGGATAAACAAAAGCTCAAAATAGATTGATTTTTGGAAGATTTATGGATCCTTTTAGAGGATCAAAATAGTTGATTACAAAGGATAAACAAAGGCTCATTAGAGATTGATTGTTGGAAGCATTTTAGATCCTTTTAGAGGATCAAAAGACTTGCTTTCAAAGGATAAACAAGAGATCAATAGAGATTGATTAGTTTTTGCTTTGTAGATCCTTTTAGAGGATCAAAAGACTAGCTTTCAAAGGATAAACAAAAGCTCAATAGAGATTTATTGTTGGAATCTCTTTGGATCCTTTTAGATGATCAAAAGACTTCCTTTCAAAGGATAAACTAGAGCTCAATAGAGATTGATTGTTGGAAGCTTTTGGATCCTTTTAGAGGATCAAAAGACTTGCTTTCAAAGGATAAACAAGAGCTCAATAGCGATTGATTGTTGGAAGCTTTGTGGATCCTTTTAGAGGATCAAAAGACTTAATTTCAAAAGAAAAACAAGAGCTAAATTGATTTTTATTGTTGGAATCTCTTTGGATCCGTTTAGATGATCAAAAGAATTACTTTCAAAAGATAAACAAGAGCTCATTAGAGATTGAATTTTGGAATAACTTTGGATCCTTTTAGATGATCAAAAGATTTGCTTTCAAAGGATAATCAAGAGCTCAATAGAGATTAATTGTTGGAAGTTTTGTGGATCCTTTTAGAGGACCAAAAGACCTGCTTTCAAAGGATAAACAAGAGCTCAAAATAGATTGATTTTTGGAAGATTTATGGATCCTTTTAGAGGATCAAAATAGTTGATTACAAAGGATAAACAAGGGCTCATTAGAGATTGATTGTTGGATGTATTTTAGATCCTTTTAGATGATCAAAAGACTTGCTTTCAAAGGATAAACAAGAGATCAATAGAGATTAATTATTAAATGCTTTGTGGATCCTTTTAGAGGATCAAAAAACTTGCTTTCTAAGGATAAACAAAAGCTCAATAGAGATTTATTGTTGGAATCTCTTTGGATCCTTTTAGATGATCAAAAGACTTCCTTTCAAAGGATAAACAAGAGCTCAATAGAGATTGATTGTTGGAAGCTTTTGGATCCTTTTAGAGGATCAAAAGACTTGCTTTCAAAGGATAAACAAGAGCTCAATAGAGATTGATTGTTGGAAGCTTTGTGGATCCTTTTAGAGGATCAAAAGACTTAATTTCAAAAGAAAAACAAGAGCTAAATAGATTTTTATTGTTGGAATCTCTTTGGATCCTTTTAGATGATCAAAAGAATTACTTTCAAAGGATAAACAAGAGCTCATTAGAGATTGAATTTTGGAATAACTTTGGATCCTTTTAGATGATCAAAAGATTTGCTTTCAAAGGATAAACAAGAGCTCAATAGAGATTAATTGTTGGAAGTTTTGTGGATCCTTTTAGAGGATCAAAAGACTTGCTTTCAAAGGATAAACAAGAGCTCAAAATAGATTGATTTTGGAAGATTTATGGATCCTTTTAGAGGATCAAAATAGTTGATTACAAAGGATAAACAAGGGCTCATTAGAGATTGATTGTTGGAAGCATTTTAGATCCTTTTAGAGGATCAAAAGACTTGCTTTCAAAGGATAAACAAGAGATCAATAGAGATTGATTATTAAATGCTTTGTGGATCTTTTAGAGGATCAAAAGACTTGCTTTCAAAGGATAAACAAAAGCTCAATAGAGATTTATTGTTGGAATCTCTTTGTATCCTTTTAGATGATCAAAAGACTTCCTTTCAAAGGATAAACAAGAGCTCAATAGAGATTGATTGTTGGAAGCTTTTGGATCCTTTTAGAGGATCAAAAGACTTTCTTTCAAAGGATAAACAAGAGCTCAATAGAGATTGATTGTTGGAAGCTTTTGGATCCTTTTAGAGGATCAAAAGACTTTCTTTCAAAGGATAAACAAGAGCTCAATAGAGATTGATTGTTGGAAGCTTTGTGGATCCTTTTAGAGGATCAAAAGACTTAATTTCAAAAGAAAAACAAGAGCTAAATAGATTTTTATTGTTGAAATCTTTTGGATCCTTTTAGATGATCAAAAATTACTTTCAAAGGATAAACAAGAGCACAATAAAGATTGATTGTTTGAAGCTTTGTGGATCCTTTTAGAGCATCAAAATACTTGATTACAAAGGAATATCAAGAGCTCAATAGAGATTGATTGTTGGAAGCTTTTAGATCCTTTTAGAGGATCAAAAGACTTGCTTTCAAAGGATAAACAAGAGATCAATAGAGATTGATTAGTTTTTGCTTTGTGGATCCTTTTAGAGGATCAAAAGACTAGCTTTCAAAGGATAAACAAAAGCTCAATAGAGATTTATTGTTGGAATCTCTTTGGATCGTTTTAGATGATCAAAAGACTTCCTTTCAAAGGATAAACAAGAGCCCAATAGAGATTGATTGTTGGAAGCTTTTTAGATCCTTTTAGAGCATCAAAAGACTTTCTTTCAAAGGATAAACAAGAGATCAATAGAGATTGATTATTGAAAGCTTTGTGGATCCTTTTTAGAGGATCAAAAGACTTGATTTCAAAGAATAAACAAGAGCTCATTAGAGATTGATTTTTGGAATCACTTTGGATCCTTTTAGATGATCAAAAGATTTGCTTTCAAAGGATAATCATGAGCTCAATAGAGATTAATTGTTGGAAGTTTTGTGGATCCTTTTAGAGGATCAAAAGACTTGCTTTCAAAGGATAAACAAGAGCTCAAAATAGATTGATTTTTGGAAGATTTATGGATCCTTTTAGAGGATCAAAATAGTTGATTACAAAGGATAAACAAGGGCTCATTAGAGATTGATTGTTGGAAGCATTTTAGATCCTTTTAGAGGATCAAAGACTTGCTTTCAAAAGATAAACAAGAGATCAATAGAGATTGATTATTAAATGCTTTGTGGATCCTTTTAGAGGATCAAAAGACTTGCTTTCAAAGGAAAAACAAAAGCTCAATAGAGATTTATTGTTGGAATCTCTTTGGATCCTTTTAGATGATCAAAAGACTTCCTTTCAAATGATAAACAAGATCTCAATAGAGATTGATTGTTGGAAGCTTTTTGGATCCTTTTAGAGGATCAAAAGACTTGCTTTCAAAGGATAAATAACAGATCAATAGAGATTGATTATTGAAAGCTTTGTGGATCCTTTTTAGAGGATCAAAATAGTTGATTTCAAAGGATAAACAAGAGCTCATTACAGATTGATTTTTGGAATCACTTTGGATCCTTTTAGATGATCAAAAGATTTGCTTTCAAAGGATAATCAAGAGCTCAATAGAGATTAATTGTTGGAAGTTTTGTGGATCCTTTTAGAGGATCAAAAGACTTGCTTTCAAAGGATAAACAAGAGCTCAAAATAGATTGATTTTTGGAAGATTTATGGATCCTTTTAGAGGATCAAAATAGTTGATTACAAAGGATAAACAAGGGCTCATTAGAGATTGATTGTTGGAAGTATTTTAGATCCTTTTAGATGATCAAAAGACTTGCTTTCAAAGGATAAACAAGAGATCAATAGAGATTAATTATTAAATGCTTTGTGGATCCTTTTAGAGGATCAAAAAACTTGCTTTCTAAGGATAAACAAAAGCTCAATAGAGATTTATTGTTGGAATCTATTTGGATCCTTTTAGATGATCAAAAGACTTCGTTTCAAAGGATAAACAAGAGCTCAATAGAGATTGATTGTTGGAAGCTTTTTGGATCCTTTTAGAGGATCAAAAGACTTGCTTTCAAAGGATAAACAAGAGCTCAATAGCGATTGATAGTTGGAAGCTTTGTGGATCCTTTTAGAGGATCAAAAGACTTAATTTCAAAAGAAAAACAAGAGCTAAATAGATTGTTATTGTTGGAATCTCTTTGGATCCTTTTAGATGATCAAAATAATTACTTTCAAAGGATAAATAAGAGCACAATAAAGATTGATTGTTTGAAGTTTTGTGGATCCTTTTAGAGGATCAAAAGACTTGCTTTCAAAGGATAAACAAGAGCTCAAAATAGATTGATTTGTGGAAGATTTATGGATCCTTTTAGAGGATCAAAATAGTTGATTACAAAGGATAAACAAGGGCTCATTAGAGATTGATTGTTGGAAGTATTTTAGATCCTTTTAGATGATTAAAAGACTTGCTTTCAAAGGATAAACAAGAGATCAATAGAGATTAATTATTAAATGATTTGTGGATCCTTTTAGAGGATCAAAAAACTTGCTTTCTAAGGATAAACAAAAGCTCAATAGAGATTTATTGTTGGAATCTCTTTGGATCCTTTTAGAAGATCAAAAGACTTCCTTTCAAAGGATAAACAAGACCTCAATAGAGTTTGATTGTTGGAAGCTTTTTAGATCCTTTTAGAGGGTCAAAAGACTTGTTTTCAAATGATAAACAAGAGATCAATAGAGATTGATTATTGAAAGCTTTGTGGATCCTTTTTAGAGGATCAAAAGAGTTGATTTCAAAGGATAAACAAGAGCTCATTACAGATTGATTTTTGGAATCACTTTGGATCCTTTTAGATGGTCAAAAGATTTGCTTTCAAAGGATAATCAAGAGCTCAATAGAGATTAATTGTTGGAAGTTTTGTGAATCCTTTTAGAGGATCAAAAGACTTGCTTTCAAAGGATAAACAAGAGCTCAAAATAGATTGACTTGTGGAAGATTTATGGATCCTTTTAGAGGATCAAAATAGTTGATTACAAAGGATAAACAAGGGCTCATTAGAGATTGATTGTTGGAAGTATTTTAGATCCTTTTAGATGATCAAAAGACTTGCTTTCAAAGGATAAACAAGAGATCAATAGAGATTAATTATTAAATGCTTTGTGGATCCTTTTAGAGGATCAAAAAACTTGCTTTCTAAGGATAAACAAAAGCTCAATGGAGATTTATTGTTGGAATCTCTTTGGATCCTTTTAGAGGATCAAAAGACTTAATTTCAAAAGAAAAACAAGAGCTAAATAGATTATTATTGTTGGAATCTCTTTGGATCCTTTTAGATGATCAAAAGAATTACTTTCAAAGGATAAACAAGAGCTCATTAGAGATTGATTTTTGGAATAACTTTGGATCCTTTTAGATGATCAAAAGATTTGCTTTCAAAGGATAATAAAGAGCTCAATAGAGATTAATTGTTGGAAGCTTTGTGGATCCTTTTAGAGGATCAAAAGACTTGCTTTCAAAGGATAAACAAGAGCTCAAAATAGATTGATTTTTGGAAGATTTATGGATCCTTTTAGAGGATCAAAATAGTTGATTACAAAGGATAAACAAGGGCTCATTAGAGATTGATTGTTGGAAGTATTTTAGATCCTTTTAGATGATCAAAAGACTTGCTTTCAAAGGATAAACAAGAGATCAATAGAGATTAATTATTAAATGCTTTGTGGATCCTTTTAGAGGATCAAAAAACTTGCTTTCTAAGGATAAACAAAAGCTCAATAGAGATTTATTGTTGGAATCTCTTTGGATCCTTTTAGATGATCAAAAGACTTCCTTTCAAAGGATAAACAAGAGCTCAATAGAGATTGATTGTTGGAAGCTTTTTGGATCCTTTTAGAGGATCAAAAGACTTGCTTTCAAAGGATAAACAAGAGCTCAATAGCGATTGATTGTTGGAAGCTTTGTGGATCCTTTTAGAGGATCAAAAGACTTAATTTCAAAAGAAAAACAAGAGCTAAATAGATTTTTATTGTTGGAATCTCTTTGGATCCTTTTAGATGATCAAAAGAATTACTTTCAAAGGATAAACAAGAGCTCATTAGATATTGAATTTTGGAATAACTTTGGATCCTTTTAGAGGATCAAAAGATTTGCTTTCAAAGGATAATCAAGAGCTCAATAGAGATTAATTGTTGGAAGTTTTGTGGATCCTTTTAGAGGATCAATAGACTTGCTTTCATAGGATAAACAAGGGCTCAAAATAGATTAATTTTTGGAAGATTTATGGATCCTTTTAGAGGATCAAAATAGTTGATTATAAAGGATAAACAAGGGCTCATTAGAGATTGATTGTTGGAAGCACTTTAGATCCTTTTAGAGGATCAAAAGACTTGCTCTCAAAGGATAAACAAGAGATCAATAGAGATTGATTATTAAATGCTTTGTGGATCCTTTTAGAGGATCAAAAGACTTGCTTTCAAAGGATAAACAAAAGCTCAATAGAGATTTATTGTTGGAATCTCTTTGTATCCTTTTATATGATCAAAAGACTTCCTTTCAAAGGATAAACAAGAGCTCAATAGAGATTGATTGTTGGAAGCTTTTTGGATCCTTTTAGAGGATCAAAAGACTTTCTTTCAAAGGATAAACAAGAGCTCAATAGAGATTGATTGTTGGAAGCTTTGTGGATCCTTTTAGAGGATCAAAAGACTTAATTTCAAAGAAAAACAAGAGCTAAATAGATTTTTATTGTTGGAATCTCTTTGGATCCTTTTAGATGATCAAAAGAATTACTTTCAAAGGATAAACAAGAGCTCATTAGAGATTGATTTTGGAATAACTTTGGATCCTTTTAGATGATCAAAAGATTTGCTTTCAAAGGATAATTAAGAGCTCAATAGAGATTAATTGTTGGAAGTTTTGTGGATCCTTTTAGAGGATCAAAAGACTTGTTTTCAAAGGATAAACAAGAGCTCAAAATAGATTGATTTTTGGAAGATTTATGGATCCTTTTAGAGGATCAAAATAGTTGATTACAAAGGATAAACAAGGGCTCATTAGAGATTGATTGTTGGAAGCATTTTAGATCCTTTTAGAGGATCAAAAGACTTGCTTTCAAAGGATAAACAAGAGATCAATAGAGATTAATTATTAAATGCTTTGTGGATCCTTTTAGAGGATCAAAAAACTTGCTTTCTAAGGATAAACAAAAGCTCAATAGAGATTTATTGTTGGAATCTCTTTGGATCCTTTTAGATGATCAAAAGACTTCCTTTCAAAGGATAAACAAGAGCTCAATAGAGATTGATTGTTGGAAGCTTTTTGGATCCTTTTAGAGGATCAAAAGACTTGCTTTCAAAGGATAAACAAGAGCTCAATAGAGATTGATTGTTGGAAGCTTTGTGGATCCTTTTAGAGGATCAAAAGACTTAATTTCAAAAGAAAAACAAGAGCTAAATAGATTTATTGTTGGAATCTCTTTGGATCCTTTTAGATGATCAAAAGAATTACTTTCAAAGGATAAACAAGAGCTCATTAGAGATTGAATTTTGAATAACTTTGGATCCTTTTAGAGGATCAAAAGATTTGCTTTCAAAGGATAAACAAGAGCTCAATAGAGATTGATTGTTGGAAGTTTTGTGGATCCTTTTAGAGGATCAATAGACTTGCTTTCATAGGATAAACAAGGGCTCAAAATAGATTAATTTTTGGAAGATTTATGGATCCTTTTAGAGGATCAAAATAGTTGATTATAAAGGATAAACAAGGGCTCATTAGAGATTGATTGTTGGAAGCACTTTAGATCCTTTTAGAGGATCAAAAGACTTGCTCTCAAAGGATAAACAAGAGATCAATAGAGATTGATTATTAAATGCTTTGTGGATCCTTTTAGAGGATCAAAAGACTTGCTTTCAAAGGATAAACAAAAGCTCAATAGAGATTTATTGTTGGAATCTCTTTGTATCCTTTTATATGATCAAAAGACTTCCTTTCAAAGGATAAACAAGAGCTCAATAGAGATTGATTGTTGGAAGCTTTTTGGATCCTTTTAGAGGATCAAAAGACTTTCTTTCAAAGGATAAACAAGAGCTCAATAGAGATTGATTGTTGGAAGCTTTTTGGATCCTTTTAGAGGATCAAAAGACTTGCTTTCAAAGGATAAACAAAAGCTCAATAGAGATTTATTGTTGGAATCTCTTTGTATCCTTTTATATGATCAAAAGACTTCCTTTCAAAGGATAAACAAGAGCTCAATAGAGATTGATTGTTGGAAGCTTTTTGGATCCTTTTAGAGGATCAAAAGACTTTCTTTCAAAGGATAAACAAGAGCTCAATAGCGATTGATCGTTGGAAGCTTTGTGGATCCTTTGAGAGGATCAATAGACTTAATTTCAAAAGAAAAACAAGAGCTAAATAGATTTTTTTGTTGAAATCTCTTTGGATCCTTTTTGATGATCAAAAGAATTACTTTCAAAGGATAAACAAGAGCACAATAAAGATTGATTGTTTGAAGCTTTGTGGATCCTTTTAGAGCATCAAAATACTTGATTACAAAGGAATATCAAGAGCTCAATAGAGATTGATTGTTGGAAACTTTTTAGATCCTTTTAGAGGATCAAAAGACTTGCTTTCAAAGGATAAACAAGAGATCAATAGAGATTGATTAGTTTTTGCTTTGTAGATCCTTTTAGAGGATCAAAAGACTAGCTTTCAAAGGATAAACAAAAGCTCAATAGAGATTTATTGTTGGAATCTCTTTGGATCCTTTTAGATGATCAAAAGACTTCCTTTCAAAGGATAAACAAGAGCTCAATAGAGATTGATTGTTGGAAGCTTTTAGATCCTTTTAGAGGATCAAAAGACTTGCTTTCAAAGGATAAACAAGAGATCAATAGAGATTGATTATTGAAAGCTTTGTGGATCCTTTTTAGAGGATCAAAAGAGTTGATTTTAAAGGATAAACAAGAGCTCATTAGAGATTGATTTTTGGAATCACTTTGGATCCTTTTAGATGATCAAAAGATTTGCTTTCAAAGGATAATCAAGAGCTCAATAGAGATTAATTGTTGGAAGTTTTGTGGATCCTTTTAGAGGATCAAAAGACTTGCTTTTAAAGGATAAACAAAAGCTCAAAATAGATTGATTTTTGGAAGATTTATGGATCCTTTTAGAGGATCAAAATAGTTGATTACAAAGGATAAACAAAGGCTCATTAGAGATTGATTGTTGGAAGCATTTTAGATCCTTTTAGAGGATCAAAAGACTTGCTTTCAAAGGATAAACAAGAGATCAATAGAGATTGATTAGTTTTTGCTTTGTAGATCCTTTTAGAGGATCAAAAGACTAGCTTTCAAAGGATAAACAAAAGCTCAATAGAGATTTATTGTTGGAATCTCTTTGGATCCTTTTAGATGATCAAAAGACTTCCTTTCAAAGGATAAACTAGAGCTCAATAGAGATTGATTGTTGGAAGCTTTTTGGATCCTTGTAGAGGATCAAAAGACTTGCTTTCAAAGGATAAACAAGAGCTCAATAGCGATTGATTGTTGGAAGCTTTGTGGATCCTTTTAGAGGATCAAAAGACTTAATTTCAAAAGAAAAACAAGAGCTAAATTGATTTTTATTGTTGGAATCTCTTTGGATCCTTTTAGATGATCAAAAGAATTACTTTCAAAAGATAAACAAGAGCTCATTAGAGATTGAATTTGGGAATAACTTTGGATCCTTTTAGATGATCAAAAGATTTGCTTTCAAAGGATAATCAAGAGCTCAATAGAGATTAATTGTTGGAAGTTTTGTGGATCCTTTTAGAGGACCAAAAGACCTGCTTTCAAAGGATAAACAAGAGCTCAAAATAGATTGATTTTTGGAAGATTTATGAATCCTTTTAGAGGATCAAAATAGTTGATTACAAAGGATAAACAAGGGCTCATTAGAGATTGATTGTTGGATGTATTTTAGATCCTTTTAGATGATCAAAAGACTTGCTTTCAAAGGATAAACAAGAGATCAATAGAGATTAATTATTAAATGCTTTGTGGATCCTTTTAGAGGATCAAAAAACTTGCTTTCTAAGGATAAACAAAAGGTCAATAGAGATTTATTGTTGGAATCTCTTTGGATCCTTTTAGATGATCAAAAGACTTCCTTTCAAAGGATAAACAAGAGCTCAATAGAGATTGATTGTTGGAAGCTTTTTGGATCCTTTTAGAGGATCAAAAGACTTGCTTTCAAAGGATAAACAAGAGCTCAATAGCGATTGATTGTTGGAAGCTTTGTGGATCCTTTTAGAGGATCAAAAGACTTAATTTCAAAAGAAAAACAAGAGATAAATAGATTTTTATTGTTGGAATCTCTTTGGATCCTTTTAGATGATCAAAAGAATTACTTTCAAAGGATAAACAAGAGCTCATTAGATATTGAATTTTGGAATAACTTTGGATCCTTTTAGATGATCAAAAGATTTGCTTTCAAAGGATAATTAAGAGCTCAATAGAGATTAATTGTTGGAAGTTTTGTGGATCCTTTTAGAGGATCAAAAGACTTGTTTTCAAAGGATAAACAAGAGCTCAAAATAGATTGATTTTTGGAAGATTTATGGATCCTTTTAGAGGATCAAAATAGTTGATTACAAAGGATAAACAAGGGCTCATTAGAGATTGATTGTTGGAAGCATTTTAGATCCTTTTAGAGGATCAAAAGACTTGCTTTCAAAGGATAAACAAGAGATCAATAGAGATTGATTATTAAATGCTTTGTGGATCTTTTTAGAGGATCAAAAGACTTGCTTTCAAAGGATAAACAAAAGCTCAATAGAGATTTATTGTTGGAATCTCTTTGTATCCTTTTAGATGATCAAAAGACTTCCTTTCAAAGGATAAACAAGAGCTCAATAGAGATTGATTGTTGGAAGCTTTTTGGATCCTTTTAGAGGATCAAAAGACTTTCTTTCAAAGGATAAACAAGAGCTCAATAGAGATTGATTGTTGGAAGCTTTTTGGATCCTTTTAGAGGATCAAAAGACTTTCTTTCAAAGGATAAACAAGAGCTCAATAGCGATTGATTGTTGGAAGCTTTGTGGATCCTTTTAGAGGATCAAAAGACTTAATTTCAAAAGAAAAACAAGAGCTAAATAGATTTTTATTGTTGAAATCTCTTTGGATCCTTTTTGATGATCAAAAGAATTACTTTCAAAGGATAAACAAGAGCACAATAAAGATTGATTGTTTGAAGCTTTGTGGATCCTTTTAGAGCATCAAAATACTTGATTACAAAGGAATATCAAGAGCTCAATAGAGATTGATTGTTGGAAGCTTTTTAGATCCTTTTAGAGGATCAAAAGACTTGCTTTCAAAGGATAAACAAGAGATCAATAGAGATTGATTAGTTTTTGCTTTGTAGATCCTTTTAGAGGATCAAAAGACTAGCTTTCAAAGGATAAACAAAAGCTCAATAGAGATTTATTGTTGGAATCTCTTTGGATCGTTTTAGATGATCAAAAGACTTCCTTTCAAAGGATAAACAAGAGCCCAATAGAGATTGATTGTTGGAAGCTTTTTAGATCCTTTTAGAGCATCAAAAGACTTGCTTTCAAAGGATAAACAAGAGATCAATAGAGATTGATTATTGAAAGCTTTGTGGATCCTTTTTAGAGGATCAAAAGACTTGATTTCAAAGAATAAACAAGAGCTCATTAGAGATTGATTTTTGGAATCACTTTGGATCCTTTTAGATGATCAAAAGATTTGCTTTCAAAGGATAATCATGAGCTCAATAGAGATTAATTGTTGGAAGTTTTGTGGATCCTTTTAGAGGATCAAAAGACTTGCTTTCAAAGGATAAACAAGAGCTCAAAATAGATTGATTTTTGGAAGATTTATGGATCCTTTTAGAGGATCAAAATAGTTGATTACAAAGGATAAACAAGGGCTCATTAGAGATTGATTGTTGGAAGCATTTTAGATCCTTTTAGAGGATTAAAGACTTGCTTTCAAAAGATAAACAAGAGATCAATAGAGATTGATTATTGAAAGCTTTGTGGATCCTTTTTAGAGGATCAAAAGAGTTGATTTCAAAGGATAAACAAGAGCTCATTACAGATTGATTTTTGGAATCACTTTGGATCCTTTTAGATGGTCAAAAGATTTGCTTTCAAAGGATAATCAAGAGCTCAATAGAGATTAATTGTTGGAAGTTTTGTGAATCCTTTTAGAGGATCAAAAGACTTGCTTTCAAAGGATAAACAAGAGCTCAAAATAGATTGACTTGTGGAAGATTTATGGATCCTTTTAGAGGATCAAAATAGTTGATTACAAAGGATAAACAAGGGCTCATTAGAGATTGATTGTTGGAAGTATTTTAGATCCTTTTAGATGATCAAAAGACTTGCTTTCAAAGGATAAACAAGAGATCAATAGAGATTAATTATTAAATGCTTTGTGGATCCTTTTAGAGGATCAAAAAACTTGCTTTCTACGGATAAACAAAAGCTCAATGGAGATTTATTGTTGGAATCTCTTTGGATCCTTTTAGAGGATCAAAAGACTTAATTTCAAAAGAAAAACAAGAGCTAAATAGATTATTATTGTTGGAATCTCTTTGGATCCTTTTAGATGATCAAAAGAATTACTTTCAAAGGATAAACAAGAGCTCATTAGAGATTGAATTTTGGAATAACTTTGGATCCTTTTAGATGATCAAAAGATTTGCTTTCAAAGGATAATCAAGAGCTCAATAGAGATTAATTGTTGGAAGTTTTGTGGATCCTTTTAGAGGATCAAAAGACTTGCTTTCAAAGGATAAACAAGAGCTCAAAATAGATTGATTTTTGGAAGATTTATGGATCCTTTTAGAGGATCAAAATAGTTGATTACAAAGGATAAACAAGGGCTCATTAGAGATTGATTGTTGGAAGCATTTTAGATCCTTTTAGAGGATCAAAAGACTTGCTTTCAAAGGATAAACAAGAGATCAATAGAGATTGATTATTAAATGCTTTGTGGATCATTTTAGAGGATCAAAAGACTTGTTTTCAAAGGATAAACAAGAGCTCATTAGAGATTTATTGTTGGAATCTCTTTGTATCCTTTTAGATGATCAAAAGATTTCCTTTCAAAGGATAATAAAGAGCTCAATAGAGATTGATTGTTGGAAGCTTTTTGGATCCTTTTAGAGGATCAAAAGACTTGCTTTCAAAGGATAAACATGAGCTCAAAAGCGATTGATTGTGGGAAGCTTTGTGGATCCTTTTAGAGGATCAAAAGACTTAATTTCAAAAGAAAAACAAGAGCTAAATAGATTTTTATTGTTGAAATCTCTTTGGATCCTTTTTGATGATCAAAAGAATTACTTTCAAAGGATAAACAAGAGCACAATAAAGATTGATTGTTTGAAGCTTTGTGGATCCTTTTAGAGCATCAAAATACTTGATTATAAAGGAATATCAAGAGCTCAATAGAGATTGATTGTTGGAAGCGTTTTAGATCCTTTTAGAGGATCAAAAGACTTGCTTTCAAAGGATAAACAAGAGATCAATAGAGATTGATTAGTTTTTGCTTTGTAGATCCTTTTAGAGGATCAAAAGACTAGCTTTCAAAGGATAAACAAAAGCTCAATAGAGATTTATTGTTGGAATCTCTTTGGATCGTTTTAGATGATGAAAAGACTTCCTTTCAAAGGATAAACAAGAGCCCAACAGAGATTGATTGTTGGAAGCTTTTTAGATCCTTTTAGAGGATCAAAAGACTTGCTTTCAAAGGATAAACAAGAGATCGATAGAGATTGATTATTGAAAGCTTTGTGGATCCTTTTTAGAGGATCAAAAGAGTTGATTTCAAAAGATAAACAAGAGCTCATTAGAGATTGATTTTTGGAATCACTTTGGATCCTTTTAGATGATCAAAAGATTTGCTTTCAAAGGATAATCAAGAGCTCAATAGAGATTAATTGTTGGAAGTTTTGTGGATCCTTTTAGAGGATCAAAAGATTTGCTTTTAATGGATAAACAAGAGTTCAAAATAGATTGATTTTTGGAAGATTTATGGATCCTTTTAGAGGATCAAAATAGTTGATTACAGAGGATAAACAAAGGCTCATTAGAGATTGATTGTTGGAAGCATTTTAGATCCTTTTAGAGGATCAAAAGACTTGCTTTCAAAGGATAAACAAGAGATCAATAGAGATTGATTATTAAATGCTTTGTGGATTCTTTTAGAGGATCAAAAGACTTGCTTTCAAAGGATAAACAAAAGCTCAATAGAGATTTATTGTTGAAATCTCTTTGTATCCTTTTAGATGATCAAAAGACTTTCTTTCAAAGGATAAACAAGAGTTCAATAGAGATTGATTGTTGGAAGCTTTTTGGATCCTTTTAGAGGATCAAAAGACTTGCTTTCAAAGGATAAACAAGAGCTCAATAGCGATTGATTGTTGGAAGCTTTGTGGATCCTTTTTGAGGATCAAAAGACTTAATTTCAAAAGAAAAACAAGAGCTAAATAGATTTTTATTGTTGAAATCTCTTTGGATCCTTTTCGATGATCAAAAGAATTACTTTCAAAGGATAAACAAGAACACAATAAAGATTGATTGTTTGAAGCTTTGTGAATCCTTTTAGAGCATCAAAATACTTGATTACAAACGAATATCAAGAGCTCAATAGAGATTGATTGTTGGAAGCTTTTTAGATCTTTTTAGAGGATCAAAACACTTGCTTTCAAAGAATAAACAAGAGATCAATAGATATTGATTAGTTTTTGCTTTGTAGATCCTTTTAGAGGATCAAAAGACTAGCTTTCAAAGGATAAACAAAAGCTCAATAGAGATTTATTGTTGGAATCTCTTTGGATCATTTTAGATGATCAAAAGACTTCCTTTCAAAGGATAAACAAGAGCTCAATAGTGATTGATTATTGGAAGCTTTTTAGTTCCTTTTAGAGGA
This sequence comes from Platycodon grandiflorus, assembly GCA_016624345.1. Lineage (NCBI taxonomy): Eukaryota > Viridiplantae > Streptophyta > Magnoliopsida > Asterales > Campanulaceae > Platycodon > Platycodon grandiflorus. The sequence goes on from CM028367.1 coordinate 704,673, forward strand.
TCAAAAGACTTGCTTTCAAAGGATAAACAAGAGCTCAATAGTGATTGATTGTTGGAAGCTTTTTAGATCCTTTTAGAGGATCAAAAGACTTGCTTTCAAAGGATAAACAAGAGATCAATAGAGATCGATTATTGAAAGCTTTGTGGATCCTTTTTAGAGGATCAAAAGAGTTGATTTCAAAGGATAAACAAGAGCTCATTAGAGATTGATTTTTGGAATAACTTTGGATCCTTTTAGATGATCAAAAGATTTGCTTTCAAAGGATAATAAAGAGCTCAATAGAGATTAATTGTTAGAAGTTTTGTGGATCCTTTTAGAGGCTCAAAAGACTTGCTTTCAAAGGATAAACAAGAGCTCAAAATAGATTGATTTTTGGAAGATTTATGGATCCTTTTAGAGGATCAAAATAGTTGATTACAAAGGATAAACAAGGGCTCATTAGAGATTGATTGTTGGAAGCATTTGATATCCTTTTAGAGGATCAAAAGACTTGCTTTCAAAGGATAAACAAGAGATCAATAGAGATTGATTATTAAATGCTTTGTGGATCCTTTTAGAGGATCAAAAGACTTGCTTTCAAAGGATAAACAAAAGCTCAATAGAGATTTATTGTTGGAATCTCTTTGGATCCTTTTAGATGATCAAAAGACTTCCTTTCAAAGGATAAACAAGATCTCAATAGAGATTGATTGTTGGAAGCTTTTTGGATCCTTTTAGAGGATCAAAAGACTTGCTTTCAAAGGATAAACAAGAGCTAAATAGCGATTGATTGTTGGAAGCTTTGTGGATCCTTTTATAGGATCAAAAGACTTAATTTCAAAAGAAAAACAAGAGCTAAATAGATTTTTATTGTTGGAATCTCTTTGGATCATTTTAGATGATCAAAAGAATTACTTTTAAAGGATAAACAAGAGCACAATAAAGATTGATTGTTTGAAGCTTTGTGGATCCTTTTAGAGCATCAAAATACTTGATTACAAAGGAATATCAAGAGCTCAATAGAGATTGATTGTTGGAAGCTTTTTAGATCCTTTTAGATGATCAAAAGACTTGCTTTCAAAGGATAAACAAGAGATCAATAGAGATTGATTATTTTTTGCTTTGTGGATCCTTTTAGAGGATCAAAAGACTAGCTTTCAAAGGATAAACAAAAGCTCAATAGAAATTTATTGTTGGAATCTCTTTGGATCCTTTTAGATGATCAAAAGACTTCTTTTCAAAGGATAAACAAGAGCTCAATAGTGATTGATTGTTGGAAGCTTTTTAGATCCTTTTAGAGGATCAAAAGACTTGCTTTCAAAGGATAAACAAGAGATCAATAGAGATTGATTATTGAAAGCTTTGTGGATCCTTTTTAGAGGATCAAAAGAGTTGATTTCAAAGGATAAACAAGAGCTCATTAGAGATTGATTTTTGGAATAACTTTGGATCCTTTTAGATGATCAAATGATTTGCTTTCAAAGGATAATCAAGAGCTCAATAGAGATTAATTGTTGGAAGTTTTGTGGATCCTTTTAGAGGATCAAAAGTCTTGCTTTCAAAGGATAAACAAGAGCTCAAAATAGATTGATTTTTGGAAGATTTATGGATCCTTTTAGAGGATCAAAATAGTTGATTACAAAGGATAAACAAGGGCTCATTAGAGATTGATTTTTTGAATCACTTTGGATCCTTTTAGATGATCAAAAGATTTGCTTTTAAAGGATAATCAAGAGCTCAATAGAGATTAATTGTTGGAAGTTTTGTGGATCCTTTTAGAGGATCAAAAGACTTGCTTTCAAAGGATAAACAAGAGCTCAAAATAGATTGATTTTCAGAAGATTTATGGATCCTTTTAGAGGATCAAAATAGTTGATTACAAAGGATAAACAAGGGCTCATTAGAGATTGATTGTTGGAAGCATTTTAGATCCTTTTAGAGGATCAAAAGACTTGCTTTCAAAGGATAAATAAGAGATCAATAGAGATTGATTATTAAATGCTTTGTGGATCCTTTTAGAGGATCAAAAGACTTGCTTTCAAAGGATAAACAAAAGCTCAATAGAGATTTATTGTTGGAATCTCTTTGGATCCTTTTAGATGATCAAAAGACTTCCTTTCAAAGGATAAACAAGATCTCTCTTTGATTCGGTCATTGCAATCATCGCTAAGGCTACGGTTTTTGTCAAAAAAGACTTTTCCGATCACTTATCTTGGCTGCCCTTTATATGTGGGACGGAAGAAAATTTCTCTCTTTGATTCGGTCATTGCTAAAATGGAAGATAGGTTGGCTTCTTGGAAAGGCAAGTTTTTATCTTTTGGTGCTAAGCTTACTCTTATTAAGTCATGTCTTCAAGCTATTCTGCTATATTATATCTCTCTCCTTGATCCTCCAAAAGGCTTTTTTGCAGCTATGTATCGTGTTATTGCCAATTTCTTTTGGTGTGATGAAGACGGGAATAAAAAATGTCATTGGGTTCGTCGATCTTTAATGTTTCAGCCCACTTGTGAAGGGGGTTTAGGCTTGAGGAAGTTTGAAGATATTGCTAAAGCTTTTGCTATGAAGCTTTGGTGGAGGCTTCGTGGTCATAATTCATTATGGGCAGAGTTAATGCTTGCTAAGTATTGCTTGGTTACCCATCTGATGGATGCTTCTCAACCCTCCTTTGCTTCTCATATTTGGTGTCGTATGTTACAAGTTAAAAATGTTGTTGAAGACAATATTGGTTGGAGAATTGGGCGAGGGGATATTTCTGTCCATGAAAATTGGATTGATGGGTTTCGATCTCTTCTTCCCGGAAATCATGTAGAAGTTGCTTCTTTGTTTGAAGATGGGCACCCTCGGAATGATCATATTATTGATGTTTATGGCCCGCAGTTATTGCAGTCTATTCAAAATCAACATATCTCCATCTCTGATGTTCCGGATCGTTTATATTGGCTTCCATCTAGTAAAGGTCAGTTTACTATCTCTTCTGCTTGGCGCCTTTGTAAAGATGCTGGTACGCATGATTTCATTTTTGAACACTGCTGGCATAAGCATATCCCTATTAAAATTTCGGTGTTTCTTTGGAGGCTTTTGCATAATGGCATTCCTACTGATGCTGCTGTTCAACGTAAGGGGATTTACTTGGTTTCGGGCTGTGACTGTTGTTTGGTTCGATCCCTTGAAGATGCGGAGCATTTATTTGTTCAGGGCAGAATTGCTAGTAAAGTGTGGTTTGCTTTTTCTAATAGATTGTGGGTCCCAATCATTTATCATAGTATTCGGTCTATCCTTGCTAGCTGGTAGTTTGGTACAGTTCGAGGTTTTAGCCCAGGCATAAAGTGGCTATGTCGGATTTTACCTTGTTTTATTGTTTGGGAGATTTGGAAGAGTCGTAATAAAGCCAGATTTGAGAATATTGCTATGAATGCTGAATTAATTATTGGGGCTGTTCATGATCAAGTTTCTCTTGTAGTCAAGGCTTTCCAGATTACATTCAAGTTTTATCATGGTGACATGGATATCCTCCAGTCCTTCTCCATATGTCCCAGTTCCTCTTCTTTAAGGCCGTTGCGTAATTTCTGACCCTTGAGCTCTTCAAGCTCAATACTGATGGGGCTGCGAAAGGTAATCCTGGTCTAGTTTTGGGTGGGGGCATTTTTCGAAACTCTCATGGCAATATGCTGTTTGCCTTCTCGAATTTTTATGGGGTTGGTACCAATATGGTGGCAGAAGCAAAAGCTGTCTTGGATGGTTTACAATTTGCTGTTTCTTTTGGTATGTCCTCCATTTGGCTTGAAGTTGATTCGGAGATTCTTTTGAAGATTCTGATTTTGAATTATCATATTCCTTGGTCGATTTGGTATGAAGTTCAACAAATTAAAAGGATTATGATGCATATTCGTGTTCGTGTTACTCATATTTTGCGTGAGGGAAATCGTGTGGCTGATGGTTTGGCTAATACTGCTGCTTCTTCTAGATCTAATTCGGTTTTTTACTTCCCGAAGGATCTCCCTCATGTTTGTCGAGGTTCTTATAGTCTGGATCGTGCTTCTCTTCCGTATGTTAGGCTTCGATGGTATGTTTGGTGCTATTTCTGTGGCTGAAGGGTTTTCTCTTGGTTGGGCACGAGTCATCTTTTATGGGACGACTCGTCTTTTTTGTTGTTGGCTGCTGATTCTGTCGTCCCTGTGTATAGGACGAATTGGGTTTATTGGGGACGAGTCGTCCTCTCCTGCCAAGAAGTTGCTGTTTCTGTCGTCCCTGTGTATGGGACGAATTGGGCCTTTTGGGGATGAGTCGTCCTATCCTGCCAGGAAGTTGCTGATTCTGTCGTCCCTTCAGGAGGGACGAATTAGTTATGATAGGGACGAGTCGTCCTCTCCTATTTGTGTTGGTAGGCTGGAGCTTTTCCCTTTCCTCATTTGCAATGGCATGCTTGTAGATGCTGCTCCCCTTTATCCTTTTTTACTTTTATATTTCGGCTATAAGCCATATGTATTTCCTTTTCTGGTGGTTGAGGTTGTCATGTCCCCCACCTTGTTTGTAATTATTTTCTTTATTAATAAAAAATTTAGGGAGTACCGTCTCCTTTCGCCAAAAAAAAAAAAAAAAAAAAAAAAGAAGCCTTGATAATGCAAATTGAGAAGATATATGAGCTTGAAAGGCGTATGAACATCACGTGCATTGCAAAGGAGGACGAAAAGCATTCTGGTCACAAGGCGATCGCCTTGACACTAAGAGAAGCGATCGCCCCACTTTCTGGAAACAAGGCGATCGCCTTGTTACGGGACAGAGCGATCACCCTTTCACCAGTCCTCCGAAATTCTGGTTTTGTTATTAGTTTCCTACTTTGGTTATGTAATATTTGCCTAGATTAATTAGGATTGTTTTTCCTAGTTCTTATTAGATAAGTAATAAGTTTTCTTTTAAGTTTAGGATTTGTATTTGTTTTATTTTCCTTTTAAGATTAGGAGTATTGTTGTAACACAAAAAGGGTTAGATTCAGGTTTTGTAATGCAGATTTTGGTTATAGAAAAGAACAAAGTTTTGTTCAGATTTGTGTATTGCATTCCTTAGGTTTAGGAAGGTAATATCCAAAAGGGATCTTTATGTTAGGTGAGTGAAGCCTAACCGGTGAACCCAAACGGGATCTTTACGTTAGGTGAGTGAAGCCTAACCGGTGAACCTGCCATCTATCCTATTTTTCGTTGCGACTTTGATTCATTCCTTTAATTTTGGTTTCTCTTCTTCATCAACAACAACTTCAGCGATTGTTACGCATCAAATTGGTATCAGAGCAAAGGCTTTTCGTGAATTCCAACTTTATGAAACGATCATGGCGAATGACGACACATGCCCCCATGGATTGACATTGGACCAAGTCGCAAATCTGCGAAGAGATCGCGAAATACAATAACTTCGACGACGTGTGGATCGAGTATTACAACTATGGGAGGGACGAAGAAAAGATGATGATGACCGAGGCTTGAAACGTGATATTCCCGAATTCGATGGTTCCATGGATCTGGATGGCTATGTTAATTGGGTTCGTAGAACGGAGCGAGTATTCGAATATAAGGAATATAGCGATCGAAAAAAGTTCAAAGTTGTCATCCTCAAACTTACCAGGTATGCATCTATTTGGTATGAAAATCTGAAATCCCAACGAAGATGCGAAGGAAAGTCCAAAATTGAATCTTGGGAGAAATTAAAAAAGTATCTTGACCGTAGGTTCTTACAAAGCACCTATCGACATGATAATTTTTCCAAACTTAATAAAAAAAAAATTGGTCTTCTACCTATTTCTCTCAAGGAGGGTTATGAAGATTTGGTGCTATTACTGTTGTATTTTAGCCTAGATTTGCTTGAATCCATAACCTAAGTCTAAGACAAGGTGACTAATGGGCCTGCGTGTCTGTTAGTGTGGCAACTTGTACTTAGGCACAGCTTGAATAGCTTAGGGTTGCTAATTGTATAAGTCTTGAAGAAGATAGCCTATAGGACATCGGACATCCTCTGCACAATAGGCAAACAATGTATTAGCAGTCTTTCGGTTGAATATCGGACAAGCTCATATCGGCCAAGCTTCATCAGCAATGTTGAAGAACCTTAAGAACGTCCGATAGAGATCTGCCTAAGACATGTCCTAATTTGAAGACTTCAATGCAACGTTAACCTGCAAATCACATTCAATGAAGGTTTCCATTCTTGGCATACACTCAGAAAAAGGACATTCCTCCTGCAAGCACAGACCGCCTATTTTTAGCAAAGAGTCAGGAGACAGACTGCAAGTTGCAGGACAACCTATCAGGAGTCAACAACCAGATTAGAGCATTAATTGCTCTTAAATTCAAGTTTGAAAATCACCAACGGCTCCTAGCTTCCTCCTGCATATAAAAGGAGACTTCATTGCTGCATTCAACATTCTTCAATTACTCCAACTACTGTATCTCCATAGTCTTCAAGTTCTTAAAGGCTCAAACGTCCTATCTGTATACATACATTGAAGAGCTTCATACTTAGACATCTAGTCCATTAAAAGCTCTTCATTGATTGCAACACCTAGCTTTTCATAGCTCACGAGAATTGTATCTTATTGATATCAATTCTCCCACACAAACACTTGGTCAACAAAATTTTTGTACACTATCCATTAGAGATTTAGTTTGTAAAATATCTAGTAGAAAAACTTAGTACACGATTTTCAAATCCAAAGTTGACCACTTTGGTTGTGGACGTAGCACTTATTTATAAGTGTGAACCATATTAAATATTCTGTCTATTTGTGTGTGATTGTGAATTGATTGTGTTGCTTTAAATTTCCAGATTTCCAAGCTGTTAAGAACTGCTGATCTTGACCTGTGAAGATCAGCCATTCTCAACTTGTCCTGTGCTTCACAAGACTTCCGCCTGCAAAATTTTTAAAACCCTAGTGAAGTAAGATTTTTGAATCAATTTCAAAAATTGGACATAGGCTATTCAACCCCCCCTTCTAGCCTATATAGAGCAACCTTGGACCTAACAATTACAAAAGAGAGAACAAGAGTGGAAGATAGAAAAAGAGAGGATAAGAAAAGAGAATATTGAAAAGGAGAGGGTAGAGAGAGAGAGAATTAAAAAAGAGAGGGTAGAGAGAGAAATAATTGAGAGAGAAAAGATAGAGAAAGAAAGAATTGAAAAAGAGAGGGTAGAAAGAGAAATAATTGAGAGAGAAAGGATAGAGCAAGAAAGAATTGAAAAAGAAAAAATTTAGAGAGAGGAGAGAGAAAAGGAAATTAAGAGAGAGATGATTGAAAGGGAGAAAACTAATAAGGAGAAAGTTGAGAGGGAGCAATGTGAGAAAGAGGAAGAGGAAATGAAGTTCAAAATGGTTCGAGAAAAGTTGAAGTTGTTACATACATACGAAGACCCGTTCGACTTCAAAGTTCCTACGTGGTTTGCATCTTGGTTCCTTACACGACATATCGATAATCACTTTTTTGCAACTCAATGGGCAGATTGGATGAACCTCGTTTCAAGGGCGGATCACCGAGTTGGTCGTAAAGATTCGAAGACGAAGTCTTTTCAAGGGAAGGGGAATGATGATGCGTAACTAACACCGAAGTTGTTGCTTATGAATTTATGGACGAAGGTTATATGTGAATAATGATGAAAATTGCAGCGAAAACAATAAGATAGATGACGGGTCACCGGTTAGGCTTCACTCACCTAACGTAAAGATCCCGTTTGGGTTCACCGGTTAGGCTTCTCTCACCTAACGTAAAGAGCCCTTTGAATATTACTTCCTAAACCTAAGGAAAATAATAGACAAATCTGAACAAAACTTTGTTCTTTGTATTACTCCTTTGAGAATCAAAATCTAAATCTGAATTTTACAACTCTAATTCTAACCCTTTATATAGTTGTTTACAATTGCATCCTAATCTTAAAAGGAAAAGAAAGCTAATCCTAATTGTACAAGAGATTAAAATACTATCCTACCTAGGAATAGAGAAACAATCCTATACAACCTAGGAAACAAAACAGCAGCAGGAAAAAGGAGAATTCGCCAAACTGGTCACAGGGCGATCGCCCTAGCCCGCTACAAAGCGATCGCTTTGTGGCCAAAAACATGGTCCGTAAATCTGATGACGCTTCCTTCCATACAAGGCGATCGCTCTTGGTCCAGAAAGCCTTCTTCCTCTCTAGTATCCTCCCTTGTTGTGCATGTGACCTCCAAACACCTTCTAAACTCTTGTATCTTCCTACTTTGCATCACCAAAGCTTCAAGAGACAAAGTCAACCCATCTTCACCCATTTGTAACGCGTCCATGGAATTGTTTGGGTCTTTGTGTAGGTCATCTCCTAATGCTCCCGCATCATCCTCCCCTTCTTTAGAAAGAATTGACCTCAATTCTTTAAGCATTTTGTTTTCCAAGTATGGTGACAAGTCTCCCACATTGAACGTAGGACTAATCGCATATTCCTCGGGAAGGTCCAACTTGTAGGCACTATCGCCAAACCTCTCTAACACTTAAAAAGGGCCTTCGGCTCTTGGCATTAGTTTATTCTTCCCCTTGCTAGGAAATCGCTCTTTCCACAAATATAGCCATACTAGATCTCCCGGTTGAAATTTCGGTTGTCTTCGACTCTTGTTGGCTCGTTTCTTGTACACCTCATTCACTTTCTCAATTCTTGCTCGGACTTGCTCATGTAATTGTTGTAGATCCCTCAACTTGGTGAATGCATCCGGTTGCTCTTTCTTTTTTCGTGTGGGAACCATATCTATCGGCAAATAAGGATTAACCCCATACACAACTTCAAATGGAGAATGCTTTATAGCATATGTTGGTGTGCGGTTATAAGCAAATTCTGCATGAGCCAACTTCAAATCCCAATCCTTTTGGGTCTTCCCAACTAGTCCTCTTAATAGAACTCCAAGGGTTCTATTTGTCACTTCCGTTTGCCCATCCGTTTGCGGGTGATGAGATGTACTAAACAGCAACTTAGTTCCAATTATCCTCCAAATAGATCGCCAAAAATGACTAAAAAACTTGCTATCTCGATCACTCACAATTGTCTTTGGCACCCCATGCAAACGCATAATTTCTTTGAAGTATAAATCCGCAATTAAGGAAGTATCATCCGTCTTGTGACATGGTATGAAATACGCCATTTTAGAGAATCGATCGACCACCACCATGATAGCATCCTTTCCTCTTTGCGTACGTGGTAAAGCCACAATGAAATCTATTGATACATCGCTCCATGGCTGTTTTGGCACGGGCAATGGCGTATACAATCCTTGATGGAACGTACTTTTCATCTTTTGACAAGTTGTACATCGGGAGATAATAGTTTGCATATCTCCAAGCATCTTTGGCCAATAAAAATGTTCTTATAATAACTCAATTGTTTTGTTGAGGCCAAAATGTCCCGCTAGTCCTCCTCCATGAGTTTCTTGTACCAGTAACTCCCTTATCGAACACTTGGGAATACAAAGCTGATTACCTTTGAACAAAATGCCTTCTTGTAACACGAAATTCCCATTCTTCCCTTTCTCGCAATCGAGAATAATAGAGCCAAAATCTGGGACTTCCTTGTAGTATTCACACACTAGTTTGAACCCTAGTAACTTGGCATCCATCATGGTAAGCATTGAATATCTCCTTGATAATGCATCCGCTACCACATTATTCTTTCCATCCTTGTACTTCGAAGAGAAGTTGAAAGATTGCAGAAATTCCACCCACTTAGCGTGTCTTGGTTTTAACTTGTGTTGCCCATGAATGTATTTCAAAGCCTCATGATCGGAATGAAAGACGAAATGATTCGGCCTTAAATAATGGTTCCAATGATCCAAAGCTCGAACCATGGCATAAAATTCCTTATTGTAGGTAGAATAATGGAGTCTCGCACCTCTAAGCTTTTCGCTATAGTAAGCAATGGGCCATTTTCCTTGAGTCAACACCGCCCCTATACCCACTCCACTAGCATCACATTCAACTTCAAAAGGTTGTGAGAAATTGGGTAAGGCCAAAACTGGTGTCTTGCATAACTTTTCGTTGAGCTTTTCAAAGGCTTGTTGTGCCGCCAAAGTCCACTCAAATTTTCCCTTCTTTAGGGTTTCGGTTATGGGACTTGCAATAGTACTAAAATCTTGAATGAAGCGTCTATAGAAAGAGGCTAACCCATGGAATGATCGTACCTCCGTAATGTTGGTTGGAGTAGGCCAAGACTTGATTGCTTCAATCTTCGTTTGATCCACCAATACTCCTTCCTTTGAAGCCACATATCCAAGGAACGTCACACTAGGTTTCATGAACGAACACTTCTCAAGTTTCCCATAAAGCTTGTTTCTTCGCAAAGCTAGGAGTACTTCTTCAAGATGCCGTATATGTTCCTCCTCACTTTTGCTATACACCAAAATGTCGTCTAGATAAATGACTACAAATTTTCCCAAGAATGGTCTCAAAACCTCGTTCATTAGTCTCATGAACGTGCTTGGAGTATTTGTAAGTCCGAATGGCATCACCTTCCACTCATATAGTCCATGCTTCGTCTTGAAAGCCGTATTCCATTCGTCTCCTTCACGCATACAGATTTGATGATATCCGCTCCTCAAGTCAATCTTTGAGTAAATTATTGCTCCATGTAACTCATAAATCACGTCGTCTAACCGTGGCATTGGGAATCGATATTTAATCGTGATGTTGTTTATTGCTCTACTATCCACGCACATTCTCCATGAGCCATCTTTCTTGGGTACTAAAAGAGCCGGTACCGCACATGGACTCATACTTTCCTCCACATACCCTTTCGAGAGCAATTCTTCAATTTGTTTTTGAAGCTCTTTAGTTTTTTCCGGATTGCATCTATAGGCCGGCTTGTTGGGGAGTGGCATTCCGGGTATCAAATATATTTGATGTTCAATTCCTCGTTTTGGTGGTAAACCCGGGGGTAGATCTTTGGGGAATACATCCTTGAATTTGTTGAGTAGAGGTTTCATTCTTTTGCATGAACTTTAGTTGGGAAGTTTCTCAATGGTCGGCCTACCATGGAAGCGGCTAGGTTGGCCTTTGCTAAGTTTCATTTAAAGGGCAATTATAAACTTGGCCACATTGATCAACAACATATGCTCATTCAACTATCCACCGAGGAAGATTTTCATCTGTTATGGACGAAGGATGTGTGGTATGTAACGAAGTTTCCTATGCGTACTACGGTTTGGACTCCGTCATGGCGACCTAAGCAAGATTCTCCATTGGCACCGGTATGGGTTAGTCTTTCAGGATTACCCGTCCATTTGTTCAACAAGGTTTTTCTATTCTCTCTTGCTAGCACATTTGGCAAACCTTTGTCTATTGACAAGGCTACGGCTGAATTATCAAGGCCAAGTGTTGCTAAAATTCTGGTTCAAGTGGATTTGCTAAAATCACTTCCAGAGAAGATTCATATTGATTGTGGGGATGTTTCTCCTAGTTTCTATCAAGCTGTGACATATGATAATCTTCCTCTTTATTGCCGTCATTGCTCGGTTTTGGGACATGACAGTCTCAGTTGCCGTGTGTTGAATAAGGAGTACAAGAAGGAGGGTAAAAAAGAGGACAAAGAGAAGATTAAAAATTAACAAAGCAACGGGGGCTGAACATGAGAAAGGAAGCTCTAACCTTTCTAATGAGGCTTTGAAGGTGGTAACTGGCGCTAAGGAGAAGGTAGATAAGAATACTGTCCCAAGGATGGCTCGTAGGGCATTGGAACTTCCTAAAGCAGTTAATGAGGCTCTTAAAAAGCCTTCGACCTCTTCTGCTCTAGAAGAATCTTGTGCTATTCTGGAGTTGCAGAATTTGAAGAAACTGTGCACTCCCCTTAAGGATGATTCGGCCCTTAGAGCAAAAGGTTCATCTATTGCCAAGATGAATACGTATAGCTCTTTAAATTTATCTCCTAGAGGTCCGGCTGTTACCTCTATTTCTCATGTTATGGAGCTTCATATGGATAGAAAGGAGAGTGAGCTTGTAAACCTAAATGATGGGGAAGGTGAATTTACAGAAGTGGACAATAAGAAACGTAAAAGCAAAGAAAAAGGTCTGCAATCCGCAGTCCGTAGTCCGCAAGCAGCAGGCCACAGTTCGCAGCCTTAATTCTTTTACTCTCTGTGAGTCTCTCATACCTATTTGGTCCACATACTTTATCTCAATTGTTTTAATATGGTGTCTTTTTTAAGTTGGAATGCTAGGGGTATCAGCAATGGTGCCACAGTCCGAAGGATTAAATGATTATTTCGTTTACATAATGTCTCTTTATTTGCTATTTATGAGGTTGATGCTTTGGGCGCTTTTGTTCGGAAAGTTGGTTGTGAGGACGGTTTAATGAATCTGAATAATAGAGTTTGGGTTATTTGGAAACATGGTCTCCATTGTGTGGTCGTGCATGATTCCAATCAGGCCTTAACGCTGCAAATATCTCATCCTCTTTTGCATGAAGTGGTTTGGGTATCTTTTGTCCATGCTAGCTGTAATAAATATTCGTGTCATACTCTTTGGGATGATCTTATGGTGATTAGTGAGGTTGATTTTCCTTGGATGGTGGTTGGGGACTTTAATGTTGTTTTAGACCAGTCAGAGAAGATGGGTGGTAATCCTATTAATGAGACTAATGTGGCGGAATTTTCTGATATGATCCAGTACTCTAATCTTATTGATGCGGGCTATGATGGGAATATGGCTACTTGGTACAACAAAAGAATGGGGCGCAGGGCTATTTATCAAAGGCTTGACAAGGCGTTTTATAATGAAAAATGGATGCGTCTTTTTCACCTGACTAGAGTTTCTCATTTACCTCGTTCCTGCTCGGATCACGCTCCACTTCTTATTAATATCCAGATTGAGGCTGAGCTAATCAAGGGGTGGGTCTTTTAGATTTCTTAATGTGTGGCTGAAGCACCATAACTTTCTCAACATTGTTCGAGATTCATGGGAACTCTCTATGGATGGTAGGCCAATGGTTTGTTTTGCAAAGAAACTTGGTCGATTACGAAAGTGTATTTCGGTTTGGAACAAGGAGGTTTTTGGGCGTATTGATCAGTGGTTAAAATTGCAGAGGACGAGGTTCTTGCTTGCGAGTTGTTTCATCAACAACATGGTACTGAAGATAGTAGGACTGCTCTTAGCGAGCTCAAGCTCATCTCCTGTCTAAACTTAAACTTGAGGAGGAGTTTTGGGCTCAAAAGGCTAATATTTCTTGGCTAAAAGAGGGGGATCGTAACACTAGATTTTTTCATGCAACGGTGAAGAAGAAGAGGCAAAAGCTTTTTATTCATAAGATTAAGGATCGGCAAGGTCATTGGCTTACAAATAAGGCTGATATTCAGAATGAGGCGGTTGGCTTTTACGCAGATCAGCTCCAAGGGCAATGTGCGACTCCGTCGGATGATTATTTGTTTCTCATTCCACGTCTTATTACAGAGGAGGATAATGGGAATCTCACAGCTGTTTCGTCTATGGAAGAGGTTGAGACTGTTGTTTTTGATATGAATGGGCAGAGTGCAGCGGGTCCGGATGGTTCTACGGGGGAATTTTATAAAGTTTGTTGGGATATTATTAAGAATGATTTAGTTTGTGCCATTGGAGATTTCTTTTCGGGATTTTAAATGCCACGTAGCTGGACTAGCACCTTAATAGTGACCATTCCCAAAGTGGACAATTCGATTTCTTTCTCGGATCTTAGGCCAATTAGACTTTGCAATTTTTGTAACAAAGTTGTCACAAACTTATTAACTCGTCGTTTGGCCCCTATTCTTCCTCGGATCATATCCCAGCAACAAAGTGGTTTTGTTCGGGGTAGAGTGATTCATGAGAATGTGCTTTTAGCCCAAGAACTCATGCAGTCCATCACCAAGAAAGCTCGCGGATCCAATGTTGCGTTAAAGCTGGATATGGCAAAAGCTTATGATAGGCTTTCTTGGTTTGGTCTTATAAAGGTTATGCGTCAGTTTGGGTTTGATGAGATCTGGATTGATTTGATTTATAGATGCATTTCTAATAGCTGGTTCTCCGTTCTTGTTAATGGAGAAGTTTGTGGTTTTTTTAACACTACGAGGGGATTGAGACAAGGAGACCCTCTATCTCCATGTTTGTTCATTATTGCTGCTGATATTATGAGTAGAGGTCTTAACCAGTTGCATGATCATTACCCCCAGTATAGATTTAAAACTCACGTGAATGCCCCGGTGATTTCTCACTTAGCCTATGCTGATGATGTGCTAATTTTCTGTAATGGGTCAAAGGATTCGCTTGAGACTCATATGAAGTATCTTGAATGGTATCAAGGGTTTTCGGGACAGCTTGTTAATGTTCAGAAATCTTGTTTTATTATGGGGAAGCATGATGTAGAGAGGGATGGTATCATTGCAGAAGTTACGGGTTTTGTTAAGCAAGATTTGCCTATAAAATATTTAGGCTACCCGTTGTATATTGGGAGGTTAAAGCTTAGTCTATTCAGTCCCTTATTTCAGAAAATGGAAGCCAGGCTTGCTTCTTGGAAAGGGAAGCTTCTTTCCTTTGGTGCAAAGCTTACCTTGATTAAATCTTGTTTAGCAGCGATCCCTCTTTATTATCTATCCCTCATTCATCCTCTTAAAGGGGTCATTCAAAGGCTCGAACGTATTATCACAAGGTTCTTTTGGAGTAATGTTGATGGGTCGCGCAAATGCCATTGGCTATCGTGGGATAAAATGAGTTGGCCTATTGATGAGGGGGGCTTGGGCTTGCGGAAATTTGAGGATGTTGCCATGGCTTTTGCCATGAAGCTTTGGTGGAGATTTCGGACTGCGGACTCTCTTTGGAGCAGGCTTATGTTGGCTAAATATTGTAGAGACATTCACCCTATGGATGCTTCTCGGAAATCTTATGAGTCTCATATTTGGCGTCGTATGATGGATGCTAAACCTTTGGTAGAAAGCCGATTAGGTTGGCGGATTGGAAGAGGTGACATCACGATTCATGAAAGGTGGCTGGATGGTAATATAGGTAATCTTCCTTTTGATCATATTGTAGTTTCTTCTTTGTTTGATAACGGGGTTCCTTGTATTGATCATATTCGTGAGGTCTATGGTGTCCAGCTTCTTTCGTTAATTCAAGATCAGTCCTTGACTATTATAGATCAGCCGGATACTCCTATTTGGTTACCCTCTTCTTCTGGTAAGTTTACTGTTAGCTCGGCTTGGCAGGAATGTAGAAGGCCGAGAGTACGGTCGGCTATTTTATCCTTTTGTTGGAATAAATACATTCCTCTTAAAGTCTCGGTCTTTCTTTGGAGGGTCATTCATGGTGGCATTCCTACGGATGATAGAGTTAAAAGAAAGGGCGTTCAATTCGCTTCTAAATGTGAGTGTTGTCTAGAGGCAAGGGAAGAGTCCATCCCCCATATTTTTATTAATGGTGAAATCGCTAAAAAGGTTTGGCAGCATTATGGCTCTCTTTGTGGTGTTCACATGTTTTGGGGTGGTTTGAACCAAATGCTTTATTGTTGGTGGAATGGTTCGCAAACATACAAGAATAGTGCTTCTTCTTATTTATCCTAAGTTCTTCCGGCCTTTATTCTTTGGGAAATTTGGTTGTCAAGGAATAAAAGTAGATTTGAAGGAGCTGCTATGAATCATTTGTCTATCATATATAAAATTCGAGAGCAAGTCCAAAGTTTTGCTAAAGCCTTTGCTTTGTCTTTTTTGTGGAACTCAACCGATGCTCACCTCTTTTCTTTCTTTGGGTTAAATAGGGCTGGCTTTGGTTGTCATAATATTCGTTTGGTAATTTGGCAACATCCTTCTCATGGTTTCATTAAAGTTAATACGGATGGGGTTTCTCGTGGAAATCCGGGCCTGGCTGCCGGTGGAGGTGTCTTTCGGGATAACAATGGTGATTTCCTTTATGGTTTTTGCAAATTCTATGGCCATTCTTCTAACATGATGGCTGAGGCTATGGCTGTTCGTGACGGCCTCCTTTTGGCGTATAATCGTGGTTATTTGAGGGTTTGGCTGGAAGTGGATTCTCTTCCCCTTATGCGCATCATTATTAGAGAATATCATATCCATTGGGCTTTTATTTTTTATTATTTTTTTTTTTGGCGAAAGGAGACGGCACTCCCTAAATTTTATAAAATATGAAAAAAATTACAAACAAGGTGGGGGACATGACAACCTCAACCACCGGAAAACAAATAATATCTAAGGGGAAGGGCCAGCTTCTAAGCTGCCCATTACAAAAGGGGAAAGGGGAAAACCAAAGAAAATCCAAACAGGCCCAAACCAGACAGAAGAGGACGACTCGTCCCCAAAAAACCGAAGTCGTCCCCAACAAAGGCACGACAGAAACAGCAACAAAAGGACGACTCGTCCCCAATAAGCTGAAATCGTCCCCATCAAAGGGACGACTGAAACAGGAGCAAGCCGGATGACTCGTCCCCAACGGACCGAAATCGTCCCCTACAAAAGGACGACTGAGCCAGGAAAGAACACCTGTAAAAAGGACAAGCAACAGCAACATAATTATTTCACACGAATATAAGGAGTCTTGGCTTTATCGAGGATAAAATACCATCGACATCGACTAGGGAGATCCGAATAAGATAGGAATTCAACATCCCTTTTCTCATCCGCAGCAAAATTTGCTAAACCATCCACAACACCGTTTCCTTCCCGAACGATATGAGTAACTCGGACCTCCATAGAAGACATAATTCTATGAATGTGAGCAACAACATACCAAACAGCCCAAGGGATATGAAATTCTCGAATAATGATATTTGTGAGGGGAAGAGAGTCCACTTCCAACCAAACCCTCAAATAACCACGATTGTAAGCCAAAAGGAGGCCGTCACGAACAACCAAAGCCTCGGCCATCATATTAGAAGAATGACCATAATATTTGCAGAAACCATAAAGGAAATCACCATTGTTATCCCGAAAGATACCTCCACCCACAGCCAAACCCGGATTACCACGAGAAACCCCATCCGTGTTAACTTTGATGAAATCATGAGAAGGATGTTGCCAAGTGACCAGACGAATATTATGACCACTAAAGCCAGCCTTATTCAACCCAAAGAAGGAAAAGAGGTGGTCATCGGAAGAGTCCCCCAAAAAAGACAAAGCAAAAGCCTTTGCAATACTTCGGACTTGCTCTTGAACTTTGTAAATGATCGACAAATGGTTCATGACAGCTCCATCAAACCTACTTTTGTTCCTTGATAACCAAATTTCCCAAAGGATTAAAGCTGGAAGAACTTGAAGTAAATAAGAACAAACACTATTCTTGTAAGAAGGCGAACCATTCCACCAGCAGAAAAGCATTTGGTTTAAATCACCCCAGAACATGTGAACACCACACAGAGAGCCATAATGCTGCCAAACCTTTTTAGCAATGTCACCATGAATAAAGGTATGAGGGATAGACTCTTCCCTTGCTTCTAAATAGCACTCACATTTAGAGGCGAACTGAATGCCCTTTCTTTTAACTCTATCATCCGTAGGGATACCACCATGAATAACCCTCCAAAGAAAAACCGAGACTTTGGTAGGAATGTATTTATTCCAGCAGAAAGACAAAATAGACAACCAAACTTTCGACCTTCTACATTCCCGCCAAGCCGAGCTAACAGAGAACTTACCAGAAGAAGAGGGTAACCAAATAGGAGTATCCGGCTGATCTATAATAGACAACGAATGATCTTGAATTAAAGAAAGAAGTTGAGCCCCATAAACCTCCCGGATGTGATCACTACGAGGTGCCCCGTTATCAAACAAGGAAGAAACTTCAACATGATCAAAAGGAAGATTACCCATATTACCATCCAGCCACCGTTCATGAATCGTAATGTCACCTCTGCCAATCCTCCAACCTAACCGGTTTTCAACCAAAGGCTTAGCATCCAACATACGACGCCAAATATGGGACTCATAAAATTTTCGAGAAGCATCCATAGGGTGAATACCTCTGCAATATTTAGCCAACATAAATCTACTCCAAAGAGAGTCCGTATTCCGAAGTCTCCACCAAAGCTTCATGGCAAAAGCCATGTCGACATCCTCAAATTTCCGCAAACCCAAACCCCCTTCATCAATAGGCCAACTCATTTTGTCCCACGACAGCCAATGACATTTGCGCGACCCGTCAACATTACTCTAGAAGAACCTTGTGATGATACGCTCCATCCTTTGAATAATCCCTTTAAGAGGATGAATAAGGGACATATAATAAAGAGGAATAGCTGCCAGACACGATTTAATCAAAGTAAGCTTAGCACCAAAGGAGAGAAGCTTTCCTTTCCAAGAAGCGAGCCTGGCTTCCATTTTCTGAATTAAAGGACTGAAAAGACTAATCTTTAACCTCCCAATATACAGAGGGCAGCCTAAATATTTTATAGGTAAGTCCTGTTTGACAAAACCCGTAGCTCCTGCAATAATACCATCTCTCACTATATCATGCTTCCCCGTAATAAAACAAATTAACAAGCTGGCCCGAAAACCCTTGGTACCATTCAAGATACTTCATATGAGCCTCAAGCGAACCTTTTGAGCCATTACAGAAAATAAGCACATCATCAGCATAGGCTAAGTGGGAGATCATCGGAACATTCAATTGAGTTTTAAATCTATAATGGGGATTAGCATCATGCAATTAGTTAAGGCCTCTACTCATAATTTCTGCAGCAATAATGAACAGACAAGGAGATAACGGGTCACCTTGTCTCAACCCCCTGGTAGAGTGAAAGAAACCACAAGCTTCCCCATTAACAAGAACGGAGAACCAGCTATTAGAAATGCATCTATAGATTAAGTCAATCCAAACCTCATCAAACCTAAACTGACGCATAACCTTTATTAAACCAAACCACGAAAGCCTATCATAAGCTTTTGCCATATCCAGCTTTAAAGCAACATTGGATCCGCGAACTTTTCTGGTGATGGACTGCATGATCTCTTGAGCTAAAAGCACATTTTCATGAATCACTCTACCCCGAACAAAATCACTTTGCTGCTGGGATATAATCCAAGGAAGAATTGGGACCAAACGACGAGTTAATAAATTGGTGACAACTTTGTTACAAAAATTGCAATGGCTGATTGGCCTTAAATCCAAAAAGGAAGTTGGATTTTCCACTTTGGGAATGGTCACGATTAAAGTGCTAGTCCAGCTACGTGGCATTTGAAACCCCGAAAAGAATTCTCCAATGACACGGACTAAATCATCCTTGATCACTTCCCAAAAAGCTTTGTAAAATTCCCCCGTAAAACCATCCGAACCCGCAGCACTCTGCCCATTCATATCAAAAACAATAGTCTTCACCTCTTCTATAGACGGAACAGCCGTAAGAGTCCCATTATCCTCCTATGTAATAAGACGTGGAATGAGAAACAAATAATCATCCGACGGAGTCGCACATTGCCCTTGAAGTTGATCTGCATAAAAACCAAACGCCTCATTCTGAATATCAACCTTATTAGTAAGCCAATGACCTTGCCGATCCTTAATCTTATGAATAAAAAGCTTTTGCCTCTTCTTCTTTACTGTTGCATGAAAAAATCTAGTGTTACGGTCCCCCTCTTTTAGCCAAGAAATATTAGCCTTTTGAGCCCAAAAATCCTCCTCAGTTTTAAGCTTAGACAAAAGATGAGCTTGAGCTAGGCTAAGAGCAGCCCTACTATCTTCAGTACCATGCTGTTGATGAAACAACTCGCAAGCAAGAACCTCATCTTCCGCAATTTTAACCTGCTGATCAATACGCCCAAAAACCTCCTTGTTCCAAACGCAAATACACTTTCGTAATCGACCAAGCTTCTTTGCAAAACAAACCATTGGCCTACCATCCATAGAAAGATCCCATGAGTCACGAACAATGTTGAGAAAGTTATGGTGCTTTAGCCATACATTAAGAAATCGAAAAGACCCCTTGATGAGAGCAGCCTCAATCTGGATATTAATAAGAAGCGGAGCATGATCTGAACAGGAACGAGGTAAATGAGAAACTCTAGTCAGGTGAAAAGGACGCATCCATTTTTCATTATAAAATGCCCTGTCAAGCCTTTGATAAATAGCCCTGCGCCCCATTCTTTTGTTATACCAAGTTGCCATATTTCCATCATAGCCCGCATCAATAAGATTAGAGTACTGAATCATATCAAAAAACTCAGCCACCTTTGTCTCAGTAATAGGATTACCACCCACCTTCTCTGACTGATCTAACACAACATTAAAATCCCCAACCACCATCCAGGGAAAATCAACCTCACTAATCACCATAAGATCATCCCAAAGGGTTCGACGCGAATATTTATTGCAGCTTGCATGGACAAAACATACCCAAACCACTTCATGCCAACAAGGATGAGATATTTGCAGCGTTAAGGCCTGATTAGAATCATGCACGACCACACAATAGAGACCATGTTTCCAAACAACCCAAACTCTATTATTCAGATTCATTAAACCGTCTTCACAACCAACTTTCCGAACAAAAGCGCCCAAAGTATCACCCCTTACTTTTGGCTCATAAATAGCAAATAAAGAGACATTATGTAAATGAAATAACCGTTTAATCCTTTGAACTGTTGCACCATTGCTGATACCCCTAGCATTCCAACTTAAGAAAGACACCATGGTAAAACAATAGAGTAAAAGTATGTGAACCAAATGAGTATGAGAGACTCACAGAGAGTAAAAGAGTTAAGGCTGCAAAATGTGGCCTGCAGACTGCAAACCTTTCTCTTTGCTTTTACGCTTCTTATTGACCACTTTTGTGAATTCACCTTCCCCATCATCTAGGTTAACAAACTCCCTCTCCTTTCTATCCATATGAAGCTCCATAACATGAGAAATAGAGGTAACCGCCGGACCTCTAGGAGATAAATTTAACGAACCATACGTATTCATCTTGGCAATAGATGAACCCTTTGCTCTTAAGGCCGAGTCATCCTTGAGAGGGGTGCACAGTTTCTTCAAATTTTGTAACTCCGGAATAGCACAAGATTCCTCCATAACAAAAGAAGACAAAGGCTTTTTAAGAGCCTCATTTACTGCTTTAGGAAGCTCCAAACCCCTACGAGCCATCCTTGGAACATTAGTCTTTTCTAACTTCCCCTTAGTACCATTTGCCTCCTTCAAAGTCTCGTTAGCAAGGTTAGAGTTCAGACCTTGCTCATGACCAGCCCCCGTAGCTTTTTTGGAAGCAGCATTCTTCATTTTATCCTCCTTCTTACCCTCCTTCTTATGCTCCTTGGTTATCACACGACAACTGAAGAATGATCATGTCCCAAAACCGAACAATGACGACAATAAAGAGGAAGATTATCATACACCAAATCTTGAAAGAAACTAGGAGAAACATCCCCACAATCAATATGGATCTTTTCCGGAAGTGATTTTAACAAATCCACTTGAACCAAGATTTTAGCAACGCTTAGTCTTGATAATTCCGCCGTAGCCTTATCAATAGAAAGAGGTTTTCCAAATGTGCTAGCAAGAGAAAATAGGAACACCTTATTAAAAAAATGAACTGGTAACCCAGGAAGGCTTACCCAAACCGGTGCCAATGGAGAATCTTTGATGGAGGACCACTCAAGACTAATGACCCATTAATCATCAATGATGGGCCAATTACAAGGTCAAGAGCAAAGAAGTTAAATGAAGCCTTATCAAGCCTTGTTTCACAAGTCCAAGATGTCCAAGATCAAGCCCAATTGGTGACAAATGAAGAGCCCAAGTTGGTGTACATAATTCAAGGAGTGCAAGCCCAAAATGAGGACTTCTAGAGGTCAAAACCGTGTATAGGTGTGAACACGAGTTGTAAAAACGTGCGAACCCTTTCAAAGGTCAAAACCGTGTGGATTCTCCAAGTTAAAACCGAATGGAAGTCTTTTTGAAGCTCAAATTCGGCCAAGGCTTGTAAAGGAGTCCTAGGGAAGCCGAAATTGATCCAAACTGTGTCATCCAAGGGTGGAAAATCTGATCCATATTTCGGCCAAGCTAATTAGTAAAATCCTAGTTGTTTTTAGTTAGTTAAATCTTTTAGTTCTAGATTAATTTAAACTCTTATCCTTAGTTAAGTAGGAGTGTTATTCAAAAGCCTATAAATAGGCCTTTTCTTTCATTGTAAAATTCAGAATTTTATTATTAAAAATAGTGTGAGTTTAAACTCTTTCTTGACAAACATAGTTTGTTAGCACTTTGCAAACTTTGGATTAAGTTTGTGTGATATTCTAATTCGTGGTTCTTAATTAATCAATAATTAAGGGTTTCGAATCGATCAAGGTTCTTAGTTCATTGCGAAACTAAGGGTTGCGATCATCCTTGTGATTGTTATTCAAGTCCTAGGCGTACGTTTCCGCGAGGTAATTCCGAAAGCGTGGTTCCAAGTTCGTTATAACTTGTGGGTCTCGTTGGGAGTCACATCAATCTTGTTTAGGTCGCCATGAAGGAGTCCAAACCGTAGTTCGCATAGGGAACTTCGTTACATACCAAACATCCTTTGTCCATAACCTATGAAAATCTTCCTCAGTGGATAGTTGAATGAGCATATGCTGTTGATCAATATGGCCAAGTTTATAGTTACCCTTTAGATGAAACTTAGCAAAGGCTAACCTAGCCGCTTCCATGGTAGGCCGACCGTTGAGAAACTTACCAACTAGAGTCCAAGCAAACGGCCGAGCAAAGGCGGCAATAGCCTCCTTCGTTAACTTTAACGAGGGAACTCCCTTGTGAATGGCGGAAGCAAGCATGGGGACATCATTGACTTGGGGAACCGGAGTGTTGGATAACAAAGAGGCAAAGGATTTGTTGAGAGGAGGCGGCGGAGTGTTTGGAAGAGAAGGGTTAGCGGCTGTAGCGGTCTTGGGGTCGCTACTAGGGTTTGACGGGGTAGGGTTTGGCGGGATAGGGTTTGCATGAGAAGGGCTGGCAGCAAAATAAGAAGATGGGCTGGGTTTAGAAGGTTGGAGCGGTGGAAACAACGCCAAGTTAGCCATGGGACTGCCGGCGGCCGGAAGCTTAAACGGAGAAGGCCCCTAGGGTGAAACCCTAGAGACGGGAGAGAAGATTCGCTTAGAGAGAGAAAATTTTAGAGAGAGAAAAAGTCAGCATGTCCCTATCATATCCCTTGGGCTGTTTGGTATGTTGTTGCTCACATTCATAGACTTATGTCCTCCATGGAAGTTTTTTTTTTTTTTTTTGGCGAAAGGAGACGGTACTCCCTAAATTTTATTAATAAAGAAAATAATTACAAACAAGGTGGGGAACATGACAACCTCAACCACCGGAAAAGGAAATACATATGGCTTATAGCCGAAATAGAAAAGTAAAAAAAGATAAAGGGGAGCAGCATCTACAAGCATGCCATTACAAAGGAGGAAGGGGAAAAGCTCCAGCCTACCAACATAAATAGGAGAGGACGACTCGTCCCCAGCATGACTAATTCGTCCCTCCTAAAGGGACGACAGAATCAGCAACTTCCTGTTGCATGCTAACTTAAAAAAGTGTTCTTTTTGCATGGAAAAGATTGAGTTCCTTGGTTTTATTGTAAGTGCTAATGGAATTGAGGTTGACAATGAGAAGATCAAGGCCATTCAAGAGTGGCCAACCCCAAAAAGTGTGACCGAAGTGCGTAGTTTTCATGGTCTTGCTAGCTTTTATCGTCGTTTTGTAAAGGACTTTAGTAGCATAGCCGCACCATTAAATGAATTGGTCAAAAAAGAAAAATTGATCTTCATGGTCTTGCTAGCTTTCATTGGGGAGAAAAACAACAACATGCTTTTGATCTTCTTAAAGAAAAATTGACTAGTGCACCAATCCTTGCTTTGCCTAATTTTGATTGTGCTTTTGAACTTGAGTGTGATGCATCCGGAATAGGTATAGGGGCTGTTTTGATACAAAATGGAAAACCTATTGCTTATTTTAGTGAAAAGTTGAAAAATGCACAATTAAATTATCCAACATATGATAAGGAATTGTATGCATTAATTAGGGCACTTGAAACTTGGCAACATTACCTTTGGCCCAAAGAATTCATAATTCACACCGACCATGAATCTTTGAAGTAGTTGAAGGGCCAAAATAAGTTGAGTAAAAGGCATGCCAAGTGGGTCGAATTCATTGATGGGTTTCTCTATGTAATCAAGTATAAAAAAGGAAAAGATAACATTGTAGCCGATGCATTGTCGAGGCGATATACTTTGATTAGCATGTTGGAAACAAAATTCCTTGGATTTGATCACATTAAGGACTTATATGCTCATGATTCTGATTTTGCTACTAATTTTGTTGCATGTGAGCATGTTAGTTGTGATAAATTTTATAGACGTGAGGGATTCTTATTTAGAGAAAACAAACTCTGCATTCCCTAATGTTCTATTCGTGAGATGCTTGTGCGTGAGGCCCATGGTGGAGGGTTGATGGGACACTTTTGTGTTACCAAAACTTTAGATGTGTTACGAGAACACTTCTTTTGGCCTCACATGAGACATGATGTTGAGAAGGTGTGCGTTAGTTGTATTACTTGTAAGCAAGCAAAATCAAAAAGCGCACCTCATGGTTTGTATAAGCCATTACCAATTCCTAGTGAACCTTGGGTAGACATATCCATGGACTTCGTACTTGGTTTGCCTAGATCTAGGAATGGTAAAGATTCTGTTTTTGTGGTAGTGGATAGATTTTCTAAAATGGCAAACTTCATTGCATACAATAAAACGAATGATGCATCTCATATTGCTGATTTGTTCTTTAAAGAAATTGTTCGTTTGCATGGACTTCCACGTACCATTATGAGTGATAGGGATGTAAAATTTTTGAGTCACTTTTGGCGTGTTCTTTGGAATAAATTGGGCACAATACTATTATTCTCCACCGCTTATCATCCTCAAACCGATGGTCAAACGGAAGTGGTTAATAGAACCTTGTCACAACTTTTAAGAACAATTGTCCAAAAGAACTTAAAAAGTTGGGTAGACTGTTTGCCTTTTGTTGAGTTTGCATATAATAGACATGTTCATTCTGCTACTCATTATTCACCTTTTGAGATTGTTTATGGTTTTAATCCTCTTAGTCCACTTGATTTATTGCCTATACCTGTGGATGAAAGAGCAAGCCTTGATGGAAAAGCCAAAGCAAAATTGATCCAAGAGTTGCATGCCAAGGTGAAACAAAATATTGAGAAGAGGACCGAGCAATATGTGAAGCAAGCTAACAAGGGAAGGAAACAAGTAATCTTTGAACCTGGCGATTGGGTGTGGTTGCACCTGCGAAAAGAAAGATTTCCCTCTAAAAGGAAGTCTAAACTTCAACCAAGGGGCGATGGGCCATTCCAAGTGATAGCAAGGATCAATGACAATGCCTACAAGCTTGACTTATCCAGTGAGTATGATAATATCAGTGCAACTTTCAATATTCATGATTTATCTCCTTTTGATGTAGGTGAAGATGCTGATTTGTTGACAAATCCTTTCAAAGGAGGAGGGAATGATGGAGGACCACTCAAGACTAATGACCCATTAATCATCAAGGATGGGCCAATTACAAGGTCAAGAGCCAAGAAGTTAAATGAAGCCTTATCAAGCCTCGTTTCACAAGTCCAAGATCAAGCCCAATTGGCGACAAGTGAAGAGCCCAAGTTGGTGTACACAATTCAAGGAATTCAAGCCCAAAATAAGGACTTCTAGAAGCTTCAAAACGTGTGAATTGCTACCCTATTTTTCAGCCGTACATAAGAGTCCTTGATTGAGCTCAAAACCGTGTGAAACACTTGCCAAAATCCGTGTGAAAGTCTTGTAAAGATCCAAGGCCGGTTGGGACTCTTTCAAAGACCAAAACCGTGTGGAAGTATTATGGTTTCTCAACTCAAATCTGAACCATACTGATGCGTAACAAACGCAGAAGTTGTTGCTTACGAAGTTATGGATGAAGATTATGGAAACAATGGTGAAAATTACAGCGAAAACAAAAGATAGAACACGGGTCACCGGTTAGGCTTCACTCACCTAACGTAAAGATCCCATTTGGATTCACCGGTTAGGCTTCACTCACCTAACGTAATGAATCCTTTGAATATTACCTCCTAGACCTAAGGAAATAATAGACAAAATAAGAACAAACCTTTGTTCCTTGAATTTCTCTTTGAGAATTATATCAATAATCTTCATTTTACATCTCTAAAATCTATCCCTATTTATAGGTGTTTACAATTGCCTCCTAATCATTAAAGGACAAGAAAACTACTCCTAATTGTACAAACATTAGCAATACTATCCTTCCTAGGACTAGAAAATCAAACCTATACAATCTAGGAATCAAAAACACAGCAGGAAAGACGGACTCGACCATTCTGGTCATAGGGCGATCGCCCTCTCATGCCACAAAGCTATCGCTTTGTGGCCAGAACCCTGGTCCGCAAAATTGGCTTCAAGGCGATCGCTCCCTCCCATGCAAGGCGATCGCTACTTAACCAGAAAGTATTTTCGTCCTTCTTTACCATGCACGTGACCTCCAAAAGCCTCCCAAGCAGATATCTCTTCCCAATTAGCATCACCAAAGCTTCAAATGGCCAAGTAAATCCACCTTTCCCACATGCATTGATGCAACGGCTTTTGTTCACGAATTCCCTCGATGCTCCCGCATCACATACATTCGGCCAAGGCTTATTAGTAGAGTTCTAGTTGTTTTCTTTTTAGTTAGATTTTTAGTTCTAGGTTAAATTAAACTCTAATCCTTAGTTAAGTAGGAGTGTTATTCAAAAGCCTATAAATAGGCCTTTTCTTTCATTGTAAAATACAGAATTTTATTATTAAAAATAGTGTGAGTTTAAACTCTTTCTTGACAAACATAGTTTGTTAGCATTTTGCAAACTTTGGATTAAGTTTGTGTGATATTCTAATTCGTGGTTCTTAATTAATCAATAATTAAGGGTTTCGAATCGATCAAGGTTCTTAGTTCATTGCGAAACTAAGGGTTGCGATCATCCTTGTGATTGTTATTCAAGTCCTAGGCGTACGTTTCCGCGAGGTAATTCCGAAAGCGTGGTTCCAAGTTCGTTATAACTTGTGGGTCTCGTTGGGAGTCACATCAGGTTCATCCTTTTAGCCCTTGCTCATGTTATTGGCCCATCTTTAATCATCAATGGATCGTTGTTGTTGGGTTTGCTTGTTGGATCCTTGTTGACTTCACTTGGTGGTCCTCTATCATTCCCTTCTCCTTTGAAAGGATTTGTGCACGAATCAGTTTCACCTACATCAAATGGACGCAAATCAGAAATACAGAAATATTCACTAACATTATGCTCACCATGTTATTCCACTTGAGCAGACTTTCTCTCTCTAGAGTTTTCTCTCTAGGTTTTCTTGAAATTCTGGCCGCCGGCAGCCTTGTCATGGCTGACCTGGGGGTGTTTCCTCCTCTCCCATCATTCAATCACAGCCCGTCTCAAGCTTTCAATCCCTCCCATGCAAACCCTACCCCGTCAAACACTACTCCGCCTAACCTTCCTTCGCCAAACCCTACTTCGACTAACCCTAATAGCGCTTCTACCTTTGCTACAGCCGCCGGCCCTTCCAACCAAAGCCCCCCGCTACTCAACAAGTCTTTCGCCTCTTTCCTCACTAACAGCCCGTTTAACCATGTCAATGATACTCCAATGATTGCCTCCGTCATTCATAAGGGAGTTCCTTCTCTAAAGCTAACGAAGGAGACTATTGCCGCCTTTGCTAGGCCTTTTGCATGGACTTTAGTTGGGAAGTTTCTCAATGGTCGGCCAACCATGGAAGCGGCTAGGTTGGCCTTTGCTAAGTTTCATCTTAAGGGCAATTATAAACTTGGTCATATTGATCAACAACACATGCTCATTCAACTATTTACCGAGGAAGATTTTCATCGGTTATGGACGAAGGATGTGTGGTATGTAACGAAGTTCCCTATGCGCACTACTGTTTGGACTCCTTCATGGCGACCTAAGCAAGATTCTCCATTGGCACCGGTATGGGTGAGTCTTCCGGGATTACCCGTCCATTTGTTCAATAAGGTTTTTCTATTCTCTCTTGCTAGCACATTTGGCAAACCTTTGGCTATTGACAAGGCTACAGCTGAACTATCAAGACCAAGCGTCGCTAAAATTTTGGTTCAAGTGGATTTGTTAAAATCACTTCCGGAGAAGGTCCATATTGATTGTGGGGATGTTTCTCCTAGTTTCTTTCAAGAGGTGGTGTATGATAATCTTCCTCTTTATTGTCGTCATAGTTCGGTTTTGGGTCATGATCATTCCAGTTGTCGTGTGATAAACAAAGAATATAAGAAGGAGGGTAAGAAAGAAGACAAAGAGAAGAATGCTGCTTCCAGAAAAGCTACGGGGACTGGTCATGAGAAAAGATTGAACTCTAACCTTTCTAAGGAGACTTTAACGGTGGCAAATGGTACTAAGGAGAAGGTAGAAAAGACTACAGTTCCAAGATTGGCTCGTAGGGGATTGGAGCTTCCTAAAGCAGTAAATGAGGCTCTTAAAAAGCCTTTGTCTTCTTCTGTTATGGAGGAATCTTGTGCTATTCCAGAGTTACAAAACTTGAAGAAACTGTGCACCCCTCTCAAGGATGACTCGGTTTTAAGAGAAAAAGGTTCATCTATTGCCAAGATGAATACTTATGGTTCGTTAAATTTATCCCCTAGAGGTCCGGCGGTTACCTCTTTCTCTCATGTTATGGAGCTTCACATGGATAGAAAGGAGAGTGAGCTTGTTAACCTAGATGATGGGGAAGGTGAATTCACAGAAGTGGTCAATAAGAAGCGTAAAAGCAAAGAAAAAGGTTTGCAGTCTGCATCGCAAGCAAAAGGCCACAGTTCGCAGCCTTAATTCTTTTACTCTCTGTGAGTCTCTCATACCTATTTGGTTCACATACTTTATCTCTATTGTTTTACTATGGTTTCTTTCTTAAGCTGGAATGCTAGGGGTATCAGCAATGGTGCCACAATTCGAAGGATTAAATGGTTATTTCGTTTACATAATGTCTCTTTATTTGCTATCTATGAGCCAAAAGTAAGGGGTGATACTTTGGGCGCTTTTGTTCGGAAAGTTGGTTGTGAAGACGGTTTAATGAATCTGAATAATAGAGTTTGGGTTGTTTGGAAACATGGTCTCCATTGTGTGGTCGTGCATGATTCTAATCAGGCCTTAACGCTGCAAATATCTCATCCTCTTTGGCATGAAGTGGTCTGGGTATCTTTTGTCCATGCTAGCTGCAATAAATATTCGCGTCGAACCCTTTGGGATGATCTTATGGTGATTAGTGAGGTTGATTTTCCCTGGATGGTGGTTGGGGATTTTAATGTTGTTTTAGATCAGTCAGAGAAGATGGGTGGTAATCCTATTAACGAGAACAATGTGGCTGAGTTTTCTGATATGATCCAGTACTCTAATCTTATTGATGCGGGTTATGATGGGAATATGGCAACTTGGTATAACAAAAGAATGGGGCGCAGGGCTATTTATCAAAGGCTTGACAGGGCGTTCTATAATGAAAATGGATGCTTCTTTTTCACCTGACCAGAGTTTCTCATTTACCTTGTTCCTGCTCGGATCATGCTCCACTTCTTATTAATATCCAGATTGAGGCTGAACTCATCAAGGGGTCTTTTCGATTTCTTAATGTGTGGCTGAAGCACCATAACTTTCTCAACATTGTTCGTGATTCGTGGGACCTTTCTATGGATGGTCGGCCAATGGTTTGTTTTGCAAAGAAACTTGGTCGATTACGAAAGTGTATTTCGGTTTGGAACAAGGAGGTGTTTGGGCGTATTGATCAGCAGGTTAAAATTGTGGAAGATGAGGTTCTTGCTTGCGAGTTGTTTCATCAACAGCATGGTACTGAAGATAGTAGGACTGCTCTTAGCCTAGCTCAAGCTCATCTCTTGTCTAAGCTTAAAAGTGAGGAGGATTTTTGGGCTCAAAAGGCTAATATCTCTTGGCTAAAAGAGGGGGATCGTAACACTAGATTTTTTCATGCAACGGTGAAGAAGAAGAGGCAAAAGCTTTTTATTCATAAGATTAAGGATCGGCACGGTCATTGGCTTACTAATAAGGATGCTATTCAGAATGAGGCAGTCGACTTTTACGCAGATCAGCTCCAAGGGCAATGTACGACTCCGTCGGATGATTATTTGTTTCTCATTCCACGTCTTATTACAGAGGAGGATAATGGGAATCTCATGGCTGTTCCGTCTATGGAAGAGGTTAAGACTATTGTCTTTGATATGAGTGGGCAGAGTGCAGCGGGTCCGGATGGTTTTACGGGGGAATTTTACAAAGCCTGTTGGGATGTGATTAAGAATGATTTAGTCCGTGCTATTAGAGAGTTCTTTTTGGGATTTCAGATGCCACGTAACTGGACTAGTACCTTAATAGTGACCATTCCCAAAGTGGACAATCCGATTTCTTTTTTGGATCTTAGGCCAATCAGCCTTTGCAATTTTTGTAACAAAGTTGTCACCAACTTATTAACTCGTCGCTTGGCCCCTATTCTTCCTCGGATCATTTCCCAACAGCAAAGTGGTTTTGTTCGGGGTAGAGTGATTCATGAGAATGTGCTTCTAGCCCAAGAGCTCATGCAATCCATCACTAAGAAAGCTCGCGGATCCAATGTTGCTTTAAAGCTAGATATGGCAAAAGCTTACGATAGGCTTTCTTGGTTTGGGCTCATAAAGGTTATGCGTCAGTTTGGGTTTAATGAGGTTTGGATTGATTTAATTTATAGATGCATCTCTAATATTTGGTTCTCCGTTCTTGTTAATGGGGAAGTTTGTAGTTTCTTTAACTCTACGAGGGGATTGAGACAAGGCGATCTACTCCTTTTTTCAAGCTTAACACAGATGGCTCGGTGATTAATGGAGTTTGTACAGGAGGTGGTGTAATTCGTGATAGTCAGGGTAATCTTATCAAGGCGTTTGCTAACTTCTATGGGCCAGGGACTAATATGAGAGCCGAGATTTTGGCTTTGAGGGATGGTTTGGTTTTATGTCATTCTCTTGCCCTTAATTCAGTTGTGGTAGAGACAGACTCGAATGTGGCAGTTAGAGTTTTAACTCAGTGCTGTGGATATCCTTGGATGTATGAATATGAGTTAAGGCACTGTAGACGACTTTTACAGAGGTATAGCATTTGCCATGTTTATAGGGAGAAAAATCAGGTAGTAAACAGATTGGCGGATTATGCGTACGGTTCCCAGATTTATAGTCGGTTTGAGAGTGTAGAACAGCTTCCTCGGATTGTTCTGCATGCTTTTCACCAAGATGCTTATGGATTCTATAATTATAGGCAGCGTTGATTTTTTGTATTTCCTTTTCGAGGTTAGGCTCCTTTGTCCTCCCATTTATAAGGGCAAGGCTGGTTGTCCCCCTCATGTTTGTATTATTTATTTCTTATTAATAAAATTTCGCAGGGTGCCGCCCCTGTTTCCTGAAAAAAAAAAAAAAAAGAAAAAAAAAAAGAGACAAGGCGATCCTTTATCTCCATGTTTGTTCATTATTGCTGTTGAAATTATGAGTAGAGGGCTCAACCAGTTGCATGATTATTACCCTCGTTACAGATTTAAAACTCATTTGAATGCTCCGGTGATTTCTCACTTAGCATATGCTGATGATGTGCTAATTTTCTGTAATGGGTCAAAGGACTCGCTTGAGACTCATATGAAGTATCTTGAATGGTATCAAGGGTTTTCGGGCCAGCTTGTTAATGTTCAGAAATCTTGTTTTATTACGGGGAAGCATGATATAGAGAGGGATGGTATTATTGCAGCAGTTACAGGTTTTGTTAAGCATGATTTGCCTATAAAATATTTAGGCTGTCCGCTGTATATTGGGAGGTTAAAGATTAGTTTATTCAGTCCCTTATTTCAGAAAATGGAAGCTAGGCTTGCTTCTTGGCAAGGTAAGCTTCTTTCCTTTGGAGCAAAGCTTACTTTGATCAAATCTTGTTTAGCAGCGATCCCTCTTTACTATCTATCCCTCATTCATCCTCTTAAAGGGGTCATTCGAAGACTCGAACGTATCATCACAAGGTTCTTTTGGAGTAATGTTGATGGGTCCCGTAAATGTGGGCTATCGTGGGAAAGAATGAGTTGGCCTATTGATAAGGGGGGTTTGAGTTTACGGAAATTTAAGGATGTTTCCATGGCTTTTGCCATGAAGCTTTGGTGGAGATTTCGGATTGCGGACTCTCTTTGGAGCATGCTTATGTTGGATAAATACTGTAGAGACATTCACCCTATGGATGCTTCTCAGAAATCTTAGAGTCTCATATTTGGCGTCGTATGATGGATACTAAACCTTTGGTAGAAAGCCGGTTAGGTTGGCGGATTGGAAGAGGTGACATCACGATTCATGAAAGGTGGCTGGAAGGTAATATGAGTAATATTCCTTTTGATCATATTGCAGTTTCTTCTTTGTTTGATAATGGGGTTCCTCGTATTGATCATATTCGAGAGGTCTATGGTGTCCAGCTTCTCTCGTTAATCCAAGATCAGTCCTTGACTATTATAGATCAGCCGGATACTCTTATTTGGTTACCCTCTGCTTTTGGTAAGTTTACTGTTAGCTCGGCTTGGCGGGAATGTAGAAGGCCGAGAGTACGGTCGGCTAGTTTATCCTTTTGTTGGCATAAATACATTCCTCTCAAAGTCTCGGTCTTTCTTTGGAGGGTCTTTCATGGTGGCATACCTACGGATGATAGAGTTAAAAGAAGGGGCGTTCATTTCGCTTCCAAATGTAAGTGCTATTTAGAGGCAAGGGAAGAGTCCATTCCCCATATTTTTATTAATGGTGACATCGCTAAAAAGGTTTGGCAGCATTATGGTTCTCATTGTGGTGTTCATATGTTTTGGGGGGGATTGAATCAAATGCTTTACTGTTGGTGGAATGGTCCGCAAACAAACAAGAATAGTGCTTCTTCTTATTTATCCCATGTTCTTCCGGCCTTCATTCTTCGGGAAATTTGGTTGTCAAGGAATAAAAGCAGATTTGAAGGAGCTGCTATGAATCATTTGTCCATCATATATAAAATTCGAGAGCAAGTCCAAAGTATTACTAAAGCTTTTGCGTTGTCTTTCTTGTGGAACTCAACCGATGATCACCTCTTTTCTTTCTTTGGGTTGAATAGGGTTGGCCTTGGTTGTCGTAACATTCGTTTGGTGATTTGGCAACATCCTTCTGATGGTTTCATTAAAGTTAATACGGATGGGGTGTCTCGTGGAAATTCAGGCCTGGCTGCGGGTGGAGGTGTCTTTCGGGATAACAATGGTGATTTCCTTTATGGTTTTTGCAAATTCTATGGCCACTCTTCTAACATGATGGCTGAGGCTATGGCTGTTCGTGACGGCCTCCTGTTGGCATATAATCGTGGCTATTTGAGGGTTTGGCTGGAAGTGGATTCTCTTCCCCTTATGAGTATCATTATTAAATAATATCATATCCCCTGGGCTGTTTGGTATGTTGTTGCTCACATTCATCGACTTATGTTGTGACGACCCGAGTCCGAGATTCGATGTTGAACCCCAACTCGGAGCGCCAAACCGAAGAAAGACTAAATAAAGCGAGCCACAAAAGCTCGAAACCAAAACCAAAGCAGCGGAATACTAAAAACAAGGCAGCGGAGTAACGAATGAACTTGAGCCTCAAAGCTCGATTTACAAAATCCCAACAACATAAATATAACCTCCACGGCTAAACAAGCGCCGGAGAACAACAATATCAAAATACCACGAGACAACAAGCTCGGGAAAAGTACTAGTAAAATACCAACGGGCATACGGCCACAACAACTAAGAAAACTGGAATTATAAAAGTTATACAACCGGCACGACTCCACAAGTCGGCACCAAATACAAGAATAGAAAATACAAGAATCTCTACCCGACATACTAAGTTTACATAACTCAGTTTAACCCACGACCTCACAAGTACATGAAATAAATATAAAATACTAACTAAATACAACTAGAGGATCTTCGAACTAGGGCCTCACTGCGCCGAAACATATCCCGCAACTAAGGAAAACAAATATGGAAGGGATGAGTCGAATGACCCAGTAAGCTACTAATGAAACAATATGGCATGGCATTATGCACATAAGAATAACAGGAAAATAAACAGGTTGTAGCACATAAGACAACCAACCCTATACTCACGAGAGGCTCAGTAGCCGCCAACCGTCATGCACTGGTTGGAGACCACGACCAACATTCGTTCATATAGGAAGCACATAAAATGTAAATAAACACATAAAGGTGGATACGGTGGATTCGAGGTACACCTCCGAAATCCCTTGAAACACTTCCGACCTTATCGCTCCATGAAGCCGTAGTAAACGATCGTACTGCCGCTCCACAGAACTATCAAGGATGCCTCTGCTGCTATCCAACAAGGTAATAATGGTAATAGATTCCTGCGCTCTTGCTCCAGAGAACCATAATAAATAAGCGTGCCGTCGATCTTTGGACACATCTCTCAATACCGAACATAAAACATAGATAGATGATTGTGTCTTTGCTGTCGTACACAAATCACGAGGGACCGTGCTCGTATCCCAAGAAAATATATGTACCCGATCGCGTCAAGCACGATCTACAAGTACCCAACGATAAATGTACCCGATCGCGTCAAGCACGATCTACAAGTACCCAACGATAAATGTACCCGATCGCGTCAAGCACGATCTACAAGTACCGTGGTGGACCATTTTCGTATCCACGTCGACGTATCGCTCGATCCCCTACGACCCGAGACAATACGGCTCTAGCCACTTATAGGTATCACAAGGGACCGGTGTCCGTATCCCAATGCATACAAAACAATGTCGACAATGCATCGCCGTTTATTCCGTTCAACCGTGGGACTAGAGAAAACCCCTACCGTGGCCAACGGTAGGGCGAGGCCAGTGTATTGGCCTTCGGCTATTACGAAGCCCCGCTCCCGCAATAACCGAGCGTCAATACACCTCCAATGCACATATGCCAGCTGGACTCGATGCAATGCACAAGTAGATGTTTACTTATGCCAAACTAATCTAAGTGTGTTCTATTGAATCACAACTTAATAAACCAAATCATGATGTGTCCTATTGAATCACAACCCAATGAAATCAAACCATAATGTGTTCTATCGAATCACATACCAAATCAACACAATGTGCTTGTAAATACTAAACACACCGTCAATCATCAAAGTAGGATGATTGTCCTATTGTTACTAGAACAACCACACACATACTAAGTCATTTTAGTCCACAATTGCTAGACTTCACAATCATAATACACGTAAGCCTACTCGTACTTACAACCATATTCCAACGTGTTGCTAACACGCGCAACTTAGGATCTCTACGGTATTCCACGATCGCAATACACTCCATCTCATGTATATATAATCTACCTCATTTCCGTCGTATATTAGATATATTACGACTCCCTACAAGTCACGTCGCCCGAAATGGAACGATACCAAAGGCGTGTCATACTACCTAGAATATAACTAACTCGAGATCCGATGATTGAGACTGTTCGTCTCATATGAAATGTCGCGTACTATGGGCATCACTAGACGATAACACTTAAGGGGAGACCAACGTGGGTAATTAATCCCTTGCTAAGGCGTAAGGTTAAGTCAACGATTCACCGCACACCATAGTCGGTAATGTTTGACCAAGTCAACCCAAGTCGAGTTCCATCGGGTCATGATGTCAATAATTCGTCATCCTACACCGTAGGAGACTACAATACAACCAATATAGGTTTATACTACACATTACCACATTACACGACGTATAATCTTTACGTCTTATACAACGCCGCTAGAGTTGGTCATCAATAACTAAACCTCGGATGAACCATAACATTAACCTTAGTTAACGGTGTCAACCAAAATAATCAACATTCGGGGTATATGTTACCCATATAAATCTCACGAGTCATCGTGAGAGTTCTAACGATAAAAATCTCAAAGGACTACATATGCTCAGTAGAACTAAATCAAGTCATCGGCGACTATAATGCCGGAACCCAACTATAACGTAAACCCACGAGTCTATAGCTTGGGAAAAACAACAACAACAACGACAATAATAATCACGACACAATCTCGAGGAGTCTCTACTACTCGGAGACAACAATCATCGCAATAACAACAACAACGTGTACACAATGAACTCCACAAGTCTCTAACATTCGGAGACCCCAAGATTAACAAAAATTCATCAATACCCATCATTTAACATGCTAGAGTATCACATTGAACAAGTATAGCATGTAGGGAGTTCATATGCACATAGATAACACGTAAACATCGCGATACTACTCTACGATGCTCAAAATCTAAGAAGGAGATTAGTAACTTACAACACAACGCAAATCCTCCACGAAATCGGAAGGGCCTCAGATGAAAACGTACTCCTCCGCGACCCCAACGCCGCTACGGAGTCCACTCGTCGATCCCAAGCTCGATCCAAGTCCGAATCAAGCTTTCTCTCTCTCAAAACACCACTTTCTCTCTCTAAGATGTGGGAGAAGAGATGGGTTTATGATTTCTCAACAGATCGGACGATCCATTCGGTTGGAAACGTTCCCCTCGACGCTAGCTACGCTCCGGCGAAGACGGCTCGCAATTCCGACTCCGAACGAGATATCGCGAATTCTTCCTCTTCTCTCTCTCTCTCTCTCTCTAGCTCTCTCTCTAAACTTTGGGTTGGGAGGAAGAAAAATGAGGAAATAAGGTTGGGTTATGTTATTAATACCATGGGTAAGTGTTTGGTCCAATCCGGGTTTGTTTGAGCATTTTAAACCACTTAAAAATGTTAAAACCGAGAAAGACGAAAACCGGACGAGCGAGACGGGCCAGGCGATCGCCCTACCCTAATCAAGGCGATCGCTTTGTACTCGGTCACGGGCGATCGCTTTGTCTTCCCGGGCGATCGCTTTGTGTCCGATTCTTCGAACTCTCCGAAAATGCTCCAAACACCCCGAAATGGTCCTAAATGATCCCGAAGTGATTCTAAGTCTTTGGGAAGGTCGAAATACTCGAGAAAGGTTCCCGAAAGGTCCGAAAACAACGCTAGAAGTTCAACGTAACATTCACGCAATAACCATATAAAGGTTTGAGTACCAATCGGGCCATACGAAACACTCAAAATGACTCGGTGTGCGAGTTAACGACAAGATCAACGTGATCATCCATCGTGAAGGAGTCTAAACCAATATTAGGTCAATGGGACGGGGAAAAATGAACATCGTACACGAATGTTAATCAAGGTCGAGAATAGTCTCAAATGGAGAAAGGAACAAAGCGCAACTCACCACGAGTTAAACGCGAGTCAAATACGGTCCTCGACTCAACACGTCACGCTTAACAAGCATGACACCTCACTCTCCGAGGGTCTTAAGGTTGATAAGAAATGGTTATGAGTTAACCAGGAAGGAAGTAGGGTCGGGGTGTTACATATGTCCTCCATAGAAGTTCGAGTTACTCATATTCTTCGTGAAGGTAATGGTGTGGCTGACGGCTTAGCAAACTTTGTTGCGGATGAGAAAAAGGATGTTGAATTCTTTTCTCACTCGGATCTCCCCAGTCGATGTCGAGGTAATTTTATCTTAGACAAACCTAACACTCCATATATCCGTTTGAAATGACCCCTCTTTGGTTTTTTTGGTTTGATGTTAGTCTGTTGCTAATGTTTGTCTTCTCTTCAAGCATGAGTCGTGTCAGAGGGGACGACTCGTCCATTCTTTCCCTGTTTCAGTCGTCCCTTTGTATTGGACGAATTCAGCTTGTTGAGGACGAGTCGTCTACATTGTCTCTGATTCAGTCGTCCCTTTGGAGTGGACGATTTCAGCTTGTTGAGGACGAGTCGTCCACACTGTCTCTGAACCAGTCGTCCCTTTGTAGGGGACGAGTTAGGTTGTCAGGGGACGAGTCATCCTTGGTTTGTTTGGCATAGGCATGATTTGCTCTTTGGTTTCCCCTATCCCCTTTGTAATGGGCAACTCGTTAGAAGCTGGATCCCTCCCCGTAGTTATTTCCTTATGTATTTCATTTCGGTGGTTGAGGTTGTCATGTCCCCCACCTTGTTTGTAATTTTTTTCAATATTAATAAAATCTAGGGAGTGCCGTCTCCTTTCGCCAAAAAAAAAAAAACCATGTAATTCCACTTTGAAGACCATGTCATAGAAGTGTTCATGATCCCCTTGTTTTCGAATGATTTCTCCATTCAAGCTTACACAACTCCAATCACCGGGATCAAAAATCAATCGAACTTGACTTGCTCTAACTTGTACAAGAAACACAACCAAACAACACAATCCAAGATGATCAAAGTTGTTAGCATAAATTACATTATATAACAATTGAGCAAACCTCAAAGACAAACGTCGCTTATGCCTAACAATCTGACCATAATCAACTCTCTTAATTCCCAAGCTATCACATATCAAAGCATTCTCATGGTCATTCTCAACATGAATCACACAACCCTCCCAAGTTTTAGCATGCTTAAGAACAATTGCTTTTAAGAAAGAACATTTAGCTTTAAGTATGCCATGCAATCCATAAATTTTGTGAAAGAACAATGCAACATAGAAAATATCATCTAATTTGTGACATGGAATTTGATAAACCATTTTCAAGAATTCATTTGCATTCACAAACATAGAACTCTTAGATACTCCCAATACACAATTCAAATTTATCAAGCTAATCTTCAATGCACCATAAAGACTTACCAAGTCAACCTTTAATGAATAATCCATGAATGGATCAACATAAGAATGACTAGGGATATGCAATGTCAAGTATAGTCCATCATCAATGTTCTCATCAAATTCTATCCGATCACTTAACCTATGGTGACTAACCAAATTTTGCAATTCAAACTTTTTAGGCATGTCAAGTGGTCTAACAAGCTTTTCCGTGAATAATGTGCCCACATGACCAATCAAATTACCAATACCAATATCTCCACGAATTTTGAATTCCCTACTAAGGTCATGTGACTTGCCATGATTGTCAAGTCCCAATAACTTAGTATCATAAGAAAAAGGTAAGCCAAACCTATGAGAATGTGTATGTTCTACAACAATCTCATTATTCGGATCATATCCCCACTTGTATCTCACAACCTTCTTACTTAATTCGGGAAATACATCAACAAAAATCTGTAGAGAAGAAGCAACACATGGAAGAGAAAATTGGGGTGACATGTTAGTATAAAAAGATTTCTCTTTGGAAAAGAGAACTATCAAACTATGCCTTTCCCACAACTCCCTCTTAATTTTACCACTCATTGTATAAAAACTCTCCTTTTTTCTTCTCCACTCATTCTTTTCACACAAATCTGAATTTTCACACTCATTCTCACTTTCTTCTTTTCTCTCGGCCTCCTTCTCTCTCTCCTTCTCTTCTCTCTCAATCTCTTCTCTTTTTATCTCTCTCTCTTTCTTTTCTCTCTCAATCTCTTCTCTTTTTATCTCTCTCTCTTTTTCTTCCTTACTTTCTCTCCTTGATTCACTCGTCCTTACTTGATCTTCTCTCACCTTTTGTGGGGATAAGGGAGCAAAAGTAAGGGTTTTCCCACCAAACATGAAGGAGTATTTATTGGAGTTCTCATTGAAAGAGGCTCTTCGATCAAGTTGCCATTGTTTACCCAACAAAAGATGACAAGTTTGTATAGGTACAACATCACATAATACTTCATCCTTGTACCCCCCAATTGAAAAGGAAACCATCACTTGTTTAGTCACCCTCAATTCACCATACTCATTGAGCCATTGTAATTTGTATGGATTAGGGTGTTTCAAGGTAGGTAGGTTGAGCTTTTCTACCATTTCTGTACTAGCCACATTAGTGCAACTCTCCCTATCAATAATAACCATGCACACTCTCTCATTCACTGTACATCTAGTATGAAAAATATTTTCACGTTGTATCTCCTCAACAGTTTATACTTTCATACTCAACATCCTCCTCACTATCCTCACTATCATGTTTTCCTCATGACCATTAACTTTGCCCAATGGCAGCATAGTGGAAGAAACATTGCTACCTTTATTCACTAACCCATCTTTTGGTTTCAACTCTATAGATTTCTCACACCTACTTCGAATATGTCCTTTAAGAATTGTATGATTTTTAGCTTTAGGAATTTCAACCTTGAGTCTCTCAATGGGACCCTCAACACTAGATCTCCCATTAACATTTGAACTAGAAATCTCTCGAGTACTACCCCTCCTAGGTCCTCTCCATGGTGGTTCATCCTCTTCTAACCACTCATCATCCCTCATTGGTTGTCTATTTCTACCCATTCTCTCTCTCGCATTCTCACTAGGTGGTGGTTCTTGATGAACACGCTCCATCCTATCTATTCTATCATTCGCTTGCCCAATCTTTTCAGTCATTCTCCTCATCTCTCCCAACAAATCTACCATAGACATCCTACTAGGCTGTCCCACACCTTCTTCCTC
This sequence comes from Platycodon grandiflorus, assembly GCA_016624345.1. NCBI lineage: Eukaryota > Viridiplantae > Streptophyta > Magnoliopsida > Asterales > Campanulaceae > Platycodon > Platycodon grandiflorus. The sequence goes on from CM028367.1 coordinate 745,138, forward strand.
AACTACACCTTTTGCTCTTTTTTTGGACATTTTTTTTTAAGAAGAAAAAGAAGAAACCTCACACACTCCTTTACGTGTATCTCTCAAAATTATGACACTCGTGTATCACTCAAAATTTGACTTTTACCTCCCCTCTTATGTGCTCACCACTCTATGTCTTTTTCCACTCACAACTCTTGATGAAAACAAGTAAGGTTAGAACACAACAATTTTGGAGATAAAGTTTTGAAAACACAAAATTCGTAAATCTTAATTAAAACAAAAGAAAAGAGTTTATGAAAGATAAGAAGCAGGGTTTATAGGAAAAGAAGAAAGATTCGATTTTTATTCTCGAATCAAAGATGGAGAGAATTTTGTTTGAGAAGAAAGAACTTTCTAGCACACAGCCCAAGCTCCTTTTGCTTTCTTTGAATTTTTTTTTTTTTGGTACTTCCTTGAAGACGTTTTTTTGTGTTGTCTTCTCTCTTTTTTTTTTTTTGTACTAGCTTGGCCGAATTATCAAGGGAAAATTCTGCCTTCTTTTTTTTTTTTACTATTTGCCTCCTTTGGGACGGCTTGAAGAAGAAAAGATGAAGAAAACTCTGTGGCACAAAAAGATGAGTAGATAAAGATAGTGTATGGATTATGGAATGAAGAAATTAAGAACAAGATAATAAAATAGGGATAGAAAGATTGTTACCAATAGCCTTTGCTCTAATACCAACTGATGTGATTCCCAACGAGACCCACAAGTTATAACGAACTTGGAACCACGCTTTTGGAATAACCTCGCGGAAACGTACGCCTAGGACTTGAATAACAATCAAAAAGGATGATCGCAACCCTTAGTTTCGTAATGAACTAAGAACCTTGATCGATTCGAAACCCTTAACTATTGAATAATTAAGAACCACGAATTAAAAGTAAACACAAACTCAATCCAAAGTTTGCAAGATTCTAACAAAACTTAATTTGTCACAAAGAGTAGAAAACTCACAATATTCTTTTATCAAAAACGTCTCCCATTACAATGAAAAGAGGCGGCTTTATAGGCTTAGAATCAAGAATACTAATCTAACTAGGAAAAGGAAAACATAGTTTACTAGGAAACACCATACTAATCTAACTAGGAAAGTAATAAATCTGCCTAATAAGAATCCTAGCTAAAAAGGAAAACAATTACATACTTAAAATAAGATAAGACTCTCCTAATCAAACAAGGAACAAGGAAAGTAAAGGAAAGGAAGGAAAAAACGTCCAAGTCTCAAAAGGAAACAAGGAGCACGTTTTTTTTGGACTCTCCTAGTGTGAATGCAATAGGGAAACACACCAATGAAAGGAATCCCGGTTTTCTAAAAGCCCTCTTTTGAAAAGTGCACTTTGGCCCCCAAAAGTCACCCATTTAGTATTAAAAGGCTCCCAAATTCATCCTTGAACTTATGGGCTGACTTTTTAAGGCTTTTGCTTCCAAAAAATGTCGTTTAAGCCCTCGAACTTTCCCTCCATGTTGGACTACAATCATATTCACCAAATTGGCCTCTTCAATTGACTTCCGTGCTTGGACTTGTTCTTGGACTTGCAAAATAATGCTTGCTAAAGCTTGGTTCATCCTTTTAGCCTTTGCTCTTGTTATTAGCCCATCTTTAATCATCAATGGATCGTTGTTGTTGGGCTTGCTTGTTGGACACTACAACAAAAATGGGCTTTAACAACGTTTTGTAATAGAGTTTTCACAACGTTTTCTAAAACGTTGTGGAAACTAACGTTGTGGTAGGTTCCTGGTTTTTACAACGTTTTAAAAACGTTGTGAAATCTGGTTTTTACAACGTTTTTAAAACGTTGTGAATTCTGGTTTTTACAACGTTTTAAAAACGTTGTGAAATCTAGTTTTTACAACTTTTTAAAAACGTTGTGAAATCTAGTTTTTACAACGTTTTAAAAACGTTGTGAATTCTGATTTTTACAACATTTTTAAAACGTTGTGAATTCTGGTTTTTACAATATTTTGAAAACGTTGTGAAATCTTTTTTACAACGTTTATCAAAAACGTTGTTAAATTTATTATTATTTTATTTTATTCCCTGGCCTGGTTTGGTCCCATTCCCGTCCCATTCTCAATCCCATTCCCGATTCCTGAGTAACATGTCATGTTTTTCCCATTCCCGTCCCCGCACATCCACCCACATCACATCCACAAAATTACAAAATTGAAGTTGGCAAAAAAAAGTTGAGAAATTCTAAAATTAACTAAAACTTGATATATCATCAATATATTCTGCAAATATATGTTAATTAAATTACAATATCTAATTACAGAGAGATACCAAAGTCTGATCCATTCTACTTGACCAAAACTTGAGCAATCTAAGAGAGAAAGAATGCACCAGTCTACTTAGCAAATCAAACCCTAGTAAAGCTTGACTTTGGTGCCTCGAATTCCTTTTCAAGTACTACCATAACATCCTTGATAGAAATAAGGTCGGCTCCCTTCCGGGGTTTATCAGATGTTTCCTCCCCTTGAATTTTCAGTCCCTGCTGAAACAGATGACAAGCAAGCTATTATCACATAATTCAGACACACTGCAACCAAAAGAATGTTCTATGAAGAATCATCAAAAGGTTATTAGCAAGATCATTTTTGCACCATACCAGGAACAATTGGTCCAATCTATTCAGATAGAACAGGACCACGGGCCGAATCACTTCAGACAGGTTCACATGAAATTGATATAAAATAGCCAATGTCATCAACTGAGAGCAAGTATGATGGGGTAGTAGCATCCTTAATTTCACTCTACATTCCATCAGTACTTGCAATCATATTATTGTTTTAAACGTTCAAACCACTATTTCAACTAGAAAAGAAACAATTACTCAAGCTCTTTGATTGATCTAAGACTTGCTTGAGACCGCGCTCGACGAGAATCGATTCAAACTTCATAGTTAAGGTCTCCACTCCATATAGTTAGTCAACCCAAGTTTAAGCTTGATTTAGCTCAGGTCATTACACCCCCCTATCTGTGTGTGTGTTTGTGTGCGTAGAAAAACTAAAGCATAAATACAAACCAAAAACAAGCTCGTAAAAAACCCTAACGGTGTAATATTTTGCCAAATTAAACCAACACACATACACATACACACACACACAATATATATATGTACGAATACGAAATGAGAGCATCTTAGTTTCTGATAGAATAAAACAAAGGTTCAGGAATGAGAAGAAGGAAAAGAAAAATGCATAACTTCTGGCAGCTTTAAACCAACTTGCAAGTTAGAAGTATCCCATTTCAGAAAAAAAAAGATTATATTTCGAAGTGGCCAATTCCAGAATAATAACATGCACTAGCTATACCTCTGCTCTAGAGCTTCTTCACCTTCAAATCTCATTTTGAATCTCATCCCTATAGAATAGTTGTTCTTGACGGACTCCATATATTGATCAAATGGAACGATGAACTCGGCCGGACTAGTCCTGTAAGACATTGTCGTACATTAGCTCATGAAAGGGGGAAGAAAAACAGATAGTAAATTACTCTGTAACATATCTGCACAGATAGAAGTTCCAAGAAATAGTTTTCATCAAAAAGACAATAGATGAAAGCTGTGGGAAATATGACTCTCACAAAGCATTATAGTTAATAAGGCTGTAAAATTATATTTATAAATTAGGCCAGCTGATTTTAAAATTAAAGACATATTTTGACAAAGTGAGAGCTTGACATAATAATTGTCAACCCGATACTCACCAATCTGACATCACACCAGGTTCAGACCCTTACGCTCAAGGAAATCATAGCTCAAGAAGAGATCCTTGAGGGAAAATATATCTGAAACATTCCTTAAATATACCTTCTGGTGGCCGACTTCCCAAGTTCCTCAGCACTCTGTTGCTCAGAAGTTGAACTCTTTGCATCTGCAACATTGAAATAGCCAGCATCAAATTCTTGAATAAAAATGTTTCAACTTGGAACAAGAAGAAGGGAAAAAACCCATGCCGGGCACTGCGGGAGGGGTGGGGTGAGATAGGAGATGTGGAATAACTCAATTGAATCATTCAAGCCTGGATAATCCATTAAATCAAAACCCTTTATATCGAAATCCAAATCTCAATATGAAAATTAGATCCTGATATGTACATATGTATACATCCATAAGTATATACACATATATACCTAAATAAAACCAAGAAAGAAAACCTAGTAAAATTACCACTATATCACCTACCAAAAAATAATAAAATCGGACAACTCGAGGCTTGCACGATGTTACCATATACCGATCCTTTTTACTTAGGTATCGGACCTTGACACACACACGGTTGTATAATCATTAAAATACGTAAACTAGAACATATTAGAACTTACCGGGTTCCCTTTCATCAGATCTTGCGAATGCTCACACATTAGGGAAACATTAGAGATGGAAACAGATATTTGGAGATGATTCTTGAACCCAATATCAACCTTTAGGACCTCTCGCAAGTTAATAAAGCACAAGTGTTTCAATACATATATATACGAATGAATAGGGAATATCCTTATATCACATTCTTGTTGTTTCTTTCATGTAGACATTCTCATGTTTCTTTCACGTAAACAAAATGTTTCTTATAAACAAAGCAAACAAGAAAACAAATGCTAACATTAGTTAATGACAATGACTTTTATCCTGTAAGAGGTAATGGAAATGGGTTCGTGTATACCCGATTAGTTTGTATAGGACCTACGATGGGCTAGCGTCCCATGTCCTATGTTCATGTTAATGATCTTTCGAAATCGAAAACAAAAGGAAAGTAGGCAGGAGCGGATAACAAGAAACCCCGCTCATCAAGCAAGGACACTTCATCCCCTTATGAAATCCCTAAATCAATAATGGCGGGAGCCTCAGAGTGACTCCAGGGGCCCCGACTTGGGGTTCCCCTGAGAAATTCTCTTGATAATACGAGACACTTCCATCTACTAACCACGAGGAAGTCTTTCACCCTGCATGCTTACCACCTCTAGTGCAGCCTAAAAAGGGAATCTTAGGGGAAGATATAGACCATTTGGAAACCCTCAAGATAGCTGCTCCCATGTTCCCTGAAGTTCACCTTGTGGCACACTTAGGTTTTAGGATTGCGGCTCAAGTCCAAAGCTAAGCCACGTGACCATCCTAACCAGAACAAATGTGACCTTGTTCGAAGAGAAAGAACAAGAAATCGTGTTACCTCAAAAGTAGATTGTTTCAACGAACAAGCAAGGAACACAAGAAGTTCTCTTTGCTTCTATACCAGCAAAGCCTACTTTATCTACTTTCTATCTAACATGATCTGTATTTCCTAAATTCTAATCCCTCAAAAAATAAGTCATTAAGGCCAAACTTCCATCACAAAGCACCCCTGCTCCACGTTTCTCTCAAAAATAGTGGAAGGAAAGTCAAATATCACCTGACAAACCTGTTTGCATTTATTATGCAAAAAAGAGAAAAAAAAAAAGGCCCATCAAAAAGAAGATAGAATTGCTATGAATCATGATCACCTTCATACCTCCCCCACACGTACATTTGATTGTTTAAGCTTGTTTGCGAAGCTTTGGTTGAACATCCGCCAGTTAGATCCGTAGAAAATGATGGAATCATGTCTTCTTCCAAAGACCACAAGCTCTCTCTAACACTAACCTGGAGTTTAAAAAGATAATAACAAAGTTGAGTTGTCACTGAGAGTAAATTGTGACCCAAGGTTCAAACTATGACAAGTCTCTTGATGTGTCAACATCGACCCTTCAAAAACTCAAAAGTGCGGGATCGCCTCCGGTTTAAAGACTGCCTGTCGTGTTTTAGAGTGACTACATAAAGGGCCAAATATATTATAAACTACCAGATTGTGATACAAAAAACTCACTATCCAAAATAAATATCTATGCATAACCAGCCTATTGACAGTCACCATTCACAAACAAGTTAATGAAGCTATAGGCGAAACATATAATTTCCTAATAGAAAACAAAATCAACTTACAGCAGCAGGAGATCCGTATGGTCTATGATCGTCAAAAACAACCTTAAGCATAGAGATGTTGATGGATGTAGACCTTAGAAATATAAAGACGTCTCCAGCAACGAGCCTTTTTGAGCTGACAAATGCGCTCCAACCACTTTGAAGGAGATGCCTCCTCGGTTGACCTGGAAATTACATAGCCAAGTAAGTTAAAATGGAAGAACAGAGCAATATCAACTCATATCTCTTCATATTCATATACAACCAAACTCAAGTGCTGTGTTGAATCAAGTATGATATCATCCTGAAAACTACGACTCATAGAAAACGTTGCGCTTATCACAGAGCAATAGTGAGAAGTACATTCCTATTATCATTGACACATACACCAGCAGCATCAAATGTCTATAAATTATGTTAATATGTAACATCTTCACCCGAAATGGCTCAAGGTTTGAGTAAATTACGCTCAAATTAAGCTTGTTATCAATCAATCAATTTGATAAACACAAAACCTAATCGAAATGTCACTACTAAGATTAATTTAAAGTACAAAAAATCATAATAAATCAAAGAATGAATAACCACTCCATGAAGCATAATCATCAACTTTCCTAAATTGAAACAAACAGAAGTGTGTGTGTGTGTGTGTGTGTGTGTGTGCGCGCGTGTTTGAGAAGATAGATAGAAAGAACTGATAGAAGGACAGGACAACAATAACCCCATCAACAAAACCAAGAGCAACATTCACAAATTAGGGAAAATTAAAAAAAAAACCTTCCTTTGTAATTGGGGAAAATACAATTTTTAAAAATTAGGGCTGCAAGCAATGTTAGGGCACAAATTAGGGAATGTGAGAGAGATAGAAAGCGAGAGAATGAGAGAAAGAGAGTGAGAGAGGCACTTAATTACCAGATGATTAAGTCTTACCTCTATAGCAGCGATGAGCAATGGAGAGAGACAGTAGCAGCGATCCACTCAGTAGTCGCACAAAGAGATTAGCCGGAGACGGAAACGGAGACGGTAGCAGCGACCCACTAGATTGAGACGGACATAGACGGAGACAGAGAGAGACGGAGACGAAGACAGAGAGAGACGGAGATAGACGGTAGAGAGACAGCAGATCTGAATTGACTATTAGCGTGGGTGGATTTTTGCTGGTTACGGGATTTTGAATTTTGGAGTTTTATCAATTATGCAAACCTCGCAAAAGGCTACAAGGCGGGAGAGGGAAAACTCAAAAATTTCGTCACTGGTTTACGACGTTTATTAAAAACGTTGCGTAAACGTTAGTTTGTACAACATTTCCTAACAAACGTTATTAAAATACTATTCTTAGACAACGTTTTTTTAATAAACGTTGTTAATTTCTTGACAATATTACAACGGTTTTATTAAAAACGTTGTTATTAAAAAATAATGACAACGTTTATTTTAAAAAACGTTGTATTATATAAAAATCACAACGTTTATTTAAAAAACGTTGTCTAAAGAGGTTTTTTAACAACATTTTTTTAAAAACGTTGTGAAGTAAGTGTTGTAAATGTCCAGTTTTGTTGTAGTGGGATCCTTGTTGACTTCACTTGGTGGTCCTCCATCACAAAGCCTCAAGCGACAATGTCAATCCATCTTCACCCATTTGTAATGAATCCATGGAATTGTTTGGGTCTTTGTGATCTTTGTGAAGGTCGTCTCCTAGTGCTCCTGCATCAGGAATCTTTGTGGATCACTTAGAAGATAAAAAGACTTGCTTTCAAAGGATAAACAAGAGCTCAATTGAGATTGATTGTTGGAAGCATTGTGGATCCTTTTGGAGGATCAAAAGACTTGATTTCAAAGGATAAACAAAGCTCATTAGAGATTGATTGTTGGAAGTTTTGTGGATCCTTTTAGAGGATCAAAAGACTTGCTTTCAAAGGATAATCAAGAGCTAATTAGAGATTTATTATTGGAATCTCTTTGGATCCTTTTAGAGGATCAAAAGACTTACTTTTAAAGGATAAACAAGAGCTCAATAGAGATAGATTGTTGGAAACTTTTTGGATCCTTTTAGATGATCAAAAGACTTGCTTTCAAAGGATAAAGAAGAGCTCAATAGAGATTGATTGTGGGAAGCTTTGTGGATCCTTTTAGAGGATCAAAAGACTTGCTTTCAAACGATAAACAAGAGATCAATATAGATTGATTGTTGGAATCTCTTTGGATACTTTTAGAGGATCAAAAGCCTTACTTTCAAAGGATAATCAAGAGCTCAATAGAGATTGATTGTTAGAAGTTTTATGGATCCTTTTAGAGGATTAAAAGACTTGCTTTCAAAGGATAAATAAGAGCTCAATAGAGATTAATTGTTGAAAGTTTTGTGGATCCTTTTAGAGGATCAAAAGTCTTGCTTTCAAAGGATAAACAAGAGATCAGTAATTGTTGGAATTTCTTTGGATCCTTTTAGAGGATCAAAAGACTTGCTTTCAAAGGATAAGCAAGAGCTCAATAGAGATTAATTGTTAAAAGTTTTGTGGATCTTTTTAGAGGATCAAAAGACTTGCTTTCAAAGGATAAACAAGAGCTTAATAGAGATTAATTGTTGGATGTTTTGTGGATCCTTTTAGAAGATCAAAATTTTTGCTTTCAAAGGATAAACAAGAGATCAGTAGAGATTGATTGTTGGAATCTCTTTGGATCCTATTAGAGGATCAAAAGACTTGCTTTCAAATGATAATCAAGAGCTCAATAGATATTATTTGTTGGATATTTTGTGCATCCTTTTAGATGATCAAAAGACTTGTTTTCAAAGGATAAACAAGATCTCAATAGAGATTGATTGCTGGAAACTTTGTGGATCCTTTTAGAGGATCAAAATACTTGATTTCAAAGGACAAACAAGTGCTGATTAGAGATTGATTGTTGGAAGCTTTTTAGATCCTTTTAGAGGATCAAAAGACTTGCTTTCAAAGGATAAACAAGAGATCAACAGAGATTGATTGTTTGAATCTCTTTGGATCCTTTAAGAGGATCAAAAGACTTGCTGTCAAAGGATAATCAAGAGCTCAATAGAGATTGATTGTTGGAATCATTGTGGATCCCTTTAGAGGATCAAAAGACTTACTTTAAAAGGATAAACAAAAGCTTAATAGAAATTGATTGTTGGAAGCCTTGTGGATCCTTTTCGAGGATCAAAAGACTTGATTTCAAAGGATAATCAAGAGCTCAATAGAGATTAATTATTGGAAGTTTTGTGGATCCTTTTAGAGGATCAAAAGACTTGCTTTCAAAGGATAAAGAAGAGTTCAATAGAGATTGATTGTTGGAATCTCTTTGAGTCCTTTTAGAGGATCAAAAGACTTGCTCTCAAACGATAATTAATCTTCCTTCCATCTTTCCGGCTGCCGCAGCCCTTCATGGCTGATCTGGCGCTTTTCCCGCCTCTTACATCTTCTAAACTCGGCCCATCTTCTACCCAAGACGCCGGCCCCTCCCATGCAAACCCTAGCCCACCGCCAAACCCTAACAACGCACTCCATGCTTCAGCCGCCAACCCCAACGCCGCCGCTCATGCCAACCCTAATCCACCACCTCTCAACAAATCTTTTGCCTCCTTGTTGTCTAGTACCCCGGTTCCACAAGTGAATGACGTTCCCATGCTTACCTCCGCCTTCCATAAGGGGGTACCTTCCTTAAAACTAACGAAGGAGGCTATTGCCGCCTTTGCTAGACCTTTTGCATGGACTTTGGTTGGGAAGTTTCTCAACGGTCGGCCTACCATGGAAGCTGCTAGATTGGCCTTTGCTAAGTTTCATTTAAAGGGCAATTACAAACTTGGCCATATTGATCAACAATATATGCTTATCCAACTATCCACCGAAGAGGATTTTCATCGGTTGTGGACGAAGGAGGTGTGGTATGTAACGAAGTTCCCTATGCGAACTACGGTTTGGACTCCTTCACGGCGACCTAAACAAGATTCTCCATTAGCACCGGTTTGGGTAAGCCTTCCTGGGTTACCAGTTCATTTGTTTAACAAGGTTTTCCTATTTTCTCTTGCTAGTACATTTGGCAAACCTTTGTCTATTGATAAGGCTACAGCGGAATTATCAAGACCAAGCGTTGCTAAAATCTTGGTTCAAGTAGATTTGTTAAAATCACTTCCGAAAAAGATCCATATTGATTGTGGGGATGTTTCTCCTAGCTTCTTTCAAGATGTGGTGTATGATAATCTTCCTCTTTATTGTCGCCATTGCTCGATTTTAGGACATGATCATTCCAGTTGTCGTGTGATAAACAAGGAGTATAAGAAGGAGGGTAAGAAAGAAGATAAAGGGAAGAATTGTGACGCCCTGACCCGGATTTCAATGCGAAATCCCGAGATCGACGCGCCAAAACAACAAAACAATAATCGATAACAATAATAAAAGCACGTGGCGCAACAATTCGTACGCACCACAAAACCCGTTTAACCAAAAACTTTGACAATATAAAGTCAATCATCGGCGACGTTACAGCCGGAACCCAACTAATAAACCACAAGTATGAGTTTTAAGAAACATCTTTAATAAAATAACTACCTCGGCCACAACATGCCGGAACCAACTGTACAAAAACCGCAAGCTACGACATACTTGGGAAAATAAATGAATTAAACATTTTTAAAGTATACGAGCTCGACATACACGTGTCGGCTACCAAAAGAATAAGAGGTACAAACAGAGTATACATACTACCCAAGCAAAGTCTACATGACTTTGCTTTACCAGTCGTCCTCACCAAAAGAATTGTCTAACTATCAACAAAAGAGTTCCATGACCAACAAAGCAAAAGACCACCGCGAGCTAAGTAGTGGAACTAATCGACCTCACCGCGAACTTCCGCCCGGCTCGGATCTAAGGAAAACAATTAAACAACAAACGGGGTGAGTCGAAACTCAATAAGTTACTAAATGCAACTATATGACATGGCATAATGCTCAATGATAACTTTAGCATTTCAGCTTATCTATATATCACAACCCACGATAACATCATATTGATATACACATGTAACATGTCTCAATGGCACCTTGATATTCACATAAGTGCTTGTAACAAACCACATTATAAAGGATATGATATTTCTTTGTCCATTCTTTGCGTTGCTCCGCAATACACAAAATAACCAAACGTGTCCTCGATACCCGTGTGTGTGGTATCGACGTCCCCGATAAACCTATCGAGTTCAAACTTAGCAAACCAAAGCCATGCGTATTGCTACAACAATGGGGCTACTTCTCAACTGTGGCCAACGTAAGAGGGTGTGTGAAACTTTGGTACGGCGACTTATGGCGATCACAAACGTTAATTTGTGAAGACCATAGGTCGTCCTACCTTACTCAACCAACGACGCCAGCTGGACTTACACAATGCACAAATAGATGTTCTTATTCATCTAATGCAAATAACCGTCAAGCTCAAAAGTAGTGAACTTGACAAATGACAAGTATATTATTCTATTTCATCACTCATCATCATTTAACAAATATGTAAACATTCGACTCAACACATTAGAGTTATACACAAGTCTCTAATTTAACAGTATCAAAGTACGGAGGACTAGAATCTCGATCAATCGGACTCTAAACCTCGTAGTAATCTAATATGTTGTTCGGGGAGTCATAATCTTCCCTAAAATCTACTTCTCGGGGTCATTACTAGAGTTCACTAAATTAGGGTTTCAATGCTAAATGCAAGACCACCCATTTTCAAGTCTCAAGTTCTTTATTTGTTCAAATCCTAACATTTACATGTCAACCTTTGCCCATTAACATCATTCAACACATACTCTTAGTACAAGTATAATGTACCCATCTCAACCTAGGGATTTGTACACGAAAATAACATATAAAACAAGCCATACAATAATATTGATGATCTAACACACTTTGAAGCTTAGGCATACAAAGGGGGTTTAGTAACTTACCTCGTGACGAAAATCAACCCAACAAAAGTAAGATCAAAGCCACCCAAGTTGTTCCCTAGCTCAACCCCAACGCAATGACGGTCTCGGATCGTCGATCGGACAGTTGGATCTCCGGGAACACACTCACACACACTAATCTCACTATATCTCCACACACACTCTCTCAAGCTTCTATGGTGGAAATGGAGGGAAGAGTGGAGAGAAATGAAGTCTCTCCACCCATTTAAGTGACCATGTATCAGATTTGGGAAGGGCAATGACGTGGCTCAAGGAGAGCCACACATGTGGTGTGTTTTAAGGGTATAAAAGTAATTCCAAAATTCTGATTTTGAACCAGCCCGACTTGCACGGCCAAGAAACACGCACGGCCGTGCCACTCTCGCACGGCCGTGCCAAGATTAGCTGCACGCCCGTGCCAAAGGTTCTGGAAAAAGGGTGACTCTCTTGCACGGCCGTGCCAAATAAAGGCACACGGCCGTGCCAAACATTCTGGAAAGGTTTGACAATGTTGCACGGCCGTGCCAAGGGAAGGCACACGGCCGTGCAAAACACTCTGGTCAACATACTTCTATTTTTACCCTATCTCATTGGTTGGAACACTTGGGCACTCTGTTAGGTCCGAGGGTTGCTCAGTGTATAGGCTAGAGGGGGGGTGAATAGCCTATACTTGGTGTAATAAAAATTTCATCCAAATTTTATTTTTAGATTGAAAAGTAGATGAAATGATTACTACACATAGATCATCTTCCTCATCTTGAATGATTAGTCAAGATAGAGTGATCGGACATATTAGATCGCAGATGTAGATCATGGACATCTAGGATCAGCAGATATGAAATATGCGTTGGAAGATGTATGTTGAACTTAGCCGATGGAAATGAGTTTGAGCAAGGAAGAATAAACAAAGATAAGTTTAACAATTTAGATTAAAGTAACTGTAAAGATTTGATCTGAAAGAGAGCTTGACAGTTGACTATAATCTGTATTAGATGCATCATTTACTTTCCTTAAACAGATTGCACATGATAAAGCAAATTATACACGAAAGAGAAATCAAGGCTGAATGTAACAATTATATATTTTATATTAAAATTCAGCAGAGGTTTGCTCAAAGGCAAACATACTTAGTACATCAACCTAGAATCTCTATCCTAGCAATCTTCTTAGGAAAAAGAAGGAGAAATGAAGAAAGCGAAATCAAATATATCGAAAATACATTAGAAGATGTATTTAATATTTATTAAGACATCTTCCTGTAGTTTCAACTTGATATATTTGTTGTGAGAAGAGAATATTAGGAGTTGTTCAAATAGCATATATTTGAACAACTGAGTGCTAAGCACTCGACCAACAATGATGACACCTTATTGCACAATCGGCACAGCTTATAATGTAGTATAAGTCTGCCGATATGAATGCAATCTGGACATGTAAGTTCTGGCTCTTCATCGGACATCTTCAAGCTTGATCTGGTTTCAACGGTCTGTAAGATACTTGGTCTCTTAATTGAATGATGGAGTTGAGGCCACTGAAGAGACTGAGTTCTTCGAAGGAAGAAGAACTCAAATCAACAACAAGGTTGTTGATCAAGCAGAGCTTCTCAGCTTTTGGATTTTCTTCTCTCTCTCTCACAAAGTGTTTGTTCTTACACTTGTGATTTCTCACTCTGAAGGAGTGGTTCTGGATTGAAGAAATGAAGATCAATACCACAACCTTTCTCAAGCAAAAGCATACACAATTTGTGTTAGAGTGCTTGTGCTCTCTCTCTTGTTTTCTTGTGCTCTCACTTTAGAAATGAGGATGAGAGTCTTCTTATATAGCTGGAGAAGAAGAGGTGACCGTTGATGTATTGAATAGGTTTATGCCCGTTGGTGATCTGAAACTCGTGATGTAGGCAGAGTACATCTTTGGATTTGTTGGGCAAAGACCTTCAGTTAGGTTTGAATCTTGAAGATGATCTGGGACACGCTGGACATAGTTGGACGTGTCGAGCTTAGCCTGGATGCAGCTGATTGATGTGGACGTATCATTTGCTTTGACTGTAGTGCAGCGTCCTGTGCTTGGCCTTTTCTGGAAATGAAGCTTTGAAGACCGCGAACACTGTTCAGAAGAGGAAATGTCTATTGGATAATCGTGAAGGTGCAGACATCGATGCGTATCTTGGATTTGTCAGACAGATCTTGTAACGGATCTATTTTGTCTTGAAGTGCATTGAGTAACGACCGATGTATCTCGTGATCTTATTTCTCGGCTTGTTTTGATGAGGATTTGGCCGATTCGAGATCTGCCATTATAGAACTGCGGTGTAGAAACCGCGATGGTCACGATGTTCCTCTTGAATAAATAGCTTCTCAGCTTGTTCGATGAAGTGCTTTGGCGGATACTAGAGTCCGATATAGAACGCTGATGTAGAGATGGCTATTTAGGCAAATATAGTGAAGGGAAATGTCGCTAGAGACATCTCCGATAGTCACGTCAACCGGCAAATTGAAGAGCTTGATTCATATGAAGGTTTGTCATCATTCGGTAGGACAAAGACTCGGATATGTACAAAGACTTCCTAGTCTAATGACCTATGCATTGTTTCAACAAGCGCCACACTAACCGGCACGCCTTTTAGCCACTTGTGAAACATGCGTTGTAATGGGAACAAGCAAATCACCGTGTTGGAATATGCATACATATATATCACTGATTTAGGCATATTCCTAACAATCTCCTCCTATTTGCTTGGGACCATTACTACAATTGACTTATACATATAGCTCTATAAAGCAGTTGTTCAATCCTTAGTAATAACATGCCACTGCTGAATATTCAGTTTATATCAAGACATGCCCTAGGTTGAACTTACAAGCGATAGCGTATGTATAGTCACCTATTGCTAAGTATTTACAGACTCAATAAATGGAAGAACAAATACGAAGCAATAATTGAAATGTTTATTAGGCAAATGATTATATTGCCTTAAAAGTGTGTTTCTTGCATCGGATGATCTGAAGAATGTTGCTCAAGCAAGAAGTAGAAAGTATAAGTGACTTAATCGAATTGATTAAGCATCTTCATCTAGTCGATATTATAATAGTCATATAGTATTAAGTCGTATGGGTAGATACTATCTTACAACGATCCTACAAGTTGTCTACCTCTTTCTTAATAATTGTTTATCTCTCCTCCTTAATGAATATTGTTCTTAATAGTGTTAATCCTACTATAATTTCTTAAGGCCTGACTTTCTTTATAATTACTTGAGGCCATTACTTCTTCACGGTCTCTCCTCCTGAAAAGTTTATTGATTACTTGCAATTTTCACAATCTCTTCACATTTTCTCCTTAATATTTGTTTATCTCTTAATCTTACTAATTGTTTATCTCTTAATATTACACATTTACTTACTAGTTTTCTCCTCCTTACTAGTTGGGGTTAATATTTCACAATTTCTTGGGGCCATTACTACTTCATAATTTAGATACCAGTTATTATTACTTCACAATTACTTACTAGTTGGGGTTAATATTTCACAATTTCTTGGGGCCATTACTACCAATTATTACTCCAATTTCTCCTTTCACATATTCAATTGCTTGGGGCCATTACTACTTCATAATTTCTCCTCCTTAATGGCCACAAGTTGAAGATAGATTGATAGTTACCAATTGAATTTTGGAGTATTATAACCTAAATATGAGGGAGAACATGCTTATGGTAATTCATAAGGTATGAATTTTGACAGGTAGAGAGAGCATGCTGTCGTTTGAGAAATGCCGAGGTGATTTGCAGGATGTAATTCTGCAGAAAGTATAGACTTTATCGAGGGAATACAGTTACTTGTCATATTTACAGATTCTTAATGTGCAGATAGCTTATGATACACAACTTTCATGTGTGAGACATACATAAAAGGATATCGAGGTTAGAAATTGTGTTTCCATTGCTTGTAAGAAGATTTTACAAGAATGTAGTGTGATACGCTTTATTTTGTGATAGGAGAGGCAAAATAGGGTAAGTTGTTTAATTAGTGAAACCAATTGGTGAGTAGTAAAGCATTCAAAATGGTTTCCTCTTTAAGGTATATTAAGTTAAAACAAGCAAGTATAGCTGAGTCTTATGTTGACTGTTGTTGGATGTATGAGATATACATCTAAAACATGAGATGTAAGGTCTGCCTACGAAGTATAGATGAAGTTCATCAAGACAGTAAACTGCAGGCATGAACGAGAATGTCAAATAACGACAGGCATACGTACACAAGACTAAACACATTACATATTTATCATTGATATAGCAAAAGAGAGTTAGATTTATAAAACAGAGACCTAGCTAGTCATCCTGATGAAGTAGAGTTAGAGGATGAAGGTCTGCTGATTCTAATCGAAAGGAACATTGACTGCTGGATTTGACTCAGAATTGGCGTTTGCTGGCTGAAGCTCCTCCTGAGATGAGGGTTGCTCGAGGTGAGCATTTGAGGCGATGGGAGCAGGTGCATTAGTAGCGGTATTGTCTCTTGTGGGAGTCCAAGGAATGAAATTGGATACACTGTTCCTGGGATCTCGAAGACGATTCCTTACACGACGAGAGATTTGACGAGGTCGTTGAATCACTGGTGGAGGAGGAGTGGCAAGAAGGACCATCATTCGATGACGCCATTCAGTGTGGGAGATGGGTCGATGAGGAGGACTAGGCGATTTGGTGAACACATGATGCACCGACTCTATTTGTGGAGAGATTTGGTGAACACAGAGTCGGTTTGTTGTTTTGGAAGCGATACCAATTTTATACAACTTTGAGAAGATGAAAGGGTTTCTTGATTAGAGGAATGGGAAAAGACATTTTGGGGCTTAAAAAATGAGTGCATTTAATGACAATAATGATAGTCGATTTTGGATTATGTCATCATGCTTAGTGTAATAATGGCTAGTGCATAGGCGAGTAGAAGATATTTATATTAATGTCAAACAAGAAGTTTAAAATTAATTTGAGACCGATTAATTTGATTGCCTTTATTGTGATATTAATGGGTACAAGCGCTTCGGGGATAATATAATCGTTATTTTACTTCAAATGAGTTGTTTGAGTAAATTAATCAACAATAGAACAGCATTGGTTGTTTAAGAATGAATTGGGGACAGAATAACTTGTCCAAGCCATATGGCACAGTTGTACATGACACATATGTGGAGGTTTTAGACGAATGTGTCTTAAGATTTGTCTGATATCAGTCTTGAAGTTTGATACCAATTTTGGGAGATTTGAAGAGTCTTTTAAGAAATGAAGACACTATTAGCAGGTTGTAATAGATTTTTGCTAGAGTGGGAACTGCTGATATTGATTGTTGTGTCTATTATTGGGAGTGTGATTAATATCAGCTAAGTTAAGGACAGCTGATATCAATTGAATAGACTCTATTTATAATGGACATCAATCTATTTAAGATTAATAAAGCTTAGTAAGAATATTAAATAGATCAAGTGAGATGTTACATGTGTACCTGAAGTGATGTCCGTTCTTCTTTCTAATCAGCAGATCTAGGCATTCTATGGCAAGGGAAGAGATCTGCAGACTAGACTTGTTCTGAAGAGAGTGAGACGTAGCCTATATGAAACGGGGGTCATATCGGCTGTTCACTCCTGAGGAAAGACATAATATTTGAAAATATTAGTCTTCCCAAGATTTCTTGAATGTCTGACTATCTTAAGGATAGGTCGAGTTACTAGAGATTTTAACTACATCCTTTTTAACAAAGAATCACATGATAAGGTGTAGCAGAGTGTTTTGGAATTCAATCTGTATACCAATTAGCTGTTTGAGCCATTATAATGGAGACAACTAATCAAGCCTTTATAACTTCAATCTCATAGGGTATACAAGATTTGGTAGTTGTCATTACTAAGAACACAAAGTGCTGTTGGATTGTCTTGAAAGGTTCAATTTAGCAGACACTGTTGTTCAAAGTAGATTTACTAACAATCTTGACCTTTTAATCATGAAGAATAGAGATTGAGTAATAGCAGATTCATCGATAGATTGACATGAAGATCATGAATACTGCAGTCTGCCTATTTGTTAAGAGACTATAGATTCTGGCAGAACTTGAATTTAATCATTGTGAAACGATTAGATTCTGAAAGGCAATTATCTTGGTGTCTAAGGATGAGAGTTAAGCAGTAGTAGAAGACCATAACTTGATTTAGCAGATTGTTCAAGAAAGGTTTGCTGATGGGATGTCAGCAGAGTTTGTGTCTCGGTAGAGTGACCATTTCATTAAGAGCAATTCTTTTAATCACCAGAATAAAATGGAGATAATCAAAGAATGATAGGTTTGATCAACACACTTTAACACATTAGTTCATGCTATCAAAGGAATGCAGACGAGTAGATGAGCATGAGAAAAAGTTGCAGAACTTGTATTTAATGATCCAAGTAGTTTTACACGGTATGATGCAAGGATCAGCTGATTACAAGAACAATACAACTGGATTTTTGACTGAACTGCCGATTACATGAGAGATACAATGATTCAATTTACGAAAGAAATACATGTTACAAATTTGTGTCCTATAGATCCTAATCCTAGACATTAGATTGGGAGTCATTGGTCAAGGATTTAGAAGGAGTTGGATGATAAGAAGATGGCCCCTTTTTGATCTCCTCCAACTCTCGGGAGCGAACATCTTCACTTCTTCGGGTCATTATGAGAACACCGAAGGGTGATGGCCGTCAAAGATGTCTCGCTTGGCCCATGAATCCCCTTTGATATTCACGGGGACTTATGGTCGTTGTTAGCGTTCGTCATCTTTGTCAATTCCATATTAGCTACTTAATTGGCGAATGATTATCTCGCATCGGCCATCTTTGAGGTGATGGTCGGCATACCTACATATAACCGAAGACTTGTTGCACATGGCAATATGTTAAATGTTTTCCAAACATTTGACATTTCTTTCCGGGATCTTTTCGTGAAGTTCAAGTATGCAAGCGGACTTCCAAAAGTGGAATGAGTATGTGCTAATTGATTTTCCCGTGATTCATCTCGTAGACATTTTAGAGTATCAATGAGATTGATAGCTAAAAGTTAGAAGAGAAATGAAATCACTTTTGCTGGCATTAATTGATGGTTTTCTATCTTACTTTTAAAACTTATTGACTAAAAGAGTTCTTAAGTGTTCTGACAATCATGTTTGCAGCACATGAATTATGCTTGACGGCAAACTTCTATGATTATCGGACGAGACAAAGAAGCTATTTTTATCAATTGTTTTCTCAACAAGACTGTGGAACCATAATTAATGATTTCGGTACAGGACTTGATGCAATTTCTCTCATATTTGTAAACCGTGTATTGAAAAAGATTTTGAGAAATAATTTTCACGGTTTATGAATGATTTTGGAAATTCTTTATTGAGAGAAATTTAGATCAGCTCTTGTGAAGTAACAGAAATAAAATCGAAACAACATTGAATGAATATGAAGGAATCATACCCTGTTGTTAAGGAATTTTCTTGATCCAATCTTAGGACTTGGGTTTTGCAACATTTGTGAGATTTTGAATCATCGATTTGTAACTAGTGTAATCTATAGCAGTTTGTGAGTTTTGACATGGTAGAGATTGGAATGAAGAAGGAGCTCTACTTATACTCACGGAGGTTAGACGAAGGATACTCAATAATGAAGCATTACTTGTGTTGTCCTTCGATCACGCCATGGCAGGATAGGTGTGAAGTCTAGATATTTTCAAGATTCTTGGTAAGGATTGATGTTGATTGACTTGTCGTTTTCCAAGATTTTGAAAATAGTCTTAACTTTAATCGAAACAACAAAGTGTGCCTCCACCTTTAATTGACTTGAGAGAGTAGGTCTTTAAAGGATTTTTACTCCTATAAGTCAGACATAAAACCGAGCTTATGAAGTGTTGGTTGGCAGATGTGGAAATTCACCAACTACGGGGTTTCGAAAAACACTTGAAATCACCGATAGAAAAGTGCCGATTTGTTTTTGAAAAATCATTTGCATAAAACAAATCATACAATCAATGTATATTAATGAAAGTGCAAGATGAAAGTTATTATGCATTTTTGTCTCGATGATATGTATAAGCATATTAGTTCGGAGACATGAGCACAGTCATTGGAAAGCAAATAGCTAACTTTGTTATGTATAGGCATGAGAGAGGGTCTTTATCAACTCCTTTGGACTTATCACGATTTTTCACTTCATTGTTGTAAAGTCCAGCAGGTGAAGATTTTGACCTTGAGTGAGTGAAGGACATGAGTGAGTTCTCATGAGTGATCGCCATCCTTCATGAATCGCGCCATGTTACTATCCGATGGAGAGAGATGTTGCATGATTGACCTTTTACGTCATATGAGTTCCCGCCCAAAGTACTCATAGAGAAAATTAGCAACATTTATGAGCTAAAGATAGCTCTAGTAATCCAATAATACAAATGAGACTTAATAAGCATGACAAAAGAATAATTATTCAAAATACGCTTATAAGTGTAACCCATAGTGTTAAGAAATTTGGAGTCGGGTTACTTCCTCATTAGACTCTTTGAACGCGTCCGCTCATAGTCGTTGAAGCACCATTTCTACCGAGCATAGGTTCCTTGAGTGTATTCTTGCTCGGTGAGGCTTTACATTGAAGAAAGACAAACTTATCATTGATGTCCTTAGGCCAAGATCTTACAATCACGTAATTTTGAAGATGACATATTTTTGATTTCCTTTGAATTTTCTTTGAAACTCTTCTTATTTCCTCTCGCTCTAAACTTTTATAAAAAGTTTTCTTGAGAAGGTGTTGGATTGGAACAATCGTTAGCCTTATGTCAAGAGAGCATGTTTTTGGAAGGGATTCTAAGTAATTCATCCATCAAATATGAGTTTAACCCATTTGCCAAAGAAGATACCAAGATTTGAGAACAGACTTATGAAACATGCATAATCCTTAGCAAATCAACTTCCACTATAATACTTATCTTCACAATATCAATGTAATTCGATATATGATAAATTTTCTTATAGTGAACACATTGTCATCATAATACTCTTTCTCACATATTTTTGAAAACAAAATTTATTTTGATTTGAAGATGGTTTTCAAAGGCTTTGATTCTCCGTCAAAAGGTTTTTGTAAAAAAGATTTTGAAAAGACTCCTTTGACTATGCATCTAATCTGAGCAGCAGGATCTAAACTCTCGTGTTATTAAGCCTGAAATAAGGTTTACGAGTCGGCTCGATACCAATTGTTAGGTCCGGGTTGCTCGGTGTATAGGCTAGAGGGTGAATAGCCTATACTTGGTGTAATAAAAATTTCATCCAAATTTTACATTTAGATTGAAAAGTAGATGAAATGATTACTACACATAGATCATCTTCCTCATCTTGAATGATTAGTCGAAGATAGAGTGATCGGACATCTTAGATCGCAGATGTAGATCATGGACATCTAGGATCGCAGATATGAAATATGCGGTTGGAAGATGTATGTTGAACTTAGCGATGGAAATGAGTTTGAGCGGAAGAATAAACAAATAAGTTTAACAATTTAGATTAAAGTAACTAAAGATTTGATCTGAAAGAGAGAGCTTGACTATAATCTGTATTAGATGCATCATTTACTTTCCTTAAACAGATTGCACATGATAAAGCAAATTATACGAAAGAGAAATCAAGGCTGAATGTAACAATTATATATTTTATATTAAAATTCAGCAGAGGTTTGCTCAAAGGCAAACATGCTTAGTACATCAACCTAGAATCTCTATCCTAGCAATCTTCTTAGGAAAAAGAAGGAGAATGAAGAAAGCGAAATCAAATATATCGAAAATACATTAGAAGATGTATTTAATATTTATTAAGACATCTTCCCGTAGTTTCAACTTGATATATTTGTTGTGAGAAGAGAATATTAGGAGTTGTTCAAATAGCATATATTTGAACAACCGAGTGCTAAGCACTCGACCAACAATGATGACACCTTATTGCACAATCGGCACAGCTTATAATGTAGTATAAGTCGCCGATATGAATGCAACTGGACATGTTCCGGCTCTTCATCGGACATCTTCAAGCTTGATCCGGTTTCAACGATCTGTAAGATACTTGGTCTCTTAATTGAATGATGGAGTTGAGGCCATGAAGAGACCGAGTTCTTCGAAGGAAGAAGAACTCAAATCAACAACAAGGTTGTTGATCAGCGAGCTTCTCGCTTTTGGATTTCTCTCTCTCACAAAGTGTTTGTTCTTACACTTGTGATTTCTCACTGAAGGAGTGGTTCGGATTGAAGAAATGAAGATCAATACCACAACCTTTCTCAAGCATAAGCATACACAATTTGTGTTAGAGTGCTTGTGTCTCTCTCTTGTTTTCTTGTGCTCACTTTAGAAATGAGGATGAGAGTCTTCTTATATAGCTGGAGAAGAAGAGGTGACCGTTGGTGTATTGAATAGGTTTATGCCCGTTGGTGATCTCAATCTCGTGATGTAAGCGAGTACATCTTTGGATTTGTTGGGCAAAGACCTTCGTTAGGTTTGAATCTTGAAGATGATCTCGGGACACAGCGGACATAGTTGGACGTGTCGAGCTTAGCCTGGATGCATGATTGATGTGGACGTATCATTGCTTTGACTAGTGGGCGTGCTTGGCCTTTTCTCGGAAATGAAGCTTTGAAGACCGCGAACACCGTTCGAAGAGGAAATGTCTATTGGATAAACGTGAAGGTGCGACATCGACGTATCTTGGATTTGTCGACAGATCTTGTAACGGATCTATTTTGTCTTGAAGTGCATTGAGTAACGACCGATGTATCTCGTGATCTTACGCTCGGCATTGTTTTGATGAGGATTTGGCCGATTCGAGATCCGCCATTATAAACCGCCGTGTAGAAACCGCCGATGGTCACGATGTTCCTCTTGAATAAATAGCTTCTAGCTTGTTCGATGAAGTGCTTTGGCGGATACTAGAGTCTGCCGATATAGAACCGCGATGTAGAGATGGCTATTTAGGCGTCATAGCCGAAGGGAAATGTCTAGTGAGACATCCGATAGTCACGTCAACGGCAAATTGAAGAGCTTGATTCATATGAAGGTTTGTCATCATTGGTAGGACAAAGACTCGGATATGTACAAAGACTTCCTAGTCTAATGACCTATGCATTGTTTCAACAAGCCGCCACACTAACCGGTACGCACCCTTTAGCCACTTGTGAAACATGCGTTGTAATGGGAACAAGCAAATCACCGTGTTGGAATATGCATACATATATATCCTGATTTACGTGCATATTCCTAACACACTCCTAGGTATGATCGTACAACACTTGTAATACATCAAATGAACATCATAGATCATAACAAGCAATCTATCAACACACAATAATCATAACAATTCTCATAACCATGAAATTAACATGTAAAGCAAAGCATAATTCCATTAGCATATTAATGAAACAAGTTTAACACATGTTAAGTAAATCATGCGTAAGAGGATTCGGGTGTTACAACCTCTCTCCTTAAAAAGAATTTAGTCCCTAAATTCCTTACCGTGTTCCTCGAAGAGATGAGGGTATTTCACGCATAGGCCTCGGTCTCCCAAGTAGCTTCTTCAATGTCGTGATTCCTCCAAAGTACTTTAACTAGTGGGATCCGTTTGGTCCGTAAGGTTTGCTCCTTAGTGTCAAGAATCTTCACCGTTGTTCGACATATGATAGGTCGGGCTCGAAGGTAATTTCCTCATACTCTAACACATGCGAGTCGTCCTTCATGTACTTCCGAAGCATCGACACATGAAACACGTTATGGATTTCCGCCAACGAAGGCGGTAATGCAATTCTATAGGCCAAAGTCCCCACTTTATCGAGGATCTCAAACGGACCAATGTATCTCGGTGATAACTTCCTTTCTTGCCGAACCTCTTAGTACCCCTACGTGGCGATACCTTGAGGAACACATAGTAGTTCCCACCTCAAACTCGAGATCTCTTCCGATTATCGCAGCATAGCTTTTCTGTCGTCTCTGCAAAGGAGTAGTCTATCCGAATAACCTTCACACTCTCAACCGATCGTTGCACTAATTCCGAACCCCAAATTCGCTTCGCCAACCTCATCCCAACAAATCGGCGATCTACACTTCCACCATACAAAGCCTCGTATGGCGCCATCCCAATACTCGCTTGGAAACTATTGTTATAGGCAAACTCCGCTAAGGGTAAATGAGTATCCCAACTACCTTTAAAGTCTACCGTGCACGCACGCATATCCTCAAGTACTTGAATTAACGTCTCCGATTGTCCATCCGACCGAGGGTAGCGTACATTAAAGTTCAATTTCGCCCCCATAGCCTGTGCGCCAAAACCTCGATGTAAACCTCGGATCTCGGTCCGACACAATACTCACCGGAACTCCGTGCAACCTCACTATTCTTGAATATACAACGCCAATTGACTCAAAGAATAAGTTATCGCAATAGGAATGAAGTGTCGATTTTGTCAACCTATCCACAATAACCCAAACGGCATCAAATCCTCGACGAGTACGGGGTAATCTTACAAAATCCATCGTGATATGCTCCACTTCCACTGGATCTCAAGTGGTTGCAACAAACCCGCTGGCCTGGTGCTCGGTTACCCGTTGACAAGTCAAACACCTCGAAACATACTCCGCAATTTCAAGTTTCATCCCACTCCACCAAAATTGTTTCTTCAAATCCCTATACATTTTGGTACTCCCGGATGTATAGTATACTTTGCCTTGTGAGCCTCATCAAGAACTTGTCGCTTAACCACTTCATTTGAAGGAACGCAAACTCTTCCCCGAAATGTAAGAATTCCATCAACGCTCATCGCAAAGTCGGGCATTTTTCCTTGCCCATCTCACTAACTATCTTAACAATCTCTCGGTCATCAACTTGAGCCTCTTTAATCCATGGAACAAAATGGGTGTGGCTCGAGTATTCGCAACGATACTCCCCGTCTCGTCTCTAAGGATTCCAATCTCGCAAATCCTCCAACATCTTCCATTCTCGAACCATTAAGCAAGAGACATACGTCTTTCTACTCAATGCATCCGCTACAACATTCGGCCGTGATGATAAAGGATCGCATTACCATGGTCTTTCAATTTCTCCATCCACCTACGTTGTCTCATGTTCAACTCCTTTTTGAGAAAAGATATCTCAAACTCTTGTGATCCGTGAAAACCTCAAACTTTGCTCCGTATAGGTAATGTTTCCACTTATGCAACGCAAACATGATCGCAGCCTACTCCAAATCATGAGTAGGATAATTGTTCGGAAGCCGTCAATTTCTTCAAGCATAAGCAATAACTTTCCCATTCTCGCATGAGTACACAACCCAAGCCCTCCTTCGCGTCACTATACACCACGAAGTTATCACCTCCACTAGGCAACGTCAAAATAGGAGATGTCGTCAAACCGTTTTCAACTCTTGAAAACTAGACTCACATTTCTCATTCCACGCAAACGGTGTCGTTTTCTTTGTTAAATTGTCAGAGTGTAGCAATCTTGGAAAATCCCTCAATGAATCTCCGATAATACCCCGCCAAACCCAAGAAACTACGAACCTGTAATCAGATTTCTGTTTTCCACTTCAAGCACGCTCTACCTTGATGGATCAACTGCTATCCCATCTCTGAAACCACATGACCCAAGAATGATACCTTCTCAACCGAAGGCACACTTGCTAAACTTAGCATACAACTGTTTTCCCGAAGAACCGATAATACTACCCTGTGTTGCTCATGTTCTTCCCGTGACTTAGAGTAAACAAGTATGTCATCGACAACTCACGGCCAGGGTTTCCTCTAGGGTTTCTTGGCTTTTCATTAGGTTTGGTCCGACCACGGCAATGCCGCGGAATTACCACCGAGGCGCCACCACCGGAGAATCCATCTTCTACTCTTACTCATGAAACTTCTCACGTCACTCCTAAAATCTCATATGCGGCTGCTCTCTCCCATAAGAAGGGTCGACTTGTATAAACCTCTACGGCGTCCATGGTGCTAACCGAGATTCCAATGGCTCCTAGACACCAGCCAAACCAGATGAACTGGTGTCTTTTTCCGTGGAGATGGATTTGTTGGAGAAACAGCTTTGTTAACACTCTCATAATGAAGTTTTCCATTACCGCCTCTCCGTGCATGCTATTCGAGATCATATTGCAAAACACTCGGAGATTAACGGATCGTTTATTGTTGGTCTCTTTGGACTGGCATGTTATGATCCATCTTGCTTGAAGAGGACATGGTTAGGGCCCTATCGAAGGAATCCGAATGATTGAAACATGTATGTTTCGTCTTTTCGTTGGTCTCGTGATTTCGAGTTCAAGAAAGATAGCCCTTACGTGGCGGTTTGGATTAGATTGAATCACTTGCCATTACCTTTCTTTAATCCAAGAAGTTTGCGACGTATTGGAAATTCTCAGAAATTTTTACGTGCGATGATCGCACGCTGAATTTATCTCATCCCATGTTTGCTAGAATCAGTTGAGGTTGATGTCTCTTTGCCCTTACCTTCGAGACTCGGATAGGGACGAGTAAAGAGAGTGGTTTTTGGCAGCCTATTGAATTTGAAGGGAATATATCCTATTGTGATGGTCAGGATTGTTGGGTCATGTCGAAGATGATTGTAGGAAGAAGAAACGGTATTACCCAAGACCAATCAGTCCGTGAAAATCGATTCAAGAAAGAGGATATCAAAGATGGACAATCGAATGGTATTTTTAAGGGTCCAACTGGCCGGGAAAGAGGAAATTATTCCTACAAAACAATGGATCCCTATAGGCCGCCAAGAGATTTGATGCCGAGTTGAAGGAGGCTAGTGACAAACCTTCGGGTCGATTCAAGGATGATTATGGAAAGCCAAACAAGTTATTGATATTCCATCGAGTCCCCAATGTAATGCATAGGAGCAGATGATCAACCTTTCGGTCTTGGTACAATCTTGTAAAGTACTTACCTTCATCGGTGATCGATTGTTACCGGACGATGTCCGTAATGTTACCCCTGTAATACCGTGCTCACTGTAATTCTTATGATGTTTTAGCTGCTCTAGATGATAATAATAATGTGGAGGATATTGAGGCGCATCGTGAATCAAGAGTTCGTTGATAGTATATCTAGAAGTCACATTTCGTGGGCGCTTAAAAGGAGGGGAAGTGATTTGCACTGGGATACATGATGATTTATTTCTTCTAGATAAGATTAAGGTAAAGCATACTCGACCGCTTCATTAGATGATTTAATTGATTTCCATCCCAGCTCGCTTGTATTAAAACATTTGAAGGCTCTTGAAAAGGAAAAGAAGAGGAAATTTGTTGCTAAAACAAACGTGTTACTAGAGCCTCCTCTCGTGCTCATTAATTCTCCTTCCCTTTGGTTTTATTATGTCGGTTCGATATGGAATATTAGGGGTTGGTAACAAAGAATCAATGGATTATCTTAAATTTAAATCTCTAATGATATTATGCTCATGGTTTTCGAACCAAAGATTGACGGGTTCGACCGAGAAGTTGGCTAGGAAGCTTAATATGAGAGGTAGTATGCACAATAACCCCGTAAATATGCATATATGGTTGCTTTGGGATCGAGGTTGAATGCTACTTTTGTGAATGTTTCTTCTCAACAAGTTACTTGGCTCGGCTTACGTTAGGGGATAACTTAGTGCCGGCTTCCTTTGTGTATGCTAAATGTAATAGAATGGAGAGACAAGTTTTATGGGCAGATTTGTTGGATATCTCTATGCAATTTCAAGAGCCTTGGGTGGTTTGTGGTGATTTCAATATAATTTCTCATTCGCCGTAAAGCTAGGGGGTCATGTGATTTTTCTAGTATGAATGATTTCAATGATTTCATTGGTCAAGTCAGCGATTTGACTGTCGTATGAAGGCACGTTATACTTGTAATAATCATGAGGGAATGATCGTATTTGGCTTCTGCTAGACAGGTTCTAATGAATGGTTTATTCATGGCTCTTTTCCCAACTATCGTCCTTCATCCGAGTAGGTGTGTTCCGATCATTCTCCTTGATTGTTACTTTTTTCGCTCTTCCAAGCCAAAAGGTATTTTTCGATTTCACGCATGTGGCTTGATCATCCCGATTTTTTGGCTTTTGTTCGTAATCAATGGGATAGACCTGTTTTGGGTTCAGCCTTGACGATTTTGACCAGAAGCCGCATCTTTACGTAGAGATTTGAAGCATTGAATTGGTCGATTGCTGGTCATGTTCGCGACGGATTGCTTCTATTCAGATATCATTTTACGCTTAGATTTTAGTTTACAAAGTAGCCTCCTGGGACGGGATGTTGCGGACCAGCCTTGCTCAAAGAAATGAGCTGCCCGCTAAAATGGGATACTAATCTGTTTCAACAAAGCCAGGCAAAATTGGCTTCAGGATGGTGAAAGGAATACTTCATATTTTCATGCAAGCATTAAAGATAGATCCCAATTAATACGCTTAAGCTTAGACTTTCGGATGGTACCGGTGCTGGATAATGCTGAGGGATATGGCAAACCAATTTTTTTCACTTGTTTTCCTCTTCTCGCTCATGTTATAGATGAGTCTTTATTTGATGGTGTTCACGACGGATTTCTAGTCATGAGAATAATTTTCTTCAGAAATCTCGGATGAGGAAGAGGTTTGGACATCTCGTCAAGGAGTTAGATCCTACAAGTGCCCCCGCCTGATGGCTTTACTGTGCTGGTTTTTTCTCGTGGTCAGTTGGGATATTGTTAAAAAGATGTGGTGCGGCGGTTCAGAATTTTTTCATGGAAGTACTTTACCTAAAGGTCTCACGGCTACTTCAGTTGTCTTAATTCCGAAGGTTGCAAACCCTACGGAGCTCCATTTACGTCCTATTAGCTTGTGCAACTTTGTGGGTAAAGTTATTTCCGAACTCGGCTACTAGGATCGCTCTTTCTTCCAAATATTATTTCTCCCGAACAATAGATTTGTCAAAGGTCGCAATATCCAAAGCATTGTTTTGGCTCAGAAATGGTTCATCTACTGATCACAAGGTGCGAGGAGGTAATATTATTTTTAAATTTGATATGTCTAAAGCCTATGACCGAGTTGAATGGGATTTTCTTTTTGCGAGCTTTGGAGGCTTTTGGTTTCCTGAGTCAAGCCGCGACTTGATTTTCCGAGTTATCAATTCTATTTGGTATTCTCTTCTGATAAATGGGGAAAGTTTTGGTTTCTTTAAGTCTTCTCGTGGTGTTCGTCAAGGATCCTCTCTCTCCGTTGTTATTTATTTTGGCTCAGAGATTTTATCTAACATTAATGATGCTATTTCTGCCGGGCTTTTTAATCCATTTGAACATGGTCGAGGGGGTTAGTTATCTCACATCTTCTTTATGCCGATGACATGTTGATTTTCGCAATGCTAGCAAAGCTTCGTTATGGCTCTTAAAAGGTTAATGGTCAAATATGAGAATTGTTCGGGCAGCTCATTAATTTACGTAAGAGTGGGTTTTATGTTTCGTCGAAAACTTCTCAACGTAGAATTTCTTTACTTGGGAATTGGTCCGTTGTACTCATCGACGCTACCCATGAAATATTTAGGTTCCGCTGTTTAAAGGTCGACCAAACGTGTTTATTTCAAGATCTTTTGCTCCGTATCACTCAAATGTGTATTGATGGATGGAAATCTCGCCTCTTTTGGGGTAAAATTGTTTTGCTAAAATCCGCTTTAAGCAAGATTCCCATTCACTCTCTGCGTGGTCAAAATCCCGAGATCGATTATTAAAGCTATAGAAAGTGTGGATGGCTTCTTTCGTGGAGCTCACTGAGAAAACGGGTTCACCGAATTGGAAAGTCCGCCTTCACTAGAAGGGGGTTTAGGTCTTCGATCTTTGACTCAAGTTATGGAATCCCTTCATGCTAAATTAGCTTGGAATGCTTTGCAACATCAAAGCTTGTGGTCTCATTTTGTCAATGCCAAGTATGGGATTTCAATGGTTTTTCGAGTCCGGTTTCTTCCACTCATGTATGGAAATCTATTGCAGCAAATGCCCAAGGTGTCTCTTCACAACAATGGTTAATAGGTGCGGGTTTACGATCTTTTGGAACGATAATTGGTGTGGTGAGCGTCTCATTGGTCCGCTTCCAATTGATTTGAAGCTCACCGTGGCCGACGGTTAGCCATTCCTGGATCAGCCGTGCTCTTGATCCCGCCCATCCGCATAATTTGATCCGGCCGCTGCAAGCGGACTCTTTAATCCCGTGCACTTGTGTGTACGTTGTCTCAATCGGGTGCTTTTCTACCACGTATTTCCGGAAGCGCCGAGAACTCCTGCTCCTAAACCTCCCCGCCGCTAAAATCCGCGTAAATGGCTTCCAATGAAGGTGAGTGGATTTCTTTGGAAATTATTCATGAAAGCAGTCCTCGTTGATTTGTCGTTGCATTCTCGCCATGTCCCGCGTGTCCAAGTGTGTGTGCCGCATTAAGCCTCAACAGAATCTCTTCATCATCTCTTTGTTCATTCAAGTTGCGAGGGCTGTTTGGGTCTACTTTGCTCGCCCTTTAATAAAATTTCTCAATACTCGACGATATTACATGCCCGGTTATTTGGACAGAGGGTCACTCTCTTCGGAATCAAGTGGGTGCGTTTGTCTTGGTATTTTTGCTTTTTCTATGTGGGAAATTTGGAAAGCCCGCAAAGCATTTTATGAAGGTTCGCCATGAATGTTGGTAGGATTATTAACAATATTCGTAAGGCCATTAGTGATATGGTGTCAATGTTCATTCCAAGATCTTCTCTTTTTATGGTGCAAGGAGCTTGCAGGCCTTTCGTTACCCCGCCTCAATGTTTTATGGAGGAAGGGTCAATGGTTGCATGGAAACCCCCCGATGTTGGTCATTTCAAATTAAACACGTATGGGTCGCCTAGGAATGGCCTTCAAGACAGGGGTATTATTAGAGACTCGATGGTTGCTTGGTTCATGCTTTTTCTAATTTTTATGGCCAAGGGACAAACATGGCTGCAGAGATTTATGCCCTTCGTGATGGTTTAGCCCTTTGTCGACTTTAGGCTTGTCTCATGTGATTGTGGAGTCCGATTCTTTGGTGGCGGTTTGGTTCTAAAAGGATTTCATAAAGCTCCTTGGCAATATGAATATGAGCTTCGTGTTTGCAAGAAGAGTTTGGGTGACTTTGATTTGGTTCATGTTTTTAGAATTGAACAAAGTGGCTGATAGATTAGCTTTAGAAGCTTATATGCATCCGGCTAATTTTTTATGAGAATCGCGAGCTTCTCCAATGCGTGACGTCTCGTGTGCTTGACCATGATTTTATTGGCCTATACAATTCGGAAATAATTTTTTCTATTTGTATGCACTGAGGTTAGGCTCCTTTGTCCCCCGGCTCTATAAGGGCAAGGTCTGTCCCTCTTGTTTATTATTTTTGTTATTAATAAAATTTTGCAGGTGCCGTCCCTGTTTCATAAAAAAAAAAAAAAAAAAAAAAAAAAAACAAGTATGTCATCAATAAAGACCACCACGAAACAATCTAGGTATTGATGAAACACACGATTCATCAAATCCATAAACACCGCCAATGCTTGTCAACCCAAACGGCATAACCACAAACTCATAATGACCATATCTTGTGCGAAAGGCCGTTTGGGGATGTCTTCCGCTCGAACCTTCAACCGATGATACCCACTCCTCAAGTCCAACTTGGAATACACGACCGACCCTTGCAATTGGTCGAATAGATCATCGATGTGTGGTAAAGGGTACTTGTTCTTGATTGTCACTCGATTCAACCTGTAATCGATGCACAACCTCAAAGTACCATCCTTCTTCCTCACAAATAAAACCGGAGCACCCCAAGGTGATACGCTGTCTAATGAATTCTATCAAGAAGTTCCCGAATCGCTTTCAATTCCTTCAACTCCGCGGTGCCATTCTATAAGGGGCCTTAGAAATGGGAGTAGTCCCCGGTAATAGTTCAATAAAACTCTACTTCTCCCTATCGGGAGGCATATCATAATCGGTTGAAAACACATCGGGAATTCACAAACTACCGGAACTTCTTCTAACTTTGGCGTGGAAATGCTTTGTCAACTACACACGCCAAATAACCCGCACACCCACGTGACAATAACTTTCTAGCCCTCAAAGCGAAATAACATGTATACTACTCTTAACAAGATCACCCACAAATACAAACTCGAACACCCGGCATAGCAAAAGTAACCTTCTTACTATGGCAATCTACTAAAGCATGATAAACACACAACCAATCCATGCCAAGTATCACATCAAAATCACGTATGGGCAAAGACAACCAAATCAAGATGCAAAGTGTGATCACCTATCATGATGTCACAAGCCTGTATACTCCAAGCCAACATATGTTCCCCAACTAGGGTGGACACCTCAAGCACGAAAGGTAAAGATTGGGGCACAAATTTTTTTTTCACAAAATGAGATGCAACATACGAATGCGATGAACCAGATCTATAAGAACGTGTTTACTACCGAAAACAGAAAGACTACCTCACCACGTAGACTGCACTCCCCGTTGGTCGAGCGCAAAACACGACCCCGAACCTTGGGCCTACCGTCGCTTCTTCGCACCGGACTACTGACTCGCGACTCCTCGACTGACTACCCTTTGGTTTGGGGCAATCCTTTTCAAGTGACCCGCTTCACCACGCTTAAAGCATTGCCCGGTTTATACCCCAACTTACTCAAGCAATTGTTCTCCGTATGACCCGCCTTGAACAATAATTACATATCACCGAGCACCTCGTTGCCCCGAGAAGAAGAAGAACCGCTCCCCCGTCCACTCGATGATTGTCTTGATTGCACACTCAAGGTGCCCTCGTTCCCGACGGTGTTGCTGTTGTTGTAGCTACTCGATTGCCCGAACCTTGTCCCCGCCCGTGGGACCGCGAAGATCGTTAAGAATTCGCATTCATTCTCCCCTTATGC